>OX940976.1:1638773-1990011 GCA_954871275.1 Leptopterna dolabrata | reverse complement strand
CATCAAAACGTAGTTCATTAAACGCTGGAAGGTGGGAGGAGCGTTTTTTAATCCGAATGGCATTCGTAGTGACCGGTGTCCGTAGAAAAAGCCGTTTTCTGGATCGAGGGTTCGTCTAGTTCAATCTGATGGAAGCCGGAGGCTAAGTCCAGTGTCGAGAAATATTGGCATCTCCCTAGCTTGTCTAATAAGTCCGTTATGTTTGGCAAGGGAAATTTGTCTGAAATTGTTCGTTCGTTAAGTTTCCTATAGTCTATAACGAGTCGAAATTTAGGTTGACCGGACGCATCCATCTTCTTAGGGACTATCCAAAGTGGGGCGTTGTATGGTGAATTGGAGGGTCGGATGATTTTTTGGTCTAACATGATTGCGACTTGTTTTTTCACTTCGTCCTTGTAAATGTTAGGGTATCTGTAGGGTTTTGCGTATATCGGTATTTCGTCCGAAGTCCGTATGTGATGTTTAATTTGGTTGGTAAAGGTCAAGGGTTGGTCATCCGTCTGGAATAAGTCTGAATATTCCTTTACTAGTTTTGTGATCTCTCGTTTTTCTTCCTGATTTAGGTGATCTAAACGCAATTTCCCTAGGTCTAGCTGAGTTTCCGTTCTGGGTTTTGACAGAGTGGGTGTCGGGGAATTTTGATCGTCATCTAGGAAAAGGTTATCTATGATGGGTTCCCCTGATATTGGATGTGTTTGGGTGAACATGATAGGTTGTTCAGTGGGATTCATTGCATGAACGTAAGCGTGATAATTGACCACATTAGTAAGACAACGGGGAATTTCGATGTTATTGATGGTGGTTTGAGGGATAATTATTTCTCCATTTCCTAGGTTCCCTATTTTGACCTTGATTTGGCGGATCGTTCTGGCTTCAATTAGGAAGGATTCATCTATGGGGTCTGATTTCGGTTTTTGGTCGGCAAACAATAGTTCTAACGCATAATTTGGGGTTTTCAAAACATTCTTATCGAAGTCCACCTTAGCTTTGATCAATGTCAAATTGTCCATTCCCAGTAGCATATCAAATCGGTCATGGAACTGAAATAAACTAAAAGGAAGGTTTAAATTGGGAATTTTGAAAAGGTTACCACACGGTATTATGGTTCGTTTGCAAATTTCAGAGGTACCATGGGCGGTACGTACTACTCCTGAATCTCGTTGTAATTTAAGGGGGAAATGTTGATAGGCGATTTTGGGGTTCACGAAACTTCGAGAACTCCCAGTGTCTATGAGAATTTTTAGGTTTAGGTTGGGCATAACAATGTAAGGGAGGGATTTTTGGGTGAGGTTCATGAGTTCGATGATTCGGGGAGGCTCGGTGTCCCTAAAAAATCATTAGCCTGTTCAATCGCCAAGCTGTCGAACTGGGCATTCATTTGCTCGTAATCGGGTGGATGTTCCACCTGATAACCAGGAAAATCGTCTACCATACTCTGATCAAAATATTGGGCATTCTGGGGTTCCAAGGGGGGTTCGGAGTCGTAACGATCGATGTTTGGGGTTGGGGTTGTTATTTGCTCTGAGTCTATCAAGTTGAAATTAGTATTTCTCGTTGAAATTGACATGGGAGTTGGGCCTTTGGTCTGGTTCGATCCCGATTTTACTTGGTTCCAGGAGTTTTGGGGTTTCGGGAAATTTGATCTCTGCATATTCGGCTGGGGAGGTTGTTGGTATTTAATTTGGGGGTTTCCGGAAGGGAATCTTGCTGGATTCTGGCTGTAATTGTTCTGGTAAAAAGGCCTCGGTTGATATTGAAGAGGAGGCCTATAAAAGTTTTGATTGTTCGGTCTAGGAGCGCCTTGTTGTGTTGTAACCTGAGCTCTCTGGCCGATAACGGCGGGGCGTATCTGTTGCTGAGTGGCAACTTTGCCGCCAGCTCTCAAGTTGAAGTCGTTACACAACATTGATAATGCTGACCCCAGGTCGGCAGGTGACTTGGTTCTTAAGAGGGAACCGAGAGGTTCTGCAATTCCGTGTAAGAAAACTCGTAATGCCAAATTCTGCATGTACGGAATCAAGTACTGACCAGCGTCTCCCATATTCATTTGGATGTACGCTACTTGCGAATTTAGGACTTGGCTAATCCTGTCGTGGAAGGCAAAACAGTCCTCTTGTTGGGTCTGTCTCATTTTTGTTAGTTCAATAGTTAAGGTGTAAGTGTCTCTTTTATCGCTATAAGTGTGTAGTAAAGCTTTTCTTAACTCTGGATACGATTCTATTGAATTTACATAAATTTGATCGGCAATTCTTTGGCCTATTTTGGAGGTGAATGCGCCTAAGATTATGTCGTTCTGGAAATTATCGGGGTTTTGGTTATCATGAAATCTTAAATAAATTTTGTCACATTGTTTGATGAATTTCGCAAGTATGAGGGGTTCGCCGTTGAAGTGCGGGATCAAGTTGTCGTATTCTCTTCTATACTCCGGGGGTGCTCTTGAATTATGAGGGGGGTCGAGGGTTACGCCGGAATTTCCTGAAGCGGTTACGCCGGAATTTCCTGAAGCGGTTACGCCGGAATTTCCTTGGAGGTCGCTACTGTCGTCGTTTTCGCGGATAGGGTGTAGGGCTCGATGTACCAGTTCAGCCGCATTGGGGTTACTGGCGGGTAGGGGAATATCGCTGACGTTCAAACGATGCATTTTGTGCAAGTGCTTCCAATCCCAGAAGCTAGGGTGTTTGGTTGTTGTAGTTTTGGGAATTGTGTTGTCTTAGTGGAAAATCTATGGGGAGGCGCAAGAGATGCGGCAACACAGGGTGTCCAATAGATTTAATACTTTGCTTAAATTGTTTCTTAATGCGAGTCGCCAGGGAGGTGCAGGACACAACGCAGGGTATCTGGTCAACTCTTACTTGCTAAGTTTCTTAAGATTCTCTAAAATGAGTTGCCAGGGAGGTGCAGGACACAACACGAGGTATCTGGTCAACACTTACTTGCTAGTTCTTAAGATTCTCTAAAATGAGTTGCCAGGGAGGTGCAGGACACAACACGAGGTATCTGGTCAACAGTTACTTGCTAGTTCTTAAGATTCTCTAAAATGAGTTGCCAGGGAGGTGCAGGACACAACGCGAGGTATCTGGTCAACTCTTATTTGCTAGTTTCTTGGAATTACGTTTTTTTTTTCTTTAATTATGTTGCAGTTTCTTCTTAATTACTGGCAAGCCAAGGTGGGGCTTCTAAATCTAGTACTAAGAGAGATGTGGGGCGGTGTAATCTTGCAGTAAAATATTCACTTTCACTACTTACAGCAGTCCGCACAGGGAGTCCAACATCGTCTCTTAGGAGTCTCGTCTTCCGTAGATGTTGATGTAGTCTTCACACAGACGTAATCCTCACGCGATATGCACTCGCGTACGTTCACTCTCTGAATTCTTGAAAAGAAAGAATTCCACGATGTTCATTCGCGGAACCGAGAGTGTCCTACTCCGACTGCGCCAGTTATGTTGGGAGCTTGAAGAAATAAGTTTTTAAAAAACCACTTGAACTTTTATTACACGATTAAACACATGGATCGGTAAGAAAACGGGCAGAGTAACGTTCTGTGTGACGGTAAAGACGAGACTGGCACGAGAGCTGCCAGTGGGTTGTATTTATGGGGTCGGAATGCTGAATCAGCGGGAAAGGTAAATATCAGCATTATTGCTGATATAACTATATATATATATATATATATATTTATTTATATATGTGTCACTCCAGACGATAACTCTCGATAGAATTGAGATAAACAGCTCAAATTTGCACAAAAAATCTATCTTGGCAATCGAAAGGCTAAGTTCGAAGATGGGCGAAATTGGCCTACTCTAAGGAGGGTTTTGGCGCATTTAAAGTGCGCAAAAATTACCTAAAAATCCCCAAAATGTTATTTTCTAACAAGTGACCCCTCATTTTAAAGGTTTTTGCACGCTGAACACGATGGTGGAATCGGATTTTAGATATCTTGATCCGTTCTCAAATTAGAGCATTTAAAGTGCGCAAAAATTACCTAAAAATCCCCAAAATGTTATTTTCCAACAAGTGACCCCTCATTTTAAAGGTTTTTGCACGCTGAACACGATGGTGGAATCGGATTTTAGATATCTTGATCCGTTCTCAAATTAGAGCATTTAAAGTGCGCAAAAATTACCCAAAAATCCCCAAAATGTTATTTTCCAACAAGTGACCCCTCATTTTAAAGGTTTTTGCACGCTGAACACGATGGTGGAATCGGATTTTAGATATCTTGATCCGTTCTCAAATTAGAGCATTTAAAGTGCGCAAAAATTACCCAAAAATCCCCAAAATGTTATTTTCTAACAAGTGACCCCTCATTTTAAAGGTTTTTGCACGCTGAACACGATAGTGAAATCGGATTTTAGATATCTAAATCCGTTCTTAAATTAGAGCATTTAAAGTGCGCAAAAATTACCCAAAACTAGGATAATCTTTAAACTCTTACCCCCACCCCCTTAGAGTGGTCAGATTGAAAAATGTGAGAAGTATTAATTGAAGACGAGAGTTCGAAGCAAAAAAGGGGGAGGCAAACGATTAGTACAACTCCTTGAATTTACCCACAGCGATCAAATAAATAAGCACTTAGTACAATTACGTAATAAACAAACGGTAGAATCAGGATGGACAAAACGTACAAATTAAAATAAATACGAAGAGAATATACATAGAAAACCAAATTTTAGACCGAAGTTTTCCTTTATTCAAAACCATAGCCATTAATTCGAATATTTCTTTGAAAATTCGCTCATTAAGTCATGCTGCATGACTGATTTTTTCAAATGAAATAATATCGCACAACAACCAACTCGACTTCATACTCCGTATATAATCAGGTGCTCCCTAGCAATGATGACCTCGGGCCAATTCTCGATTGTTATCGCGTCCCTAGTGATGATATTTGGGCTGAATGTACACAATTTCATTCACCCTGCTGTTGAAAAAGCCTGTCGGTGCAAACTTCTGGGCCTTACTGTGAACGAACGGCTCCTTACTGGACGTGTAATGCTCCGGGTGTTCTTAAACTCCCAAGTTCGAGAACTATTCAAAACCGTAAAAAATTCGAGATAACGGCGTCCTGGAGATTTCAACCCCTATTTTTCACCCCTAAGGGATGACTGACATTAACGCCGAGCTTCGAGGACCAACTAGACACCAAATGGGACCTATAAACCGAATTTCGTCAATTTTGGCTCATGGTAACCAAGAAAAGTGCGAAGTACGGTGTACGGCGTACGGCGTACGGCGGACGGGCAGAAATGTTTTTATTACATTTTCGGATTCTACATACCTTGAAACGGAAACCGTCATATATTGAGGGGGGGTTGAAACATTTTTTTCAAGCTCGATTCCAAAGGTTCATTATTGAAAATAAAAAACTAAAAATAATTTTCATTGTAATTATTATACTAGGATAGGTGTATGTGGCAATATCCCTTCAAAATGAAATCTTACGAAACTATGCAGATGTAACCATGGTGTTCTGTATGTACATGTTCATAGCCGAATACAGGCCAGTGAGAATAACGGAAGGTAATCTTATGCAGTAAAAAAAAAGTTTGTAGAGCTCTCATGTTTTCTTTTCGAAATCTTTCCCCTTATTGGACGAGGTGTTTGACACTTGTTGGAAGAACCCTGAGCTGGTAGAAAGTGGAGGAAGAGGGTTCGGTGAGAGTTAGCAGGGCACCTGGGACGCACATGGAACGTTTATTCTGGGATTGAAACCATCTCCATAGACTTAGTTCCACATGTCAACCTTCCAGGCCTCCAAACGAAAATGCCCCCTCTAAACGACGCTCCTCGGCATGGGTCTTGCCCAACTCAGACGTTCTATCAATATACGGATATTAAAGCTCCTCCTTTGGCTCGGTGTCAATATCATCTCCGGGAAAAAGACGCGATGGGGAAGGAAGAAAAAAAAATCCACACGAGACCCGCAAGCTATTCCGATATGATACCACGAGCCAAGCATTGAGGACGAAATACCGTTTGCCAAGAAATGCCCCGGGGGAGCACTCGGTCTGCAGCCAATTTATTTAATTTCAATGCACTTCTAGTGAGAAAGGCATCCAGGGAGGATGGGAGTGATAACCAATCTGCTACTGATCGACATATTACTAAGCAACAATAAATGTAGTAAAAGAGCCAGGAAATAGCTTCAAAGAGCTAATTTACAATGGAATTTAGCTAGCAAGGAATTAGTCAGATTATTGGCCGAATATTACGTTATTCATGATATATTATGATGACAGTCAAATCTTGGAACTCATAAACAGAATATGAGAAGGATAACCTCAGAGGCTGAGCACTAAGAAGGAATGGGTGAAAAATATCCGAAGGTTACTTATAGGAAGTAGTTTTCCACATTATCGGTCATTATTATGTTTTTCACCTACATATATGACGTCCTTTAGAGGAAAAGATTCCCACTGAAAGTGGATGAGTAATCATCCCCAACAGTTAGTTGGTGTTCGCCACCAAGAAGTATTCAGACTTATAATCAGGTGATCCCTAGCAATGATTTTATCTCGGGCCAATTCCCGATTGTTAGCGCGTCCCTGGTGACGAGATTTGGGCTAAATGTATACAATTTCAGTCACCCTTCTGTCGAAAATGCCTGGCGGTGCAAACTTCGGGGCCTTACTGTGAACGAACGGCTGGACGTACGATGCTCCGGATGGTCTTAAAAAACTCGCAAGTTCAAGAAATATTTAAAACCGTAAAAAGATTCACGTAAAAAAAGGTATAGGCGTTCTGAAAATTTCAACCCCTATTTTGAACCCTTTAAAGATGACTGACAGTAACGCCGAGCTTCGAGGACCAACTAGACCCCGAACGGAACCACCAAATCTTGAGGGGGGTTAGCATTTTCTTTGTCATGCTCGATTCCAATGGTTCATTATTGAAAATAATAAACCAAAATTTCTGTCCGTCCACCGTACGCCGTACTTCGCAGTCACGCCCAGAAGGAAATTAATTAATGTGATACCGATTAAAAACTCTTCAAATCACTGCACAACGGTTTACTATCATGTACAGAATACCCTTCTGTTACAGATCACAGCTCTTTGCATTGATAACCCGTCTATATAATATAATATGTACTATTCTATACATATTATGTAGATCGCAGACCCTACGCAGGTTAGTACCTAACCCCGTACTCGCTACTAGGTATCTACCTAAATCACGAGTTAAATGTTGCTAAAATAATTCTGTCGATGACAAACACTAACTAAAATGGCAAAACGAAACGGAAATAATGAAGGTCTGAAGGGAAATTGTTGATGTGGAGTGAAAAAAGTTGCAAGAGTACCTGCCAAAAACTCCAGTACCTTCAACGTAGATGGTATAATGAACCGTTGTGTAATAACTTACCGTTTGTACTTCAACGTTTGTTCACGTTTCACTACCTATCAACAAACTCCAAAAAAGCCACCATTTTTCAAATGAAATAGTATCACAGAACAACCAACTCGACTTCATACTCCGGACAGAATTTTTTTATTGTATTTTCGGATTCTACATACCTTGAGACGGAAACCATCAAATTTTGAGGGGAGGGTTTAAACATTATTTCTTTTCATACTCGATTCCAAAGGTTCATTATTGAAAATAATAAACCAAAACTAGAGGAGTTCAGCGGTGTTCAGCTCACCTTCAAAGACATTTTGGAAAAAATTGATAAAATAGTGATCAGTGGGTTCAGAACTGAACGATCTTATTAGCAAGACAGATCGTTAATTTAAAAAAAAAAACAGGGTGGGAACATACTGTTTACTTTCCTTTCATCATTTTGAAGAACGAGCGATTTGAAGTGTGATGTGTAGATGGGCTTTACCACTTGGAGTAACACCAAGAAAAGAAAAAGAAATAACGCTGCAAATTATTACACAAAGGTTTATTATATACCAGTATAGACGCCCCATCTGCGTAGATCACTGTTTTCTGGGATTTACGCCTCGATCTCCCCCCAGGAAAGCCCTACATCGAATACTGGAGCCGGCCCCGGAATTAAAGTTTCATACAAATGCGCGGGAATCAATATTTCAATAATTAATTTTTTGTAGTTATTCATGAAGCATAAGATAAATAATAAACCGTTGTGTAATAATTTACCTGTTTAGATTCCCCTTCTGCGTGTATAGTGTAATAATTTTCCGTTGTGTAATAATTTACCCATCAATAATACTTCAACGGTTGTGCAAGTTGCAAAAGTACCTATCAACAAAATCCAGCCCCTTCTACGTAGATGGTATAGTGAACCGTTGTGTAACAATTTACCGTTGTATAATAATTTACCATTCTGTAATAATTTACCCCTCAATAATACTTCAACGTTTATTCAAGTTTCAAAAGTACCTACCAACAAAATCGAAAAGAGCCATCATTCTTCAAATGGAATAATATCACAGAACAACCAACTCGACTTCATACAGCCATCCATGATTATGATCAGGTGCTGCCTAGCGATGATATCTGGGCCGGATTTATACCGTTTGATTCAGGATCATGTTGACGAAGCTCTTCGGTGCGAACGAACGGCTGGACGTACAATGCTCCGGGTGGTCTCAAAAAATTGTTTAGTTCAAGATCAATGTAAAAACGTAAAAAAAAACCATACCCTTCGATTGAAAGTTTTCGAGCTACGGCGTTCTGAAAATTTCAACCCCTGTTTCTAACACCTTGGAGATGACTGACAATAACCCCGAGCTTCGAGGACCAACTAGACACGGAACGGAACGTATAAACGAAATTTTATCAATTGTCGTCCATGGTAACTAAGAAAGTGCTAAATACGGCGTACAGACAGAAATTTTTTTTATTGAATTTTCGAATTCTACGTACCTTGAAACGTGATCCATCAAATTTTGAAGGGGGGGGGGGACATTTTGTTTTATTATTTTCAATAATGAACCACTAGAATCGAGCATGAAAACGCTGCAAATCCCTGCACAACGGTTTATTATTTTGTATAGAATACCCTTCCGTTACAGATCACAGCTCTATGTATAGATAACCCGTCTATATAATATGATATGTACTATTCTATACATATTATGTAGATCGCAGACCCTCCTTAGGTTAGTACCTAACCCCGTACTCGTTACTAGGTACCTACCTAAATCACGAGTTAAATGTTGCTAAAATAATTCTGTCGATGACAAACCGTAACTAAAATGGCAAAAAGAAACGCAAATAATGAAGTTCTGAAAAGAAATTGTTGATGAGGAGTGAAAAAAGTTGCGAAAGTACCTACCAAAAACGCTGCAAAGTCCTTGTCACATGGGGTTTATTATTCTACAGAAATGTTGGCTGTAAATTTATTGTTTGTTTCATGTGAAATAATTGAAATAGCTATTTCTGATGGTTTCCACCAATTTTGGCCCCCAAAACACAAATTAGGTAGGTACGATCTTTTTTTTTTTTTTTTTTCAAATTATCTTTGATCATTGGTAGTGCCATCATTTAATCGTCTTGATCCACGTGTTGACACTTTTTCTAGTGTTATTCTACAAATTGATGGTGATTTCGCAGGTATTTGACTCATAAAAAATCAATTTTGGGAGCTGAACATCTGGTACAACCTCAATTTTCCACTCCTTGGCCAAAATCGACTTCATATTCGATCTTCTCGTCCCCAAAAACATGGAAAACGATACCTCAAAAGCTCATGTTACCAAAATGTTGCTAAAACGCAAAAAGTACCTATTTTCACACACATTTTCACTCATAACACCCCTGGGTATATTCCGATCGGGCTGAAAAGTTTCGGGACACAACTAGGGCCCAAATGGAGCATGTGTGCGGAAGAACGACTTTTTTAGATCGAAAATGAAGCCTGTACACGTGATACGGCGGACGGCGGACGACGGACGGCGTACGGCGGACGGCGGACGGACATTGCATTTTTTGAATCTACACACCTTGAAACGGAAAAGAAAAAAGTTTGAGGGGGTGTTATAAAAATTTTTTGCTGAGCGATTACATAGGTGTATTATTCATAGAATAATAAACCAAAAACTCCAGCCCCTTCTACGTAGATGGTATAATGAACCGTTGTGTAATAATTTACCGTTGAGTAATGATTTACCGTAGTAATAATTTACCCATCAATAATACTTCAACGTTTGTTCAAGTTTCACTACCTACCAACAAACTCCAAAAGAGCCATCATTTTTCAAATGAAATAATATCACAGAACAACCAACTCGACTTCATACTCCGCCAATATAATCAGGTGATCCCTAGCAATGATTTCATCTCCGCCAAATTTCCTATTGTAGGCGCGTCTCTGGTTACGAGATTTGGTTTGAATTGTATACAATTTCATTCACACTGGAGTCGAAAATGCCTGTCGGTGCAAACTTCGGGGCCTTACTGTGAACGAACGGCTGGACGTACGACACTCCGGATGGTCTTAAAAAACTCGCAAGTCCAAGAACTATTTAAATCCGTAAAAATATTCACGTATAAAAATGGTATAGGCGTTTTGAAAATTTCAACCCCTATTTTGAACCCCTTAGAGATGACTCACAGTAACGTCGAGCTTCGAGGACCAACTAGACAGCGAACGGAACCTATAACCCGAATTTCATCAATTTTCTTTCATGGTAACTAAGAAAAGTGGCCCGTACGGCGTACGGCGGACAGACAGAAATATTTTTATTGCAGTTTTGGATTCTACATACCTTGAAACGTAAACCATCAAATTTTGAGGGGGGGGGGGGGGGGGGGTAAGAATTTTTTTTTTCATGCTCGATTTCAATGGTTCATTATTGAAAATAATAAACCAAAAACCAATCAAGCTCCTAGAACATAATTAAACGATATAAATCAAACTCAAACCTTACTCAAATTTATGACAGCAACGAAGTAACGCTTGCATACGAGTCTGTAACACATTGGGACATTTCATGTCCCAATGAGAATTTAGGGATAATTGACGGGTTGCAAGATGACCACAATCCGGGTTACATGGTGGTGCAAGGTTACCACATTCGATTCTAGTAAACAATGACTTTCTTCACTACATGTTGCTGACTACCTTGTTTACCCGCCTTTTTTTTTCATCATGCCCAGCTCAGCTACCGCGCCGGGTAAAGGGGTACGGTTAACAAGAAAATGTTCAATAAAATCACACGATTCCTACGAGTGGTGAACGATTTTTGTACGATGAAAAATGGCAAACATGAAGTTCCGTAGAAACGAATGGTTGTAAGCGAAAATCATCAGAATGGTCAGTTAGAAACCGGCATCCCGACGTCCTTTCCTTGTTTAGTCTCCATTACTACTCACTGTTACGCTTTTGTTTACCGGTATCGTATAACGGTTTCGTATAACGCTTTTCGTGTCCATGTGCCAAAGTAAAGACATAAAAGGGCCTCTTTCACCAGCTATTTAACGACCTGATTAACTTTAACGGCCTCGATTAATCGGACATCAGAGCGATTTTCCTTTCACCACCCCCAAGATAACCAAAACTTTAAGGAGAAGGGATAACGTGCCCGTTAAAGATTTCGTTAAAGTTAATTGGTGGACCCTCCACCAATTAAGAGGTTAACGGACGATTAGCAGCATGTATATAATGTATACTATATACATATTATAGTTCTTTCTATGTATATATTATGCTTTGAGTAGATGTACAATAAATTTTTTTAAATAATGTATCTACTTCCTAGTGAGTAGTTATTACATTCCAACATACCTTCCCTATATGAGGTCAAATGAACGTGTTTATTTATTTTATTGGACCTACAGAAATGTTGGCTGTTCATTTATTGTTTATTTCATGTGCAATAATTAAAATAGCATTTTTTAAGGTTTCCACAAATTTCGAATAAACGAAAAACTTTTGAGGGGGTGTTATAAAAATGTTTTTGCTGAGCGAATACAAAGGTGTATTGTTCACAGAATAATAAATCAAAAGGGGAGGAAGTTATACTTAACAAGGAGCACCTCTGTCGTAGATAATAATGCTTATTTATTAACAGAACAAAATTTATTGTATTTCAAAAAAGGAAGTACAGCAACCAAAATAACCTCACAACCGATACATCAAAACATCGTAACGAATAAGTTTTTCCTGTTCGCAGAAGTGGGGGCCCACGGTTTTCTAGGAGCATATTTTTTCCATTCCTGGAACAACCAAGACCACTTCAGAAATAGATACCTTGGATATAAAATACCAACTGAAAATTGAGATTGTATTGTTTCATATTATTTTCAAAAACGGCATAAGAGTTACACAGCAGAAGCTGACCAATTTAGGGGTGCGCTGGCAAAGTGGTCACGTTAAGGTTAATATCAAGTTATATTTCCCTAAAATTGTGTATAATTGTGGTGGTACATGTACTATAAAGGATATTACATGTTAGTTTGCGTTCTGATTCTTGTCAGATCCTCCAGATAATACACGTACTTAGTACTTAGATACTACATGTAAGCATACATGAACGCATTGCCAGCAGTGCTTGGTAGGATATTGAAAAGAAACCTCTGAAATTTCACTTACGTTTTGTGCCGTGAAGTCCTATTTTGAGTTTGAGTTGAAAGGCGACGGCATTCGTATGTCATAGTCGGAAGTCGTTCGCGAGTACCTACAAAGTGTTTTGATTTTGATGTCGTTTCACCCGTTTGCTGTCCCGATGAGGCATCGTTTCGTCGAAAACGGACACAAAAACCGTTGGCGGGCAACACTGCATCGTTAACTTAACGAATCCTTAACGCCGCCATCAAATTGACGCCGACATCAAACTGATGCCCTGATTAGTGTGGTGAAATGTAAATCTCTGACGCCCCGGTTAACCTGCATGTTCCCGTTACGATTTCGTTAGGTTAATCAGACATTAGAGGCAGTTTGGTGAAAGTGGCCCTTAATGTCAAAAAAATCAATCAAAATTTGATGGTTTACGTTTGAAGGTATGTAGAATCCGAAAATGCAATAAAAACTCGGCGCTCCGGAACATGCTTTAGCCACGCTTATACACATCGAAACAACCAAGTGACAACCAAACAAGCGTCATTGTGTACTATCGATTTATAACATCCATTTATATAGACATATTATGAAACTAGGAAATAAATACCTACCAAGAACAAATAAGAAATAAATGCGTGATAAATCAAGAGCTTTCCAACGAATGGAAATCGATTTTTTTCCGATGAAAATGAAAGAAGTTTCATTTCCCTAGCAACTACTCGGTTGTACGTGAAAATCATAAGAAAATTTCGTCACCCATCCGCGTCACCCATTCCGCGTAACGTTTTTTGGCTAGTTAGTCCAAAGCTAAAGCATGTTCCATGCTAAAATTTCTGTCTGTCCGCCGTACGCCGTACGGGCCACTTTTCTTAGTTACCATGAAACAAAATTGATGAAATTCGGGTTATAGGTTCCGTTAGGGGTCTAGTTGGTCCTCGAAGCTGGACGTTACTGTCAGCCATCTCTAAGGGGTTCAAAATAGAGGTTGAAATTTTCAGAACGTCGTAGCTCGAAAACTTTCGATTGAAGGGCATGGTTTTTTTTACGTTATTTAATTTGTCTTGAGCTAAACAACTTTTTGAGACCACCCGGAGCATTGTACGTCCAGCCGTGCGCACCAAAAAGCTTCGTCAACACGATCGTGAATCAAACGGTATAAATCCGGCCGGGATTTTATCACTAGGGAGCACCTGATTATAATTAAGGATGGCTGTATGAAGTAGAGTTGGTTGTTCTGCGATATTATTTCATTTGATAAGTGATGGACTATTGGATTTTGTTGGTAGGTACTTGTGAAACTTGAACAAACGTTGAAGTATTATTGATGGGTAAATTATTACACAATGGTAAATTTTTACGCAACGGCAAATTATTACACAACGGTAAATTGTTACATAACGGTAAATTATTTCACAACGGTAAATTATTACACAACGGTTCATCTACCAAGAAGGGGCTGGATTTTGTTGATTGGTTCTTTTGCAACTTCAAGAACCGTTGAAGAATTATTGATGGGCAAGTTATTACACAACGACTCATTATACTTGACCACGAGGGTAGGTATTGATAGTAGGGTAGAAATGTATGTTCTGGAGCATCCTGTTTGAACATGCTCGTCAGGCGGACCAGCTGCCTCCTGCCTTAGTGGGCGAGTCCACCTTCTCACCCTCCCCTTACCAACCCCCTCACCAGCGGCCATAACCTCTCCCCCCCCCCCTTTAACCCCCCCCCCCCCCCTCAAACCACCACCCCCCTCCCTTACCCTCACAACCCCTTATCTCCCTCACCCCCATTATCGCACCCCTCACCATCACATCCCCATTATCACCACCCACACTCCCCTCCCTCCCCTCTCACACTCACACCCTCACCACCCCGACCCCCTCACCCATCGCCCTTACCATCATCCACCCCATTACCCCCCCCCCCCCACGACAACGCCCTATCGCCCCCTGCCGCCTCCAGACCTCCACCACCACCGCCTCCTGCCGCCTCCAGACCTCCACCCACTCCGCCCCCTGCCGCCTCCAGACCTCCACCCACCCACGCCCACTGCCGCCTCCACCCACCCCACCCTCCTCTACAGCCCTCAGACCCTCCTCCTACCCCTCCGCCCATAAACCTTCACCCATCACCCCCCACCCATCATCCATCATCACTCATCAACCTCCTACCACCCTCACCCCCCCCCCCCACCACTCATCACCTCGCCCACGCCACCATCACCACCTCACACACCACCACCCCCCTCACCCATCACCTCAACCTTTATTATGAATGCCTACCAACTTAATTGTACCTATCAAATAATCATAATGACGTCACCCCACCCCCTCCCACCATCTTGGAATACCGTTTTGACTATGAATACCTACCTAATTAATTGTATCAGGTAATCATAATGACGTCACCCACCCCCTACCGCCACCATCTTGGAATTTCTGGAATTCCGTTTTGATTATGAATACCTACCTACTTAATTCTATCAGTTAACCATAATGACGACCCCTTTCCACCATCTTGGAATTTCTGGAATTCCGTTTTGATTATGAATACCTACCTACTTAATTCTATCAGGTAAGCATAATAAAGTACCTCGGAATTTCTGAAAATCCTGTTTGACCATGAATACCAACTTACCTACTTGACACTCAAAAAACAGTGGACTTATTATGATACCCACCTACTTATGTAAATAATATTAAGGTGAATGTTCGAAATGTTGATTCTCACCCAAGCATAATGGGGAGATATTAATCTACCTATAAAAATATTTCATTATGATTGTAATTAAAATGATCATCTCCAACCAGACAGGAGCCAGCGTGTCTCGTTATTATATTTGTCTTGAGCTAAACAATTTTTTGAGGCCACCCGGAGCATTAGTATGTCCAGCCGTTCCTGTGCACCAAAAAGCTTCGTCAACACGATCGTGAATCAAACGGTATAAATCCGGCCGGGATATCATCACAAGGGAGCACCTGATTATAATCAAGGATGGCTGTATGAAGTCGAGTTGGTTGTTCTGCGATATGAGTGACGGACTATACTGGATTTTGTTGGTAAGTAGGTACCTACTTGTGAAACTTGAACAAACGTTGAAGTATTATTGATGGGTAAATTATTACACAATGGTAAATTATTAAACAACGGTTAATTATACATAACGGCAATTATTACACAAGGGTAAATTATTACACAACGGTTCATCTACCAAGAAGGGTCTGGATCGGTACTTTTGCAACTTGAACAACCGTTGAAGTATTATTGATGGGCAAGTTATTACACAACGGTTCATTACAGGTATTGACCACAGAAAACAGTGATCAACGCAGAAGGGGCATCTATTTCACTCCACATAAACAATTTTCCTTTAGGCTGTATTATTTTAGCAACATTTGACTCGTGATTTAGGTAGGTACCTAGTAACGAGTACGGGGTTAGGTACTAACCTACGTAGGGTCTGCGATTCACATAATATATTATATAGACGTGTTATCTATACAGAGAGCTCTGATCTGTAACAGAAGGGTATTCTGTACAAAATAATAAACCGTTGTGCAGGGATTTGCAGCGTTTTCTTTTTCATTTTATTCAAACCAAAATACTTCAAACATACATAAATTCAAAATGTTTGACCGCCATAGAAGGATACCGTCAAATGAGGCCATGATTCGGTCATGAACGGAACTCTTGATCCATGCTCAGTAGCTCTTAATCTTGAGATTATTCTTTTAGGATCATTATTCAATCGAGCGGGACATTGTTCTAGGATCATCGAGCTGATTGGGTGTGCAATTTGAACTGATCTTAAGAGCGAGAAAATATAGGAATGGACGGGGCAATCTCGTGCCTGGGTAGGCAGCACTGGGCCCGAGGTGAGTTCTAATATTGTGATTCATTGTGTGAATATTACTAAGACGCCACTACATACATGTGAATTTCTGACTTTGCGAAATTAGTATATTAAATAGTCCGAACTTGTACCTAAAAAGATCTGTATTTTGTCGAATATAAAGTTGTGTTCATGATCGATCCAGAGCTTGTGCTTATCCCGAGAACTTTTCATTGGTGCCGAAACCCGGGAAGTTCTGCCCCATGGCTGAGTGACTATCCAGCGTGTGAGGTTAAGCTCAACTGCGGTGTGCAGCTTAGCACACCAACCGTAGACTCATCCCAAGGTTGCAGCAGCTGGATGCCATACAGATTGACGGATTTCTCTCATCTGCCTGGAGCTGGGTGAGTTCAATGGAGGGACTTCCACTAATGAACTGGCATGCTTCCTTCTGTTCGAAGATCTTCTCAGTAATTGGATCCGGCTATTAAGAACAAGTTCAACCAGGGGGGAGTTGGAAGACGAGATCTTCTCATATAAGCAGCTCCTCGAAATAGCTCAAATTTGCCCAGATGATTCCCCAGGGGTCACGACCTAGATCAAGTTCTGAGGAAAGGGGTTCCAGTAAGCAGCGAAAACCCAGGCCCCCTCCCACTCCTCGCACAACAGATCGACCACCCTCGCTCGGTCAGTCACGAGGGAGCGGTTCAAATGTCATCACTGCTCAGGACCTCACTTCCCTATACCACTGCGAAGAGTTCCGGTAGGTCAGCGTCGAGAGTTCATCAGATCAACTGGACTCCCCATTCATTGCTTTTTGTGGAAGCACAACTCCGCTCAGAACTGTACTTCACTCCAACAGTACCATTGCGGAGGATCACACCACATCCTACTCCATGTCGACGAGGAATCCGGACGATCTGCCTTCACCATCAAAACATTAAAAGGGTATACGGGGAAAACAAAACCTTAGGCTCCCAGGCCCCAGCTCCCAAGGAGGGCTCCCGTTTGTCTAGTTAGGACCTTGCTGGCAGTCGTTGTGGATGCCCATCATCTGAAATTCCTGCCAGAGCCAGTACTCGCAAAGTAAAGCTCAATGGTTCAGGTTCTACCTCAATGTTCAAGCTCAGCTCTTGGCAGGGAGTGATAAGTGGCGGGGTAGAGTCCAAGGCTCCTGTTTTCTAATTTGCGCTTCCCTTTCAGCTCTCATAACGTTACCAATCCCGTAAGTGAGAACCTACATCAGGGCTGACCGTAGCTTCCGGTAGAGCAGTAGGGGGCCTCTGCACTTGGAGATGACAGGGCGTAAGAACTAGCAGATCATTGGGCGAATTAGACTGAAACACCAAAGGCCTACTGTTTGGAACTGCCTCAGGTGTTGAAGGACCCTTCTCTGCTGAAACCTAATGGTGCCATACACAGGAGAAGTGGGATTCATTGCATTACTCTTTTGGTTAGTAATAGAGTAGATCATAATAAACCTATTGGACCCGTTGTGCCACCAACCGCCCTAGGTCATAGGCCTGGCCCACGTTATCTGCGAATGTCTAGCGAGCCCCACCGATCGATCATAGCGAGTAACTTCGGTTCTCATACGTCCACTAGTAGGAATGTTTATGGGGATCATTCTAAGTCTAGCTCACTTCTCTCAAAGAAAAGGTCTTCCTTTCATTTCCCACGGTCAAAGGGGGAACTACTTCCCACTGCTATAGTTCGGGTGTTCTCAGACGTTACCTCTCCTGGTGAAGTCTGCAGGGCTTTGCTGACACGGGGTCTGAAATCCAATTGATCTACCACAAATTGGCTCTTGCGCCAGTTTACTGGTGACGCCGATCAACTATGTAGTCTTGGGCGTGGGAGCCCAGCCGCAGACAGCATGTCATCACTTTTTCGGCATACTTGAACTGGGCACAGGTTGCCCTTTTTAGCCTGTGATGTAGGTCATATCACAGCTCCCTTGACCTCCTCTAGTTTCTCGTTAAATGGTTGGCCTCATACATGGAGAGCGGGATCAAAGCTTGCGGACTCTTTGTTGAGTGAGCGGGATGACATCGATCTTTCTTCTGGTGTAGATCTTTACTTGTACCTATCCGGAGTTTGGCCGTTCTGTTCAGTTTAGTCCACTCGCCGAACTGCAAACCTTTAACTCGGATGAACCAGTCCTGTCCATCAGACACCACGCTCTTTGTCCTAGGCCAACCCCCTCGTCCCATGTTCCCAAATTTGTCTTGCCCTGAATGGACAGATTGGATACAGATTGTACCCAAGGCCTTAAAAGAAGTTATTCAGGTGTTGCCCCTTTTGATTAGACGGACGCTCCCCAGCGTGGAGTCAGGTATCCTTGTCCTCAGCATACCGAGCTGCCCTGTTCCCGTAAACCCTTGTTCTTTCCTAAGGTCCAGACAGCTCTGTCCAAGGCTGCAAGGGTGGCTATGTAACATTGATCTCACTGATGTCTTGTTCTCAAATCTAATTGGTGACTTGCTGGTTTCTCCGTCCATTGTTCCTGTCTCTCATAACCCCGCTCGTTTAGACGTGGCAGCGGCACCTGTCTCTGTTGATGTGCGAGAGTTGATTGGGGCTTCTCCGTCAAATGTTCGAGATTGAGTCTTTGGAGGGGGCAGTTCCATGCACCACAGCTGAATTAGAGGCGGAGCAGCTCTTTGTTAGTCAAACTCGCCATGGCAAGAGTGGGCGTTATGTAGTTCCTTTGCCCTTTGCCCAGGACCATACTGTTTTAGGTGCTTCTCGCGCGATCGC
Source organism: Leptopterna dolabrata (assembly GCA_954871275.1). Lineage (NCBI taxonomy): Eukaryota > Metazoa > Arthropoda > Insecta > Hemiptera > Miridae > Leptopterna > Leptopterna dolabrata. Next base: position 1,970,941 of record OX940976.1, on the reverse strand, counting down.
TTGTCAACAGTTCTACCGACTCGAGTCCAAGTTCAGAAAGGATCTCTTTCTAGCTCAATCCTACCAGTAGTTCATTCACGAGTACAGAGATTCAGATCACATGTACCTTTGGTTTTACCCCATTATTATATACGGCATCATGCTGTGCACGTTCTGGCGACCCCCCAAACAATATCTGAGTGGTATTCAATGCCTCTCAACACATATCAAATGGCCTTCCACTCAATGAGATCTTGGAAGTAGGTCCCAAGCTCCAACAGGACATATATGTCTTGTAGTGCTTCGGTTTCGGTTTTTCCATTTTGTGTTCATTGCTGACATTCGTCAAATGTTCAGACAAATGAAGCATGTCCATGAGGATCAGGACATGCTGCGTATAGTTTCGAGAGATTCCCCTTCAAATGAGATAGAGGACTACGCTCTCTGTACACTAACTTATGGAACGGTCCCTGCCCCTTTCTTGGACATACAATTCCCCACTACCTCCCACGTCAGGCCCAAGCAGGAGTTGGCCAGTCCAGTAGGTCGAGGGGTGGGTCATGCCCGTGTCGATCTTTGCTCGATGCATTCACCGTGAAGTTTGTCATGCTAAGTTTGGATGGGATGATCGTTGCCTAGTTCTTTGGTTCATGATTGGTTCAGACTTGACGGTTCCATGGGAATGTTGGCAGACCTACAAATTCCCAGATACATAAATCTGATCAGTTCTAATCAGTGGCTTGTAGGCTTTGCCGACGTGTCTGAGCGAGCCTACTTTGCTGTGGTGTATCATGTTTCTCTTCAGTGTTCTTCGTTCGTAACTCACTTGATCATGTTCCGAGCAAGGATCGCTCCGTTATAACAAGAGATGATACCTCATCTCGAGCTTTTGGCAGCAGAACCGCTCAGAAAAATCGTGAGAAAGGTATGTCCCGTATTTTGCTCAGATCCTGGACAGTAATATTGTGGCACGTTCCGATAGTTCAGTGGTGCTCTCGTGGCTCACTGCCAACCCTGCTCCACAGTGGAAGGTCTTTGTAGGAAACCCAGTAGCCAGAACACTGACAGATCTCCCCGTTGAGCACTGGTTTCATGTTGAGTAGGCACAACCCCGCAAATGTGGCCTCTGGAGGCGCACTCCCGAGTCGTTTAGTCCGCGACTCATTGTGGTGGACTGGACCTATGTGGTTGCAGTTAGAGAGAGTTCACTGGCCAATTCGGCGTATCCGCCCCGATTTAGCCCAGGAGTCCATAGCTGAAGAGATCCGTGCTGCGGGCGCTCATCATGTTATTGTTCAGCAGATTTGCTAGAGAAGGACTTTAGTTCACAGGGTTGCCTTAGACGTGTGTTTGCTTGGATTCTACAGTTCAAAAAGAATTGTAGGCTACCCCTAGTAAGTTCGAGTGGTTCCTGTTCCAAGAAAAAGCTCTAAATCATTGAACTTTTGGTTCAAATAGCTCCACTCAGCACAGAGGAGCTGAAAGCAGCAGATGATATGGTTTTAGTCAGGCGTGCCCAGAAACGCCACTTCTATCATATCACGGTGGCACTTGACAATAAGGCCAAGCTGATGAGGCAGTTAGCTCTTTTTCGTTTAATGGATGGGGTTCTCTGGGTGGGAGGCAGATTGGTGCATAACTCTAATCCGTACGAGACCCAGCACCCCTCTTTGATTCCAGCACAGGACATCCTTACCAAGTTGCTTGTTCGGTAGGCTCACGAGAGCTGTCTGAACCTGGGGCCTCAAACCACACTAGAATATTTGAGACTAGGTTCTGGATAGTGACTGGGAGATCTGTGGTGACTCAAGTTCTGTCGGGCTGCACCTGCTGTTCTTCCATTATACCCAAGCCCATTCAGCCCGAGATGGGCCAACTTCCTGCCGAACGACTGCGGCGTTCTTATGCCATTGGTCAGGTGGCCTGCCCCTTCGGGGTTTCGATGGGCAGATTGCGAGGCGCTCGCATTTTGGAGATGTATTTGGCAGTATGGCCACCAAGGCTGTCCATCTGGACGTGGTTATGGACCTCAGTACTGATGGGTTTTTACAGTGTCTCGAAAGCTTCATAGATCGCAGGGGTCCCTATGTCAATTGGTCGGAACTTCCTTGGCTCAGCCACCTTTCTCCGTAGGCTCAGAATCGTACTCGAGAATGGAGGCTCTCTGGCCCTTGCTAACAGATTAGCAGCTCGAGGGGGTCATTGGAAATTCATCCACCTCGAGTGCCCCACTTTTGTGGTCATTGGGAGGCCGTGGTCAAGTTAGCCAAAAGGCTCATTAAGGTGAACTTACCAGGACAAACGGTGAATTACCAAACCTTCATCACCTGAAGCAGTTCCAAACAGTAGGCCTTTGGTGTTTCAGTCTAATTCGCCCAATGATTTGCTAGTTCGTACGCCCGGTCATTTCCTGGTGCAGAGGCCCCATACCGCTCTACCGGAAGCTAAGGTCAGCCCTGATGTTGGTTCTCACTTAGGGGATTGGTAACGTTATGAGAGCTGAAAGGGAAGCGCAAATTAGAACTAACAGGAGCCTTAGAGTCTACCCCACCACCCACCTTCCACTCCCTACCAGGAGCTATGCTTGAACTTTGAGTTAGTTCCTAAGCCAACCATTTAACGAGAAACTAGAGGAGGTCAAGGGAGCTGTGATATGACCTACATCACAGGCTAAAAAGGGCAACCTGTGCCCAGTTCAAGTATGCCGAAAAAGTGATGACATGCTGTCTGCGGCTGGGCTCCCACGCCCAAGACTACATAGTTGATCGGCGTCACCAGTAAACTGGCGCAAGAGCCAATTTGTGGTAGATCAATTGGATTTCAGACCCCGTGTCAGCAAAGCCCTGCAGACTTCACCAGGAGAGGTAACGTCTGAGAACACCCGAACTATAGCAGTGGGAAGTAGTTCCCCCTTTGACCGTGGGAAATGAAAGGAAGACCTTTTCTTTGAGAGAAGTGAGCTAGACTTAGAATGATCCCCATAAACATTCCTACTAGTGGACGTATGAGAACCGAAGTTACTCGCTATGATCGATCGGTGGGGCTCGCTAGACATTCGCAGATAACGTGGGCCAGGCCTATGACCTAGGGCGGTTGGTGGCACAACGGGTCCAATAGGTTTATTATGATCTACTCTATTACTAACCAAAAGAGTAATGCAATGAATCCCACTTCTCCTGTGTATGGCACCATTAGGTTTCAGCAGAGAAGGGTCCTTCAACACCTGAGGCAGTTCCAAACAGTAGGCCTTTGGTGTTTCAGTCTAATTCGCCCAATGATCTGCTAGTTCTTACGCCCTGTCATCTCCAAGTGCAGAGGCCCCCTACTGCTCTACCGGAAGCTACGGTCAGCCCTGATGTAGGTTCTCACTTACGGGATTGGTAACGTTATGAGAGCTGAAAGGGAAGCGCAAATTAGAAAACAGGAGCCTTGACTCTACCCCGCCACTTATCACTCCCTGCCAAGAGCTGAGCTTGAACATTGAGGTAGAACCTGAACCATTGAGCTTTACTTTGCGAGTACTGGCTCTGGCAGGAATTTCAGATGATGGGCATCCACAACGACTGCCAGCAAGGTCCTAACTAGACAAACGGGAGCCCTCCTTGGGAGCTGGGGCCTGGGAGCCTAAGGTTTTGTTTTCCCCGTATACCCTTTTAATGTTTTGATGGTGAAGGCAGATCGTCCGGATTCCTCGTCGACATGGAGTAGGATGTGGTGTGATCCTCCGCAATGGTACTGTTGGAGTGAAGTACAGTTCTGAGCGGAGTTGTGCTTCCACAAAAAGCAATGAATGGGGAGTCCAGTTGATCTGATGAACTCTCGACGCTGACCTACCGGAACTCTTCGCAGTGGTATAGGGAAGTGAGGTCCTGAGCAGTGATGACATTTGAACCGCTCCCTCGTGACTGACCGAGCGAGGGTGGTCGATCTGTTGTGCGAGGAGTGGGAGGGGGCCTGGGTTTTCGCTGCTTACTGGAACCCCTTTCCTCAGAACTTGATCTAGGTCGTGACCCCTGGGGAATCATCTGGGCAAATTTGAGCTATTTCGAGGAGCTGCTTATATGAGAAGATCTCGTCTTCCAACTCCCCCCTGGTTGAACTTGTTCTTAATAGCCGGATCCAATTACTGAGAAGATCTTCGAACAGAAGGAAGCATGCCAGTTCATTAGTGGAAGTCCCTCCATTGAACTCACCCAGCTCCAGGCAGATGAGAGAAATCCGTCAATCTGTATGGCATCCAGCTGCTGCAACCTTGGGATGAGTCTACGGTTGGTGTGCTAAGCTGCACACCGCAGTTGAGCTTAACCTCACACGCTAGATAGTCACTCAGCCATGGGGCAGAACTTCCCGGGTTTCGGCACCAATGAAAAGTTCTCGGGATAAGCACAAGCTCTGGATCGATCATGAACACAACTTTATATTCGACAAAATACAGATCTTTTTAGGTACAAGTTCGGACTATTTAATATACTAATTTCGCAAAGTCAGAAATTCACATGTATGTAGTGGCGTCTTAGTAATATTCACACAATGAATCACAATATTAGAACTCACCTCGGGCCCAGTGCTGCCTACCCAGGCACGAGATTGCCCCGTCCATTCCTATATTTTCTCGCTCTTAAGATCAGTTCAAATTGCACACCCAATCAGCTCGATGATCCTAGAACAATGTCCCACTCGATTGAATAATGATCCTAAAAGAATAATCTCAAGATTAAGAGCTACTGAGCATGGATCAAGAGTTCCGTTCATGACCGAATCATGGCCTCATTTGACGGTATCCTTCTATGGCGGTCAAACATTTTGAATTTATGTATGTTTGAAGTATTTTGGTTTGAATAAAATGAAAAAGAAAACGCTGCAAATCCCTGCACAACGGTTTATTATTTTGTACAGAATACCCTTCTGTTACAGATCAGAGCTCTCTGTATAGATAACACGTCTATATAATATATTATGTGAATCGCAGACCCTACGTAGGTTAGTACCTAACCCCGTACTCGTTACTAGGTACCTACCTAAATCACGAGTCAAATGTTGCTAAAATAATACAGCCTAAAGGAAAATTGTTTATGTGGAGTGAAATAGATGCCCCTTCTGCGTTGATCACTGTTTTCTGTGGTCAATACCTGTAATGAACCGTTGTGTAATAACTTGCCCATCAATAATACTTCAACGGTTGTTCAAGTTGCAAAAGTACCGATCCAGACCCTTCTTGGTAGATGAACCGTTGTGTAATAATTTACCCTTGTGTAATAATTGCCGTTATGTATAATTAACCGTTGTTTAATAATTTACCATTGTGTAATAATTTACCCATCAATAATACTTCAACGTTTGTTCAAGTTTCACAAGTAGGTACCTACCTACCAACAAAATCCAGTATAGTCCGTCACTCATATCGCAGAACAACCAACTCGACTTCATACAGCCATCCTTGATTATAATCAGGTGCTCCCTTGTGATGATATCCCGGCCGGATTTATACAGTTTGATTCACGATCGTGTTGACGTAGCTTTTTGGTGCACAGGAACGGCTGGACATACTAATGCTCCGGGTGGCCTCAAAAAATTGTTTAGCTCAAGACAAATATAATAACGAGACACGCTGGCTCCTGTCTGGTTGGAGATGATCATTTTAATTACAATCATAATGAAATATTTTCATAGGTAGATTAATATCTCCCCATTATGCTTGGGTGAGAATCAACATTTCGAACATTCACCTTAATATTATTTGCATAAGTAGGCGGGTATTAATAATAAGTCCACTGTTTGGAGTGTCAAGTAGGTGGGTAGGTATTCATGGTCAAACAGGATTTCCAGTAATTCCGAGGGACTTTATTATGCTTACCTGATAGAATTAAGTAGGTAGGTATTCATAATCAAAACGGAATTCCAGGAATTTCAAGATGGTGGAAGGGGGTCTTCATTATGGTTATCTGATGGAATTAAGTAGGTAGGTATTCATAATTAAAACGGAATTCCAGAAATTCCAAGATGGCGGGAGGGGGTGGGTGACGTCATTATGATTACCTGATACAATTAATTAGGTAGGTATTCATAGTCAAAACGGTATTCCAGAAATTCCAAGATGGTGGGAGGGGGTGGGGTGACGTCATTATGATTATTTGATAGGTACAATTAAGTTGGTAGGTACATATTCATAATAAAGGTTGAGGTGATAGGAGGGGTGGGGTGGGGTGACGTCATTATGATTACCTGATACAATTAATTAGGTAGGTATTCATAGTCAAAACGGTATTCCAGAAATTCCAAGATGGTGGAAGGGGGTGGGTGACGTCATTATGATTACCTGATACAATTAATTAGGTAGGTATTCATAGTCAAAACGGTATTCCAGAAATTCCAAGATGGTGGGAGGGGGTGGGGTGACGTCATTATGATTATTTGATAGGTACAATTAAGTTGGTAGGTATTCATAATATAGGTTGAGGTGATGGGAGGGGTGGGGTGGGGTGACGTCATTATGATTACCTGATACAATTAATTAGGTAGGTATTCATAGTCAAAACGGTATTCCAGAAATTCCAAGATGATGGGAGGGGGTGGGGTGACGTCATTATGATTACCTGATACAATTAATTAGGTAGGTATTCATAGTCAAAACGGTATTCCAGAAATTCCAAGATGATGGGAGGGGGTGGGGTGACGTCATTATGATTATTTGATAGGTACAATTAAGTTGGTAGGTATTCATAATATAGGTTGAGGTGATGGGAGGGGTGGGGTGGGGTGACGTCATTATGATTACCTGATACAATTAATTAGGTAGGTATTCATAGTCAAAACGGTATTCCAGAAATTCCAAGATGATGGGAGGGGGTGGGGTGACGTCATTATGATTACCTGATACAATTAATTAGGTAGGTATTCATAGTCAAAACGGTATTCCAGAAATTCCAAGATGGTGGTAGTGGAGTGGTGGGGTGGGGTGACATCATTATGATTATTTGATAGGTACAATTAAGTTGGTAGGTATTCATAGTCAAAACGGTATTCCAGAAATTCCAAGATGGTGGTAGTGGAGTGGTGGGGTGGGGTGACATCATTATGATTATTTGATAGGTACAATTAAGTTGGTAGGTATTCATAATAAAGGTTGGAGGTGATGGGTGAGGGGTGGTGAGGGGTGTGAGAGGCGGTGAGGGTGGTAGGAGGTGGTGAGGGTGGTAGGAGGTTGATGGGTGATGATGGATGATGGGTGGGGGGTGATGGGTGAAGGTTTGTGGGCGGAGGGGTAGGAGGTGGGTCTGAGGGCTGTGGTGGTTGGGGCGGGGTGGGTGGAGGTCTGGAGGCGGCAGCGGGCGGTTGTAGGCGGCAGGGGGCGGTTGTAGGCGGCAGGGGGGCGGTTGTAGGCGGCAGGGGGGCGATAGGGCGACGTCCAGGGGGTGAGGGGGGAGTGAGGGGGTGAGGGTGAGTGAGGAGGTGAGGGATGAGTGAGGGAGTGAGGTGGAGAGGAGGCGGTGTGGTGGGAGGGGGTGGGGCGGGGTGGTACGGTGAGGGGGGAGGGGTGATGGGATGGGGTGAGGGCGGTGAGGGGGTTGGTAAGGGATGGGTGAGGGGGTGGTGCCACCCGCTAAGGCCCCCAGTAGCTGGTTAGACTGACGAGCATGTTGAAACAGGATGTTCCAGGACCCGCATATTGACTCTACTATTGATCACAGAAAACAGTGATCTACGCAGAAGGGGCATCTATTTCACTCCACATCAACAATTATTTTCCTTCAGAACTTCATTATTTGCGTTTCTTTTTGCCGTTTTAGATACTGTTTGTCATCGACAGAATTATTTTAGCAACATTTAACTGGTGATTTAGATAGGTACCTAGTAACGAGTACGGAAGGTACTAACCTAAGGAGGGTCTGCGATCTACATAATATGTATAGAATAGTACATATTATCTGTACAGTTATCTATACAGAGAGCTGTGATCTGTAACAGAAGGGGATTCTGTCCAAAATAATAAACCGTTGTGCAGGGATTTGCAGCGTTTTTCATACTCGATTCCAAAGGTTCATTATTGAAAATAGTAAACCAAAAATGAGTAGGTGCCTCACTGGGTGGGGAGGGATGTGTGAAAATGTCGAGAGAGAGTTTAGGAAAATATGTAGAAGATCCCGAAACAGAATCTTTTTGAAGAAGATTGATGTGGTGTCATATTAAGGTTACAACAAAAATAACTTCAAAAGGTAAGAGGCCGCATAACAGAGAAGCTAATTGAACTACCTGCACGTCCACCGGGTGGCGCACGCCCTGAGTGCTTCTTTGATGCTCATATAAGCCGTTAACAGGTTCACTTCCGGCAACCGTGAGTTTCCAACTTCCATAATTAATGCAATTAGGGAAGAGTAATACATAAGGGGCAGGGAGAATGATTATAATTTCTTGGGTCAAACGGCTCTAGCACCTGCTGGTCCGTCTCGCCTTTCCGTCCTGTCGCAGATTAGACGTTCAGAAATGTGCTTGTATTACAGTACCCAAAGTAATTAAGAATTATGTCCCTACTGAGTGTAATATACGCTGGGAAATTCCAGAGTCACACCGTGATATGAAAATAGACGATACAGCGCAATACTTCCGGTAGAAGTCTGTCCTATTCCCGAGAAATTTTATTAGTGCGAAAAAGTGCACCTAACCGAGATGGACGAAAAGAACTATCATTGCAACCCCGAGAGCCAGGTATTAAAGAAAAACAGCAATACGGGCACTTGAATACATTGAACTGGAACTTTGGAGGAACTGAAAGTACTTTGGATCTTGACTTCCAAGTAGGTACTTTAGTTTTGACAAATAATAAAAGATTTACGGACAGACGTTTACCGCTACTACTTCTGCTCACAACTATGGTTTTTGAAAATATTCGTAAAGTGACACCTTGAATATTGGGGTGCAAATGGGCCCTCACAAAAAATCACAGAAAATCGCTGGAGACTGTGGGACACAGGTGGGGACGGTACAAAACGAAACGTCGTAGTGGCTAGCAGGCAATCATAGTACTGAGTATCAAGTGAAAAGTACATGTTCTTTTCTCTTTACCAGTGAACAAAGGGAGGTTTCACCTGGTCCGAACCAGTACGTTCAACAAACATTCTCTCAGTAGGACGTACCTGACCAATCACTGCGTATACAGGCGCGTACGCCATTGGGGAGCAGATATGGAAGATATGGAGATATGAAAGAAGCAGATGAGGGAGAAGCAGGCAGAAGACTTCTTGTTACAGACCACTTTGGGCAAGTTTCCAGATGATTGAAAGGGAGCAGTTGGTTTTGGATCATTTCTACAAACAGGTTTTCACAGACCTGCCAAAAATTCGAGGTTCCACAGAAACGAAAGAGAAAAAAAAAACGCTGCAAATTATTGCAAAACGGTTAAATATTTACCTGTATAGATGCCCCTTCTGCGTAGATCACTGTTTTCTCTGGTCAATACCCTCGTCCTCCCCACCAGGAAAGCCCTAAATCCAGTAGTGGAGTCGGCCCGGGAATTACAGTTTCATAAAAATGCGCGGGATTCAATAATTCGATCATAAATATTATTTGTTGTTATTCGTGAAGCATAGCGTTTTTTCAAGTTCCAGAAGTACCTATCAACAAAATCCAAAAGGTCCATCATTTTGGTTTATTACTCTGTGAATGATACACCTATGTATTCGCTCAGCAAAACAGTTTTATAACACCCCCTTAAGATTTTTTCTTTCAAGTTTCACGGATTCCAAGGTTTCGTAGATTCCAAAAATGCAATGTCCGTACACCGTCCGCCGTATCATACATATCTACTTAAATTTCGGTCTAAAAAATTCGGTCTTTCGCACACAGGCTCCATTTAACAAACGGCTCGTCGTACAATGCTCCGGGTGTCTCGACAAATGCTCTGGTTCAAGATCAATTTTAAAAAGTTAAAAAAAAACCATACCCTTCTATTGAAAGTTTTCGAGCTACGGCGTTCTGAAAATTTCAACCCCTATTTTTCACCCCTCAGAGATGATTGACGGTAACGCCGAGCTTCGCGGACCAAATAGACCCCAAACGGGACCTACAAACCGAATTTCGGTAATTTTGGTTCTTCATGGCAACTAAGAAAAGTGCGAAGTAGGGCTTACGGCGTACGGAAAGAAATTTTTTTATTCCACTTTCGGATTCCACATACCTTGACTGTAAGCCACCAAACTTGGTTTCCTCATTTGTCTGTACTTATATTCTTCATTGCGTACTAAATATCCTATTGAATAAAGAATTGAATTGAACTGACAAAAAAATTTGAGGAGGGGGGTTAAAATTTTGTTTTTTAATGCTCGATTCGAAAGGTTTACTATTGAAAATAATATACCAAAAATGTAATGTTACCTAAAAACGCTGCAAATCCCTGCACAACGGTTTATTATTTTGTATAGAATACCCTCCTGTTACAGATCACAGCTCTATGTATAGATAACCCTTCTATATAATATGATATGTACTATTCTATTATATACATATTATGTAGATCGCAGACCCTCCGTAGGTTAGTACCTAACCCCGTACTCGTTACTAGGTACCTACCTAAATCACGAGTTAAATGTTGCTAAAATAATTCTGCCGATGACAAACAGTACCTAACAAAAAGAAACGCACATAATGAAGTTCTGAAAAGAAATTGTTGATGAGGAGTGAAAAAAGTTGCAAAAGTACCTACCAACAAACTCCAGCCCCTTCTACGTAGATGGTATACTGAACCGTTGTGTAATAATTTACCGTTGAGTAATGATTTACCGTAGTAATAATTTACCCATCAATAATACTTCAACGTTTGTTCAAGTTTCACTACCTACCAACAAACTCCAAAAGAGCCATCATTTTTCAAGCGAAATAATATCACAGAACAACCAACTCGACTTCATACTCCGCCAATATAATCAGGTGATCCCTACCAATGATTGGCCGTATTCACAAATTCCTATTGTGGGCGCGTCTCTGGTTACGAGATTTGGTTTGAATTGTATACATTTCATTCACACTGGAGTCGAAAATGCCTGTCGGTGCAAACTTCGGGGCCTTACTGTGAACGAACGGCTGGACGTACGATGCTCCGGATGGTCTTAAAAAACTGGCAAGTTCGAGAACTATTTAAAACCGTAAAAATATTTACGTAAAAAAATAGTATAGGCGTTTTGAAAATTTCAACCCCTATTTTGAACCCCTTAGAGATGACTCACAGTAACGTCGAGCTTCGAGGACCAACTAGACGCCGAACGGAACCTATAACCCGAATTTCATCAATTTTTTTTCATGGTAACTAAGAAAAGTGGCCCGTACGGCGTACGGCGTACGGCGGACAGACAGAAATATTTTTATTGCAGTTTTGGATTCTACATACCTTGAAACGTAAACCATCAAATTTTGATGGGGTGGGGGGGGGGGGGGTAAGAATTTTTTTTTCATGCTCGATTCCAATGGTTCATTATTGAAAATAATAAACCAAAATTGCGTAATGCTGTTCGTAGCTACAGGGTACTACACTTTACATCCAATTCTGACTGTTTGCATTACCTGGCCCGCCAGGGCTCCCGCCCGTGTTTCCACCCTAACCCATATTTGCACAGTTGTGAAACGGTGGTATTAACTGTATCGCTCAATCAAGTTGGACTGTTATTGCCAACACTGTTCAAAACACCCGGTACCCTAGTAACTTGCTTTTAATACGCCCAACGCGTCATGGAAATGCCATTTGACAAGTACGCAGCTCGCAGTTATCTGCCAAGTACAGGAAACCCAAGACAACAAGAAGCAATACGGAGAAAAATAATATGAGTACGCGATTAGTTCCAGGACTGGTTAAAAAAAAATTACAACCTGAAATAGGAACCATAGACTTGACGCATGCGCCAACTGTTCCCGATGTCGCAAGTTGACGGGACCGCTTGGAAGTTTGAGGATGGGCCTTAAAATTGCAGCGTCATAACTTTTTATACGAGATGTACTGAGGATAGAAGGAGGGCAAGAGCCGAGTTTTAAGGGTTTTGCTCGAGAGCTCCGGACTGCAGGCCAATAAATGAAATTCTGAACACGAGGAATCGGAAACTCGATAGGCTTGGGAGGGGATTCCGTTTTAATGTCTACACCGATACAATTTCGTGGAAAAACTTCTTGGAGGGCATCTCAAGGTACCAGGCGAAGGTTGTCAGGACAAAATATCTAAATGGATTAATTGTAGGTTGGGCTCTGTAAGCTTGTAGGCTCGGAATGTGATGCGACTCGGATTATCCTTGTAACGGGAAGCCTCAAGCCTCAATAAACAGTCATGCAGCATAGCTGTAAGAGCGAATGTTCAAAGAAATATACCCTTGTATTGAATGTTTCCGAGACACGGCGTTCTAAAAATCTCAACCTTCATTTTCCGCCCCTTACAGATGATTGACGGTAATGCCGAGCCTTGCGGACCAACTAAATTAAATTACATTTATTTATCATGTACATAAGAACTTTTGCTTCCTGGTAGTGTACAAAATATCTGGTAGGCTACCAAATAAACAAAATTTTATAAATATATAAAAAAGAGAAGATCATTATTCTAGACCCCAAAGAAGGCCAACAATAACCCAAATTTCGAGAAATGCGAAGTACGGCGGACAGACAGAAATTTTTTATTTGCATTTTCATATCCTACGTAGATACCTTGAAATAGTACGTAGAAATAAAATTCATGGGGGGAGGGGGGTCAAAAACTTTCTATTTTATGTTCGATTCCAAAGGTTCATTACGGAAAATAATAAACCAAAAATTCCTTCATCCATGAGTATCACTGAAAAAAACTCTGCCAATCCGAGTAGGCAGTATAGCTTCCTCACCTCAACCACATGAACGTATAGAATAGTTGGGTAGTTTCGTTTTGATACGGGACCATCTGCGATCCAACCCGCGTTTACTCAAAAAGTCACTCTACGACTATTTTTCGCGTTGTTAGAAGCGTTACAAAGAAATGGTCAACACGTCATGTTAGCGCATGCACAGACGAAAGTTACGGTACGATTCCAATGAAATTCATATGGAACTATCGAAATCTTGTTCCTGATCCATCCTACAAATCTAAACTCATTTCAACGACATTTAAGGTAGTTATGGGCGTTTAAAGTATATCACGTTTGCGCATGGGCAGACAAAACGATTTCCATGATATTGAAACGGGATCACCTGCGATCCAACCGGCGTGTACCCTCAAAATTTCAGCTCTGTACGACGATTTTTCGCGTAGTTAGAAGCGTTACAAAGAAATGGTCAACATTTAATGTTCGCGTATGCGCAGACGAAAATTACATTACGATTCCAATGAAATTCATACGATCAAAGTATTACAGCTGATCGACCCTCCAATTTTGAACTCATTTCAACGATATTTAGGTTAGATATGGGCATTCCAAGTATTTCACGCTTGCGCATGCGCAGATGACAATTACGGCACTTTTCCGACGATTTTGGTAAAGGACCATCTGTGACACAACCCGCACCTACCCTCCAAATTGCAGCCCGTTTCGACCATCATTTCGGGTAGTCATGTGCGTTACAAGGAATTACCACATACAAACAGATAGACAGACACGGAACCAAAAATGTTCCCCGATGTCTGAAACGCAAAATGGTTGTGGAAATTTTCATTTTGGAGAACAATTTTTTTTTTCCGCTCAATCACGAATCCAAGGCTTACCTCTACCTTTGGTAGTGAGGAAGAAAAAAGGCTTTCAGAATCTATGAAATATAATATAATTATAATATGCTACATAGCATAAAGTCGCATACTGACCGTGCTACTACGCAGTACTTCGACAGAATTCCCTTCGACAAAACGAGCCCTTTCAGTGGCGTTCGGAGTAGCCATGATGCGCCGTCACGTCTCTTTGAATTAACTAGCGAAAACATAATATTTGCATGTTGCAGAGTTTCAAATGCGACCTCTGGTGTTGAGTGGAGCACAGCTGTGAACCGTTCCAACAATAGCGAAGCAGCTCCTCTTCCGATAAAGACGGACAAGAGAAGCTGATACGGGGGACAGCGGGAGGCAGCACAACAGAAGCGCCAATACAAGGCAGCAGACAGAACAGGCCTCGAAGCACATGTCTTCCGGCCCTGACGGCAGATGTGTATCCCAGCTCCGGTCTTCCTTTTACAGAAAACAGCTAGCGTTTCTTTCGCTATGTCGATGGTTCCTGTCTACAAGATCCATTCCCAAGCCTGACGAACAACACAAATTAAACATAGAGATAGAAATCACGGCTTTTCGAGGCTGACTCCCTACCTGCGTACTACCTGGGCTCACAATGACAAAATGCAATCTAAAAACACTGAATACACAGATGGCATTCACCAGTGATACCCATCTATCTAATGAGATCTGTAAGCGAATCGACCAATTCCTATAGGTTCCAATAAATTCCTATCGACCAAGTCCGAAATTCGCAAATACAGATTCTATACCGTAGGCCCTATTACACAAGTATCATTCATGCTTTGCCGTATATGTCTATTCATTAATAATTACGAAAACGCTGCAAATCATTACACAAAGGTTTATTATTTACCTGTATAGATGCCCCTTCTGCATAGGTCACTGTTTTCTGTGTTCAATACCCTCGAGCTCCCCTCAGGAAAGCCCTCGAGTGCTCGAGTGCTGGAGCCGACTCCGGAATTGAAGTTTCATACAAATGCGCGGGAATAAATAATTCAATCATTAATTATTTGTAGTTATTCATGAAGCATATGGCAATAATAAACCGTTGTGCAATAAGTTACCTGTATAGGTACCCCTTCTACGTTGATAGTATAATGCCCATCAATAATACTTCAACGGTTGTTCAAGTTGCAGAAGTCCAGGTCAACGAAATCCAATAGATCCATCATTTTTCAAATGAAATAATACCTACCACAGAACAACCAACTCGACTTCATACAGCCATCCGTGATTATGATCAGGTGCACCCTAGCGATGATAATATAATCTGGACCGGATTTATACCGTTTGATTCACGATCATGTTGACGAAGCTTTTCGGTGCGAACGAACGGCTGGTCGTACAATGCTCCGGGTGGTCTCAAAAAATAGTTTAGTTCAAGATCAATCTAAAAACGTTAAAAAAAACCATACCCTTCTATTGAAAGTTTTCGAGCTACGGCGTCCTGGAGATTCCAACACTATTTTTCACCCCTTAGGGAAGACTTAAATTAACGCCGAGCTTCGAGGACCAACTAGACCCCAAATGGGATCTATAAACCGAATTTCGTCAATTTTGGTTCATGGCAACTAAGAAAAGTGCTAAGTACGGCGTACGGCAGTCAGACAGAAATTGTTTTATTGCATTTTCGGATTCTACATACCTTGAAACGTAAACCACCAAATTTTGAGGGGTGGTTAATTTTTTTTTTTTTCATGCTCTATTCCAAAGGTTTATTATTAAAAATAATAAACCAAAACTAGGATGATAAGCTGAAGACAGGACAACCAAACTGGAAAAGCTCACACATGGCCTAACGCTGATCATTGTCCAGACCAAAGTGGTATTAAAGTCTACCGCATTAAATAATATCACTAGGGTTCAGTCTTTCTTGAATGGCATATTTCAGTAGGATTAGACAAGCAGCGGCGAATAGCGACATACCATTTAAGTTCAATTATAGATCATAACTTGATGAGATATTGGAATTAAGTAAACTGAAGAATAACATTGAAACTGAAATATTATCCAGACAAATAAAAGGGGAATGAGTTTCCAATATTGGATCCCAAACAATCCGCTCATTGTCTGCAACTTCAATCTCGGGTATCTCATTTTCTTTCGCCAGAATCATTCAAAAGCACTCAGCACAAAACGCTGTAAGAAAACCAGTGGAAGTTGTTTAACGAAGATTTATGGGCTGAGATCAACTACTAGATAATGGAAAGGTTCTTCCTCCATTCGGTAAACAAGTTTTCACGAAATACACAAGACTTCGGAGGCCCCAGGGCGGAAGTTGGCGAGATTAAACGGGTTAAGCACCAAAGTCCGTCCCAGTTTTACGGTGTACGCTGTTGAAAACGGAATTTTAAAAGGTAAGTTGCTATTATAGAGAGATGGGATTGTGGGGGGGCTACAGATTTTGCAGGGTGTAGCGGAATGGCATCACAATGAGATTCCACTTGATGTTCCTTCGTAGGATGGGTCCGCGTGACGGAGTTTTCAATTACCTACGGAAAGTCTTCCGGGAGAAACAGTTCCACATTTGGACAATGAACATTTATGTAGTTGGAACGAAAATCGTTTGAAAATATCAACACTTCAAGGCGAAGTCTCTCAACTACAGCTCATTTTACAAATTAATGTGTAACATGTTACAAATCCAAAGTTACAATCCATTATAATTCAAAGCTACATGAGGGTTGATGTTTGAATTATCCCAAACTTAACAACCGGATTTCGAAATTTGCAAAAGGAAAAATTTAATGAGTACATCCCAAACACACTCTGCATACGTTATGTCTATGTGCAAACAACCATACAGGGGAACGAATTCTTGAGTCTAAACGGATGGTAAATAAAATGAAGGAAAAGTAGTTTCATTTGCTATGACACTGAGAGGATGTTAAATGTACCTATTTGTGTAACCTTCAGGGATTTCAATCTTTCTTTATAGTTTTAAAATAACATCGACGTGGTACCAATTGGACCTGAAAGATAAATATTTTCGAGCCCAAGAACTGAACCCAGGACAGAGCTGTTATGGTTTATTACTTTCAATAATTAACCTACGGAATCGAGCATAAGAAAGGTCCGGAGAATCCGAAAATAGAATTAAAAATGCCTGTCCGTCCGCTGTACCTCGCACTTTCTTTAATTACCATGAATGAAACCAATGAATTTGGTTGTGGGTCCCATTTGGAGTCCAGTTGGTCCGCGAAGCTCGGCGTTACTGTCAGTCATCTCTATTGGGTGAAAAATAGGTGTTGAAATTTCCCAAACGTCGTAGCTCGAAGACTTTCAATAGAAAAAATTCAGAAATTCAAGAATTCAGAGTTTCAATAGAAAATTCAGGCTAGTTTTTTTAACCGTTTTAAGCTGATCTCGAACTTGAGAATTGTTTGAGACCACCCGAAGCATTGCATGTCCAACAGCTCGTTTGCACCCAAAAGCTTCGTCAACATGATCGTGAATGAAACGGTACAATCCCACCCAGATAGCACTGCTAGGGAACAACTGACTATAATCACGCATGGATGTATGAAATCGAGTTGTTGTTCCGACATATTATTTCATTTGAAGAATGTTGGTTATTTTGAATCTTCTTCTTTAATTTGAGGTTCTTTTTTAATTTGAACGAACTTTATGCTTCATGAATAACAACAAACAATCCAATGATAAGACCTTGATTCCACCGCGTATTTATGAAATGTGATTGCCAGGTTGGCTCCAATACTCGATTTAGGGATCGCTTGTGGGAAGCACGAGGGTAGGTATTGACCACAGAAAACAGTGGTCTACGCTGAAGGGGCATCTATACAGGTAAATAATAAACAGTTGCATAATAATCTGCAGCGCTTCTGTTTCATGCAGGACAGCGGACACACCCAAACACTGCGCTTAAATCCTTAAATAATGGAAAATAAGCAAAGGAGATTATGAAATTTCCATCCAACAACAGGTAGTGGAGCAGTGTCTATAATGATTTACCTCGAGACAGCAGACCAATTCAAGCACGGTTATCAGCGAAAAATTACTCCCTAGGGTAAATTATTACCCTAGGTTGGATTCAGAGTCCGTCATTCCATTAGGAATGTTCATTTATTAAACAATATAAGTAGAAAACAGGAAAGAACAGACGCTTGTAATGAGAGTTCAGAAAGAAAATGGCATGATGAAACAATAATGGTAATGCGACAAGATAACATAATCATACCTCCTAGCAAACCAGATGGGAATATTACTATTTAGCGTGCGAATTGTTCCAATCTCCAACAGAATGTCGGTATGAAATTTCTCAGATCGTTTATATGGAAATCTCTTCGCCCATTCAAAGCAAGAGATACTGACAGTGATACTACAACGGGACAGCGATGAAGGCGAGTGCCGGCGCCCCGCATCTCCTCCGAGTCTGACTCCAATTTAAATTTTATATATCGCCGAGACGGGCGTTCGCGGGTCTGATTTATTTGATGGGACGCTTTAAGTAGCCAACAAATAAGAACGCGAAACACATTATTTCATGTCCACTCCGGTCTCCCTTCTGTTTTTTATGTGCGGGAATCTAAATATAAACGTCTCTGTAACCTCCACCCCGTTCTTGCCAAGGACGTGGCTAGAGGAAAACAAAGCTCGTAGAAAAAAATAAACAACAGACTCTTATGTCAGATAAGAACTAACACCGACCGTTGAGAGCCGATGATTATCATAATGGTGATAAGGATATCTTTGAGAACCGATGCTGTCACCGTGATGCCTACCTACCAACGGAATTGGTTGACTACAGACCCTGATTACGTTTGGTTTGTCTTTAAGACCAGAAAAATACAGAGCCTTACAAAACCAGTAGATCTTGGTAATTAAGTAGCTACTGCTCTCCACGAAGCCAGAGTGCCAATAACCGATAGTATAACGCTGTGGATGGTGTGAGAGTGGGGGTGGACCCTCGAGAGTCCCCCTCCTATACCAGCGAGAGATATCGATAAGGCTTAAGCTCACCGATCCCGTCTCCACCAGACCAGAAAACGACTCGAGATCAGCCGCACTGTTACAATGGATATTGGGGAATAAATAAATAGGTATAATCATTTAGAACATCAAGAAGAAATTCAGTGAAATCCAGCTTAATGTGCGAACAATCATTCACAGTGGAAAACTGAAATATTCATCGGTCATCAAACACTGAGATAGTCATCACTCATCAAATATCATAAAACTGATTAGAAACGTATTTTCTGTTCTGATGAATGTACTGACCAAATAATTGTTTACTGATTTATTACAATCATAACCGTGAATATCATGGAAAAATGACAGAGTGTAAAGCTAACATGCGTATAATTAGGTTGATTACTGATTGCAGTAAGTCATACAGTGAAGAACAAGCTGTTAATAATTAAAATTGTATTAATGGCCCTTAAAAGCTACCTACCAACTGCCCCTCTCGGCGATATAAGTCTCTTCAGCTTGACGGACCACTTCGCGATCTCTGGTCGACTTCTAGAACTGACACGAACTAAATCACTCGCGACGAAATCGGTTTCGGTGATCAAACAATCGTCAAGTGATCAAACCATTATCAGGCCGGAGGATGAGATCCGTAACAGAGACTGATAGGTAATATTCTGGTGAATAAATTGTGGTAAAAGAATCTGAATGTTTTGCCGATCTTCAGGCTTTATTCACCAGAATCAAATTGAAACAATTCAGGAGGCCTGATGGCGAAAATACTGGATGAGAAAGCTTCAACTGCACAGATTTCATACATTCTACGTCAAATTAAATTGTTCTAATTACAACTTAAGAGAAATAAAATTACTTTCGTTAGAATGTTTCATTTAAATTTATTACTCTGAAACTATCTAATAAAGGTGGCCAAATACAAGAGCTTACGCACGCCTAATGAACATCTCCCGAACAGCTGGGATGCTGATTTTCTGAAAATGACTGATACATCAGTCTGGCAGCACAGCCTGCAGGAGGTATTTTAATTCTGGCCACCTCCCTCAGTTCAATGTATGTGAATACCGCAGAATACGACCAACTCTCATCAATAAACACTTTTAATTCTGGCTCATCTCAGTTCAGTGTCTCTTAATACCCCAGAACAGTACGACCAACTCTCATCGATAAACACCATCTTTGTAACAACAACAACTGTGCAGTTCTCTTCTTTCTTTTTTTACTTGGGAGTACGGAAGTGCGACCGTTTGAGTGAAGGGTGAATATTTCAACTGCAATAGGCTCGCTCCAATGGCCTTTTTCAAAGTGCAGTTCTTTCATGTGCAACTGAAACGTGGTAGGTAATGACTTGTCTAATGAAGGACTATTATACTTGAACATACGCAACTACAATAATACTGCTCACCACTTGATGCGAATAGGGGTATTGCGATATTTGAGAATAATAGGAATGACTGTGTTTATTTTCCCCAATTGAAATATTTTAGTTGAACTATTTTGTGTCATGTGAGATAACTGACAAGCAAATTCGATCAGTTACCACCTTATCACTCATCAGAATCGATCAGTCACACCGATGATTTGGGGGTAGTAGCCAACTATGTGTCAGTCTGAACGTTACTGGATTATCTCCGAACCTATACATCAGGTTACCTACATACCTTCTGGCGTCCAAATCTACGCACGGACAATCGGATCGCGATGGAATGATGCGAAGCTACTTCTGATATTGTGATTACTCAAAACGCTGCAAATTATTACACAAAGCTTTATTATTTACCAATAGATGCTCCTTCTGTGTATAACGCGGTTTTCGGTTACCTGTGCTCCCCCTCCAGAGAAGTCCAAAATTGAGTACTGGTGCCGGCCGGGGAATGAGGATTACATAAATAATCGGTGGATTCAGCAATTCTATCATTGATTATTTGTTGATATTCACGAAGCATAACGTTTGTTTAAGTTACAAAAGTACCTATTGACAAAATCCAAAATAACCATCACTCTTCAAATGAAATGATACGATGGAAAAAGCCAACTCGATTTCACTCAGCCACCCGTGCTTATAATCAGGTGTTCCCTAACAATGATATCTGGGATGGATGTATACCTTTTCATTCACGATCATGTCGAAGAAGCTTTTCGGTGGAAACGAACGGCCTGATGTACAATGAGTGGTCTCAAAAAATTCTGAACACCGATATCAATTTAAAAGCGCAACGAAAACCATACACTTCTATTGAAAGTGTTCAAGCGACGGCGTTCTGAACATGTAAACCCCTATTTATCACCACTTAGAGGTGACTGACAGTAATGCCGAGCTTCGTGGACCAACTAGACCCCAAATGGGACCTACAAACCACATTTCATTGATTTTTGTTATCGTAACTAAGAAAAGTGCGAAGTACGGCGGACTGACAGAAATTTTTTTTTTAAATTGCTTTTCAGAGTCTACCTACCTTGAAACAGAAACAATCAAATTTTGTGGGGGAGGGGTTAATTTTTTTGCATGCTCAATTCATAAGGTTCATTACTGAAGACAATAAACCAAAATTGGGGAGACATGCATAGTCCAGTGGATGAAGTAATAACGATGTGGCTACAGGTAGATATCATTATGCTCTTAGTAAACGAAAAGAGCATTTTTGGCAAAAAGAATCAAAGAAGTTTGCACAGAGCTTTGCGCGAAAAGAAGCATAATTTCATGGGTCGTTCGGGACGAAGTAGAAATCGGAATTCTGTCCCTTTTGCGAAAAAAAGCGAAAGTCTCCCATAAAAAACAGGGATGGCACCAAGCCTGGAATGGGTGAGCTGATAAAAGTGGGTCGAGCCACGAATCGTTCCCAGGGTGGATATATATGCTCGCGTTGTAGCCGAAACATTTTTTATTCACATTCGATAAAGCCAAAAATGGTAGAGGCGTCGAGAAGTGAAAACGTGATGGCACTGCCCAATGAATTTTTGTAAGGTTCAAATGCCTAATGATTAGCACGAAGCATGATTAATGATGGAAATGGCCTGAACTTGCGTCATGGCCTAATAAATAGGTACATTTTCCGAAACGGTACATTTTTCTATTCCATTCGGTGCGAGTTTGAGCCCAAGTGGAGCGCTCACATGGCCATTCATTTAGTTCACTAATGTATTATCAATTCATACAGGATGCGCAATACCTAGGTACCTATCCCTAAAAAGGCCATATCCTAAACAACAAACTCAGGCGAAATGGAACTAAATTATTCAGGAAAAAATCAGGCAATTTTAAATTAGAGATGAAGATTGTCCCTCAGGCACTCCAATCGAAAATACAATGAACAAGTTAGTAAAGTTAGTTCTGCCGAAACAAGTTAGTAAATGCCCTCAAAATATCTCACACATAAGCAGAAGAGAAGGCGTTGTAATGAGATTGTTAGTGCATGCGCAGAAGCTATTATTGCTTCTATTATACGGTGGAAATCGTAGAAAACCATGACGGACGCAATCTACATGATTCAAATTTGGCTGAAAAGAACCAAAGATATGAACGTTACTAGATTAAAGTTTCTCGCGCAGATGCACATACCATCAGGGCCCAACCTGCATAG
This sequence comes from Leptopterna dolabrata, assembly GCA_954871275.1. Taxonomy (NCBI): domain Eukaryota; kingdom Metazoa; phylum Arthropoda; class Insecta; order Hemiptera; family Miridae; genus Leptopterna; species Leptopterna dolabrata. The sequence continues at coordinate 1,948,717 of OX940976.1, read as the reverse complement.
TCTGCAAATAGACTTAATCTCTGAATGGTTTCAACGTCATGCGTTAAGTAGAAAAACTCTGTATAAAGACACCGGCATGATTTTATTGTCTAGGTCAGTGGGAACGTGTGAACCAGCTACTTCGAAGCAAAACACAACTTCAGGAGTACAGTCAAACATAAAAGTGCCGAAGAATTATGGACAGTGGGTCAATCTCTGAGGAAGTACTGTGACAGAGTGTGACAGTGGGGGGTGGACCCTCGAGAGTCCCCCTCCTAGACCAGCGAGATTATCACCGGTTAAGAACAGATATCGATTAGGCTTCCGCTCACCGATCCCGTCTCCACCAGACCAAAAAACGACTCGAGAACAGCCGAAATGTTACACTCCTCCCCACATGACATATTTCTGGGTAGCAGAAGTATGAGAGGGAAAAGGGGGAATGAAAAGTAGTATGAACAACTTCAAGCTGACTAACCTCCATCGTAATGGAGTTTGGTACTACCTCAATAATATTTTACCTGTGGAGAACAAAGCTCTTACATACGAGTACTGGCGGATAATGTCGTCAGAGGTTGTTGTCCAGTGAATTGTGCTCATCTGGGCAACCTCGAGTTTCTAGGTGATCAACCTCCGTCGTTAGGATGGAACAACTATTGGGACTTATCAATTGGGACACGGCATCAATCGCCTTCGATTGAGCTCAATATTTTAATTATACTGACACTCTAAAGGGGGGAAAGGAGGTGGGGAAGCCAGTAGATGTATGTATTATCAGAGGGACAGGTTGCTAGTAAAGGAATCCCTCTGGGAAACCTTTGGGCTTATCCTTCTGGTAAGCCCACAAAAAGTGGATGGAGTATGGTGAATTGCTCAGCGCATACTACCAACCGCGCTCTGCTACCACGTGGTAGTTTCAGCGAGATTATCACCGGTTGAGAAGGGATATCGATTAGGCTTCCGCTCACCGATCCCGTCTCCACCAGACCAAAAAACGACTCGAGAACAGCCGCACTTGTTACAGTACCTACGTATCAAAATTCACTAGGTAATTTACATTTTATTCATGGAAGCAGTCTGAGAGCATTCCTACATAATTGATTTTCGATACATGTTTTCGTACGCAATAAGTCATTCAACCTTCTACACACCCGTTGCTTCGTCGGTTTACTATTAAGAGAATAAACAACCTTTGGAGCAAAAGGATGCAAATGTCAATATGTAACAGGTTGCCCGAAGGCGTGCACGCATCCTAGTCATTCGTGGGAGGATGACCGTATGATAGCTAAATCATTCGGTGCTAAGGCCACAAGAGGGTTGCGTATGAAACGGGCACACGTCTTTTTTTTCGGCGTCCTTGGCACATATTTTTCAAGTGTGTCTCGCACCCCAAAAGTCACCTCGGCGAACAAAAGGGTGATATTCTGATCAGCATAATGCGTCCGTCTGGACCGATTTCTAATGCTTTCGAGCTGAATCACTCAACGAGAATGTACACAACAATCACGGCCGGAGAGGTTGGAATCTCAAGTCATAAATTCGATATAGGCATACGCCTTGAAGGTGTTTCGGATTCTTCTGCTGAGAACGTACAAAGAGAAGAAAGGGACTGGAGAACAAACTCTGGGTGATGGTAATTTAGAACTCCACGTCCCTTTGAATATACAACGGATGAAATGCGATTTTTGTAAGAGAAATTATATGATGAGCTACTTACAGGAAATGCTGCGTCTATTCCCATGTTTCCACACCTAAATGCCTCACTAGTGCTAGAAATTAAACATTATAATTTTTGCATGGCACCAACCAACCTAGCTATCGTATGTGAAAAAACGCTGCAAATCCCTGCACAACGGTTTATTATTTTGTATAGAATACCCTTCCGTTACAGATCACAGCTCTATGTATAGATAACCCGTCTATATAATATGATATGTACTATTCTATACATATTATGTAGATCGCAGACCCTCCTTAGGTTAGTACCTAACCCCGTACTCGTTACTAGGTACCTACCTAAATCACGAGTTAAATGTTGCTAAAATAATTCTGCCGATGACAAACAGTACCTAACAAGAAGAAACACACATAATGAAGTTCTGAAAAGAAATTGTTGATGAGGAGTGAAAAAAGTTGCGAAAGTACCTACCAACAAACTCCAGCCCGTTGTCCAGAACCGTTGTGTAATAATTTACCGTTGAGTAATGATTTACCGTAGTAATAATTTACCCATCAATAATACTTCAACGTTTGTTCAAGTTTCACTACCTACCAACAAACTCCAAAAGAGCCATCAATTTTCAAATGAAATAATATCACAGAACAACCAACTCGACTTCATACTCCGCCAATATAATCAGGTGATCCCTAGCAATGATTTCATCTCCGCCAAATTTCCTATTGTAGGCGCGTCTCTGGTTACGAGATTTGGTTTGAATTGTATACAATTTCATTCACACTGGAGTCGAAAATGCCTGTCGGTGCAAACTTCGGGGCCTTACTGTGAACGAACGACTGGACGTACGACGCTCCGGAAGGTCTTAAAAAACTCGCAAGTTCAAGAACTATTTAAAACCGTAAAAATATTCACTTAAAAAATGGTATAGGCGTTTTGAAAATTTCAACCCCTATTTTGAACCCCTTAGGGATGACTCACAGTAACGTCGAGCTTCGAGGACCAACTAGACAGCGAACGGAACCTATAACCCGAATTTCATCAATTTTCTTTCATGGTAACAAAGAAAAGTGGCCCGTACGGCGTACGGCGGACAGACAGAAATATTTTTATTGCAGTTTTGGATTCTACATACCTTGAAACGTAAACCATCAAATTTTGAGGGGGGGTAAGAATTTTTTTTTTCATGCTCGATTCCAATGGTTCATTATTGAAAATAATAAACCAAAAGGGAATCAACATATATTTTTCACGTTAATATTTACCAGATGGGTTCCAGCTGGTCCGGGAAGCTCGGCGTTACTGTCAGTCATCTCTAAGGGGCGAAAAATGGGAGTCGGAATTTTCAAAACGCCGTAGCTCGTATTTACGTATTTAAATTGAACTCACAGAATTTTTTGAGACCACCCGGAGCATTGTACGACCAGCCGTTCGCTTGCACCAGAAAATTTCGTCAACATGATCGAGAATGAAACGATATAAATCCGGCCCGGATATCATTGCTCATCTTATTATAATCATGCATGGAAGAGTGAAATCAAGTTGGTTGTTCTATGATGTTATTTCATTTGAAGATGGCTCTTTTGGATTTTGTACTTTTGTAACTTGAACAAATGTTATGCTTCATGAATAACAACGAATAATTAATGATTGAATTATTGATTCCCGCGCATTTTTATGAAATTCTAGTACCCGAGCCGGCTCCAGCACTCGATTTATGGCTTTCTTGGGGGGAGCACGAGGGTAGGTATTGACCAGAGAAATCCAGTGATCTAAGCAGAAGGCGCATCTAAACAGGTAAATAATAAACCGCTGTGTAATAATTTGCAGCGTTTCTTTAATTCGAAAAGATATTTGTGTAATAGTAACAGTTGAGGATTTCACTTGCACCATGTGCTGATGGGTAGGGGAACAGGTGTTTCCGGTAGTTGCGCCTCCCAAGTTCCACCTGCCTTTGTGCGAACCGTTAGGGCGTTATTGTTGAATACCCGCCGTTAATGGGCGTTTACTTAGGTTCGGTAAACGGGGTAAATGGATTTTTTTCTGGTTGGGTCGCAAGTTTTCGCTCTCGATATGAAGAACGGTGTATGGTTGCAGGAAGGTAGGATTTCAGACCCTAGAAAAACGGTATCTGTATTTTGTTTTCCGGAGCCGAGGTCGTGTTTTTGGGGGCCAAAATTCGTGAAAACCATAAAAAATAGCTATTTTAATTACTGCGCATGAAAGAAACAACAAATAAATAGTGGCATTTCTGTAGGTATGTCCAGTAGAATAATAAACCCATGTGACAAGGACTATGCAGCGTTTTTCGTTTGTCCATCGAAATGTCAGCCAATGAAATCGTCGGTCAGGGTGGGAGTGTCCTTACTTAACTCGATAACTACAAATTCTAGTCGGCGCATTTCGTTTCAACCAACGGTGGCCAAACGTGGTTTTCTATTGACTAAGTTTCAAGTCATGCACTCCCTCACCACACAACTCGATTCGACCAGGAACCGCTAGCTATTAGAGACGCGCGATTTGTGGGAAAGATCTCCTGAAAAAGTAGTAAAGAGACTAGAATGACTGAATCTTGTCATTACTAGAGATCATTCCTCTACACAAACGGAAGAAAAGAAGCGCCTGAAATAACACGAATCATTTTACCTCCAATATGCGGTGCAATCACGCGATATTATTTAGTTTCCGTGCGTTAGTCTCCGTGACCAGTCTGCATATAATAAATTAAAGCGAAACGAATGTCGAAAATGATGCTAAATATTTAAGTAAAAGAGGGAAGTGCTGCATTACTGTGAAATATTATAAACTGAACGAGCGTAGAATTTCGAAGGACGGCGACAAAACTTCTAGTTGTAATAATCGCAAGACCGGCCGGTAGTGCCCGATCCTCAAGTTGAGAGAGTTCTTTCTATAAAAACGCTGCAAATTATTACACAAAGGTTTATTATTTACCAGCATAGACTCCCCTTCTGCGTATATCACTGTTTTCTGTGGTCAATAAACGCGAGCCCCCCCCCCCCCCCCCCCACCAGGAAAGCCCTAAATCGAGTACCTACTGGAGCCGGCCCCGGAATTAAAGTTTGCTACAAATGCGCGGGATTCAATAAATCAATCATTAATTATTTTGTAGTTATTCATGAAGCATAAGGCAAATAATAAACCGTTGTGTAATAATTTAGCTGTATAGGTGCCCCTTCTACGTAGATAGTATAATGAACCGTTGTGCAACAATTTACCATTGAGTAATAATTTACCGTTGTGTAATAATTTACCAATCACTAATACTTCAACGTGTGTTCAAGTTGCAAAAGTACCTACCAACAAACTCCAGCCCCTTCTACGTAGATGGTATAATGAACCGTCGTGTAATAATTTACCATTTTGTGTTATAACTTACCCATCAATAATACATCAACGGTTGTTCAAGTTGCAAAAGTACCAATCAACAAAATCCAATAGATCCATCAATTTTCAAATGAAATAATATCACAGAACAACCAACTCGACATCATACAGCCATCCTTGATTATAATCAGGTGCTCCCTAGCAATGATGATCTCGGGCCAATTCCCGACTGTTAGCGCGTCCCTAGTGAGATATTTGGGCTGAATGTATACAATTTCATACACCCTCCTGCTGGAAATGCCTGTCGGGGCAAACTTCCCGGCCTTACTGTGAACGAACGGCTGGACGTACATTGCTCCCAGTGGTCTTAAAAAACTCCCAAGTTCGAGAACTATTTAAAACCGTAAACAAATTCGAGAAAACGGCGTCCTGGAGATTTCAACCCCTATTTTTCAACCCTTAGCGATGACTGACATTAAAACCGAGCTTCGAGGACCAACTAGACCACAAACGGAACTTACACACCAAATTTCGTTAATTTTGGTTCATGGTAACTAAGAAAAGTGCAAAGTACGGTGTACGAGGGAGAGACAGAAATTTTTTAATTGCATTTTCGGATTCTACATATCTTGACACGGAAACCATCAAATGTTGGGGGGGGGGGGGGGGGGTCAATTTTATTTATTTATTCATTTTTTTTTTTTTTTCATGCGAAAGGTTCATTATTGAAAATAATAAACCAAAATGATCACAATCACGAACCCCCTTTCTGACCAAACGGTCGAAAGAGAGAAAATTGCCTCTATTCTGAAAAGAAAGGCGGTAGAACAACTGTCGGTAAAACCGAATAAATTAATTTGACAAGAGTTGTCTACACAAGGAGAATCACAACTTGAACACTCCGATTTGAAATTGATTAGACAAAATATGTACATCTCCACGAAAAACAAATTTCAGTCATCCCTGACACCATCGCTGAATGTATGCGTCAATGTTTGAACGCCTAATGAATAATAATACATATAAACAATATATACCTATAATACATATACTATAATACCTAATGAATTACATAATGAAAATGAAAATTATTAACAATAAAATTAATTTCAGGTAATAGACTTACCGATAACATTAAAAAATAATACTATATAGGTACATACTAATTTATTGTACAACACTATGATATTAATACTATACAATAATAATCAACTAATGACGATTGATAATCAACTGAATTGAAAGTTATTAAGTACCGAAGTGAGGTTCTTATTAAAATATACAGCACTGGTACATGTCGACCCACGAAAAATTCTCACACTCTTAAAAAAACAGGCATTTATCGAAAAAACGCTGCAAAGTCCTTGTCACATGGGTTTATTATTCTATTGGAGTTCTAGAGATTCTTGTTGGCAGTTAAATTTATTGTTTCTTTCATGTGGAATGATTGAATTAGCTATTCCTGATGATTTCCACCAATTTTGGCCCCCAAAAGATGAAATAGGTACACTTTCCCCCCCCCCCCCCCCAGATCATCTCTGATCATTGGTAGTGCGATTTAATGGTCTTGTGATTCAGCTGTTTACACTTTTTCTAATGTTAGTATACACATTGATGGTGATTTCAGACAGTTTTCCAGGTTTTTGACTAAAAAAAACAATTTAGGGAGCTGAGCCAATGGTAAAACCTCAATTTCCGCGTCTTTGGTCAAAATCGACTTCATATTCGGTATTCTCGTCCCCAAAAACATGGAAAACGACACCTCAAAAGCTCATTTTACTAACATGTTGCTAAAACGCAAAAAGTACCTATTTTTACACACATTTTCACTCGTAACACCCCTGGGTATATTCCGATCGGGCTGAAAAGTTTCGGGACACAACTAGGGCCCATATGGAGCATGTGTGCGAAAGAACGACTTTTTTAGATCTAAAATGAAGCCTGTACACGTGATACGGCGTACGGCGGACGGCGTACGGCGGACGGACATTGCATTTTTGGAATCTACGCACCTTGAAACAGAAAAGAAAAAAGTTTGAGGGGGTGTTATAAAAATTGTTTGCTGAGCGAATACATAGGTGTATTATTCACAGAATAATAAACCAAAAGCAGCTTCAGATGTACAGAACTATTTACATAGTCCCTCGACCTAGTTCTACGGGTCCATTACTACGCTTCCGCGAATAAATTAATGTTCGAATGACTGGACTTTGTATTTTCTTAAACTTTTGACCTGTGCAATAAATTTTGTCACGAATCACGTTGTAAATTTCTTCCAACCTTCGTTGGTTCAGTTTACCAGTAGGTTAGAGTGTAAGTTGGCCCAGTTTACATGATACGATGAGGGGAGTCTCCAAACCTCTTGGCCCAATTTACATGCTGGGGGTGACATTTTTTTTTCCGATTGTCCCAGTTTACAATCGCCCCCGGTATTGTATCAAGTTCCTGTTTTAGAATTCTCCTAAATTTCAGAGATGGATCCTGCAGGTGCTTACACCACGAACCAATGGGCCATTTCACCGGTTTACTTTTATTTTGTCAAGTAAAAAATCTCGGCGAGTGCTTTCCGAAAAGGTGCTGTATGAGGGGTATCCGATGATCGAAAGTGGGTGATAAACCAGTGGACAGAAAGCGAAATGACGCCCTCGCCCCCGTGACCGCCTGAAGGGAACGCTCAACGCCGTCCACTTGTGACGTCATTTCGGGTTTTGGTTTATTATTCTGTGAATAATACACCTATGTATTCGCTCAGCAAAAAATTTTTATAACACCCCCTCAAAATTTTTTCTTTTCCGTTTCAAGGTGCGTAGATTCTAAAACGCTGCAAAGTCCTTGTCACATGGGTTTATTATTCTATTGGAGTTCTAGAGATTTTTGTTGGCTGTTTAATGTATTGTTTCTTTCATGTGGAATGATTGAAATAGCTATTTCTGATGATTTCCACCAATTTTGGCCCCCAAAACATGAAATAGGTAGGTACGCTTTTTTTTTTTAAGATCATCTTTGATCATTGGTAGTGGCATTTAATGGTCTTGATTCACCTGTTTACACTTTTTCCAATGTTATTGTACACATTTATGGTGATTTCAGACAGTTTTCCAGGTTTTTACTCACAAAAAACCAATTTTGGGAGCTGAACCTTTGGTAAAACCTCAATTTCCGCGTCTTTGGTCAAAATCGACTTCATATTCGGTCTTCTCGTCCTCAAAAACATGGAAAAAGATACCTCAAAAGCTCATGTTACTAACATGTTGTTAAAACGCAAAAAGTACCTATTTTTATACACATTTTCACTCATAACTCCCCTGGATATATTCCGATCGGGCTGAAAAGTTTCGGGACACAACTAGGGCCCAAATGGAGCATGTTTGCGAAAGAACGACTTTTTTAGACCGAAAATGAAGCCTGTACACGTGATACGGCGTACGGCGGACGGCGGACGGACATTGCATTTTTGGAATCTACGCACCTTGAAAAGGAAAAGAAAAAATTTTGAGGGGGTGTTATAAAAATTTTTTGCTGAGCGAATACATAGGTGTATTATTCACAGAATAATAAACCAAAATGCAATGTTCGTCCGCCGTCCGCGGTCCGCCGTATCACGTGTACAGGCTTCATTTTCGGTCTAAAAAAATCGTTCTTTCGCACACATGCTCCATTTGGGCTCTAGTTGTGTCCCGAAAGTTTTCAGCCCGATCGGAATATACCCAGGGGTGTTATGAGTGAAAATGTGTATAAAAATAGGTACTTTTTGCGTTTTAGCAACATGTTGGTAACATGAGCTTTTAAGGTATCGTTTTTCATGTTTTTGGGGACGAGATGACCGAATATGAACTCGATTTTGACCAAAGAATAGAAAATTGAGGTTCTACCAGATGTTCAGCTCCCGAAATTGATTTTTTATGAGTCAAAAACCTGGGAAATCGTCTGAAATCACCATCAATTTGTAGAATAACACTGGAAAAAGTGTCAACAGGTGGATCAAGACGATAAAATGGTACTATCAATGATCAGAGATAATTTATTTAAAAAAAAAAAAGCGTAGGTACCTTATTCGTGTTTTGGGGGCCAAAATTGGTGGAAACCACCAGAGATAGCTATTTCAATTATTTTATATGAAAGAAACAATAAATAAACAGCCAACATCTCTGTAGGTATGTCCAGTAGAATAATAAACCCATGTGACAAGGACTTTGCAGCGTTTTTTCTATCCGTTTGTTGCCCAAGCTACACGAAGTTTTGAGATGAAAATTGGCAGCGGGGGGTTTTCAAGGGTGCTAAATCCGATTCTGAAACCAAAAGTAAAAAATTCCAACCCACGAAAATTGCCCATTGGAACCAAGCACAAGACACGACCAAAAACTACTGATGAACAGTAAAGAAGTCGAACAGTATCCAACGCCATTTACATCAACTATGCCATTCCCCCCACTCATCTATATATATAAAAATGAATGTATTTTTCTTGTCCTTTATGCGCGGCCGTACCGTTCGTCCGATTGGAATGAAACTTTTTCCAAGTCATAAACTGCACTCCCGGGACGGTCGTAGGCTATCGGAATCTTTCCCAAACGTCGATCTGGCCGCCCTTCGCAACGGGTAAATATGCCGTAAATAAGGAAATGACGCCATCGGAACAAACATTCGGAAATTAATGATGACGGTCGAAACCGGACTAGCTGAAAAGTTATTTCCTTCCTGTTTCCAACAACACCAGAACGATTTCTGTGCTATACACCGTTCGTTCGCTATAGGTAATGGTCGAATTATAGTCACTCCAAAAACGTTACTATAAAAAGTGTTACGCGTTTGTGCGGCAACTACTTGGAGCAACAACGAATGGCAACTATACTTGGAGATGAAGTGAATCCGTACGAATCTCAACCAAAGTGAACGCGAATTGTAGTACCTAGGTACTAGAGTAAAAAGTAGTTGAATGTTTTAGCGCATTGTTGAATAGTTTATTCGACAATTTGTTTTTTCCGGCTGCAACGCGACGGGTAACCGGCTAGTTATCAAATAAAACTCGTCTAGTCCGATTCTCACAATTCCCATGAGCTTACAGATTTGTTAGACGTATTCAGCACATTTAATTAAAATTATTATTAAAAAGAGGCAGATTTTCCCCTACCCGCTACCCAAAACCCCCTCTCGGCCATCATCAAATTGGTACATTTAGGTGAGTACACACATTTTATTACACGAATTATACAGTTTTTCCGCTTCTAACTAGGGATCTAATTAGGGAGATCTTAAGGCTGTGATCAGCTTGAGAAAACTGATATAATTGAACAAAAAATGCAGTGGGCCTAATCAAGTAGGTGCAGACAGATACAACTGCCATTTCAATAATGCAGACTTATGCTGCAGATGAGTAATTAGAGTTGAGTTTTTCGAACAAAAACTACCTACCTAGTGGAACCCCATACAAATATGATTAATACGCTGCTCAAGACACTCAACCCATTTGGTACAGAACGATGTAATCAAGAGAACTTAACGAATAGTCCGCAGGCACACTCACTAATGTGATGAAGTGGGTGCGAGAAAGGCCGCAGAACACTACATCACGCGGTATACTTACAAGGCAGGGATGAACCTCCAGAGCAATTTGTAGCGTACCTGCAACAGAAATAATGGATTAACTCGCGTTTCCTGCTATCGTCAGAGGATGAGAAAATTGGTTGGGACATAACCAAGCAAAACTGCCACATATCAAAGATGTCGAAGCTGTTGGGTGAAGTAAAAAAATCAAGTGTTTCAATGGTTGGGGAGCTCAATGAAGGAACATCGACTCAAACAGGTACGTCACATGTTTTCTGAGAGGAAAATGAAATATACGGGCCTAATGAGAAACAAGTGCCTGGCAGATTCAACTACATAGACCATCGATACCTGCTACCAGTGGGAGAAAATCGAGATATTAGTGTAAAGCAGCCTACGTTTTCCTTCTTTTGTGCCGAAACACCCGGTAACATTAAAGGAATCCGTACCCAAACGACATAATTTTTCAGAGAATGTTTAGTTGTGCATTAAAAGGTTTTAGAAGCTACCATCTCTTCAAAAGGGTAGTACTGAATATACAACGTTACGACACATCAAACAAAACAGCACCAACGAGTTAAGGAGGCGATACCCATCACATTTTTTTCATGAATCACGATATATGAATGTTTCAATAAATAGGCCAGAAACGGTCGGGTTTTTGTAATTTTTCAAACCGACCTTTGCTCCCCGGAATATCCATAAAAATAGCTTTAAAACATTAGGAATAATTATGTAAGGACCAAAATATTATTTTATTTTTCAAACTGTAATGATCGAAGAGGCGTTTCACACTCTCAATAACATCCTGTCTGATACGAACTAAATAACTCGGGAAGAAATCGTGGAAACCCATTTCAAAGAAAAGCGGAGTTATTGAAAAAGTAGTATATTTCCATATTAACACACGAAAAAATGCGAAAAACACTGTTATACCGGTTTCGGTGATCAAACCATCGTCAGTAACTTGTTAATTATTGTTTGTTACTGACGATGGTTTGATCACCGAAACCGGTATAACAGTGTTTTTCGCGTTTTTCGTGTATTAGTGGAAATAGACTATTTTTTCAATAACTCCCGTTTTTCTTTTTATCCTGCCTGATTTCAACTTCCCATAAGGGTTTTGCCCAGATACTACATTTCATATTTTTCAACACTTGCAGGGGCAAGAACCGTTATTCCCAACAACAACAGTGTTTTCACAAACAAACTAGGATTCTGTCTTTTACGGAGAAAATGTAAAATAGTCCCCGTATGTTTTTTCAGTCCCACATCCCAGGTTTTTGTCCCAACTTTTATTTTGCCAAATATCAGTGGGGAAAAGGATCCCTCGACGTAGAGCAGAAGCTCTTTCAGAATTTCATCTTTTTTGTCCAAAACCCTACCTGAGGACACCTGCATCGTCATTCTGCATCTACCTGGGCTTCTTCTGACGGCGACAGAAAAAAACTCGAGTCCCCCAATGTTTGAACGCTGGAAAGTACTTTTCAAAAAACTGGACGAAAAAACATTCCCAAATTTACCGCCCGAGTTCATGTTTTTTGCACCAAACGAATTGACCAGGTAGATTCTTGTTTCTGTAACAGAATTTACTTTCGTTATAGAAATGAGCTATCGCCTATTCCACTTTTAGGGGAACCCGTTTTGATTTACGACACTGTGACCGCCCTTGAGAGTTCACATTGAAGTTGTTTTTGACTTCGGTGTAAAGTCATGTTACGCGTGTTTCAGATAAAATGTAGAAGATCGCGTGACAGTGCGGCTGCCTTAACCTTGCAGCTTTCTCTTGGATCCCGAAATGGTTCGACTCATTAGCAGGGCTAAATTGGTGAGAACGACTGAGTTGCACAATTTTCGTCACGGCCTTATCAATCTAATTACTTATTACCGTCGCATGATTCTGGCCGGATACAGAGAAAATTGAGGTTGACTGGGTTGTAAGAGAAGGTTTACTTGCACAGCTATACAACACATTGCCTTCTGGAAGAACCTTTCATTTGTTCTGTAGTTGAGGGGCTCCTAGGCGTAAATATATATACAACTACTACTACTAGTAGGTGTATATTTATGTTCCCAGGTTCTTGACAATAAATTAATTTATGAACAACATAATAAACCTCGAATTCTACTGCCTTAGTAAGGCGAGTGATGATGCTGTTTTTAATTGAATATTATATGCCAATGTTCGACTGTAATCTTAGTTTGTTGTTATAGTCCATCGACCTTACTCAAGTGCCAAAAATCTGTGAAGGGATTTTTTTTAATCGACTTCAATACCTCAATGCACACCATCAACGCCTCAGAAAAAATCTACAGTTTGAGGATTTATTACAGTTGCTTTGCTCTCTCCTTAAAATCAACCTAAATAAATTTCTCCGCTAAACGGAAAAACAATGAATCATGGATGAGTTTTTGTTTCGTAAATCTAATAAATATTTGTATCATGATCATACAAATCCGGGAAGGCACTGTTATTATGGAAATGAACAAGTTTTTATTGTCAGACAATAGTACCTACGTTACGGTGTATGTACCTACCTTCACTTAATTACTTTCAAAACTGAAATATATTAAGTACACACAAACAACCGTTATGATACTAGCCCGATGAACACCGAATTTTATTTGTAGGTGTCGCGTAACACGCAAAATAGGTTTCATGATGATGTGTTTCGTGGAGTAGTGACTAGGGGAGGGAACATTTTAGGTGCGTGAGATTTTACGATAAATTGAGAGCTTTCCGACGAGAAAAACGAATCTCGTGAGATGAAAACGAACGAAGTTACATTTACCTGGATACAGATTGGTCATACGTGAAAACCACCAGAAATCTGCGTCAAACGTTTTCTGTCGAGACCCGAAATTCGGTCTAATCCCCAGGAGAAAAAAATATTTATATCCACGCTAAAGCATAAGTAAACCCATTTTACACACGGAAGACAGAAACATCATGACATAAGGATACTTTAGCCGATGATACCCAAAAATTTGGTTTGTGCGGTTATCTCACTGCCATACCACAGTAAAGTTTCGTCATCTCACGCAGCAATTCCAAAATATGAATGTGGGGAAAATGAACTGTTTTATGAGAAGTTCTGACTTCCCAGTGCTGGAGATTTCCAACGCAAGCAATGATGAAATTTCCCACGTTGGAATCATTTAATTAAACACATGAGAACAATTATTAAAAATTTGAACGCTGGAAACTCAAAAGAGGTCTCGGGCCACGAAAACATAATATACCTTCGTATTCATAAGCAAAGTCTAACTACACCACGAGCCTCAGAGTGGACCATCAAGCGCATCCCAAGAGATCTGAATTGCTGGCAGGAGTAAGATGGATTTTTGAGATTCAACGCAAGGTATTGCTCAGCAAACCGCAGTACATTTAGAAGATCCGTTTCGCATACTTCAAACCAACTCTTCAGTTTCCTGAAGAAGAGCCCTCAGGAACTGCCACAAAAGAGTCGCAGTAATTGCGCGAAGTGCAGCAGTTTCTCGCTTTCTACGAAGCCGAAAAAGAGAGTAGCGGTAAAAGAAAAGTCTGGCACAACAGTCTGTTTCTGAAGGTTTTGTCGTCGAAGTTGCGATGGGAGAGCCACGTTGTTTGGAGAGATGCTCGGTTGCCCAAGTAAGGACTAACTCTGGACCAGGCCCTACAAACCATGAGGTTTTTTTCCCTTTCACACTCCTCTCCCGTGTTCCCTTTGTTGCTTCCAGAGCTACGGGTAGGCCCTCCGCTTCGCTTCTGTCTGCGCCATCTGCCTTCGTTCCTTTCTGGCGGATAAAAACTTCCCTTGGGTAGATGAAAAATAGCGGACGAGCCTTTTCCCCTACTCCTCTCCTACTTTTTGCTTAACCGGAGTTCGCAAAGCGGAGTTACACCGTTTAGAAAAACGGAAATGTTTTCTCGGGGTAAGCAGCATTATCCATGCGACGTATTTTTTGCCGCGAATATAGAAACTCATGGAAGAAGGGATTTAATTCCATGAAGAGGTAGAAAAAGTCGTGCTTTTCACTTTCACAACATTGAAATCTCTTTCTATTATAAGAGTTTCTACCATTTGGCCTTGAATGCCAGAAAAACTCAGTTCTCCCATAAAGCCCGGGTAATTAACTTATTCAGCCGAATAATAAACTTGAGCTCGACAATGTCTAACAGACGATTTGAACAAAGATTGCACGCCCTATAACAATCTCATGTACTTCATATTTCGCCCCAACAACCGAAAGCCAGCTTCGAAACACCAATGCACTGAGCTATATCTACATCGCCTTTAACAAAATAGTTCGCAGTATTTTTTGATAGATATGATGAGGATTTCTGATCATCCTGAAAATGTTCGAGCTCCTGGGCGTAGGTCAATAATGGCTTTTTTATAATTCAATTCAATTTTTTTATTCAGCAAATACTTTATACAACAAATATAATGATTTTTAGAGAGTCTATATACATAATAGGTACAAGATCTAAACTTATGTTGGTTTATGAGCCTAAGGTCAATGACCCGTCCAGGCTCAAATAATTAGTCTGAGTTATGAATCTCACCACAATTCTCATAAGATATTCGGTGTCACCATTATTCGCGATATTCCCATGGACGTCCATACGGAATATCGTTGAAACCTTATGATACGTAACAATTACAGTGAATTCGAAAGGTATAACGTGTAGTAGGTTTCGTGCGAGTGCTACGAGGGTCTGTAGAAGACGTATCGATGACAAGAGGGAACAGTTTCAGTGATCCCAAACTTAGGATTGAGAGTTAAAGTTAGATCGGGTGAAAACTGAATAGCGTGGCTCGAAAAAGGCGAAAATTCATTCCCGAATGATTCGGAGGGGAGCAGGTGTTTCGAAGCTTATAATATATCTGGCGGGACATGCAGTCTGGCAATGGTGCAAGACGACTCCAGTGGGAGGCAAAAAATAACCCCCGTCTGTGTGAGAGGAATACCAAAAGAAACATATGCCGGATTCCCCGACACCTAGCAAAACCCAGCAGATGCGAGTGTATCAGGAGTGAGATCTCACGCGTGCGCATACAGAAATGAGGAGAAACATTGTGTGGATGAGGTAGTAAGGATCGTATGAGGGAAGGCCTAAGCGTTTCGGAAGGCCCTGAGCGTTTCCTGAGGAAGTGACACACTTTGGCTTCACAACGGGTCAACTTTCACTTCAACATAGGCTTATGTTTGTGGAGGTTACTTCCCACGCATACAGCGCTTTACTTACTGATTGATGAGACAACAGATGAACAAATACTGGGGAAGAGTGTACGTACACAAGGGAGAGTCGGGCAATCACAAAACTTGTACTAAAAACGCTGCAAAGTCCTTGTCACATGGGTTTATTATTCTACTGGACATAGTGGAGAAATTTTGGCTATTCATTTATTGTTTCTTTCATGCGTCTTGCGTTCAATTATTGAAATGGCTATTTTTGATGGTTTCTACCAATTTTGGCCCCCAAAAACACGAATTAAGCTCGGTTTTTTTAACCAGATTATTTTTGATGATTGATAGTAACATTTAATTGTCTTGATTCACCTATTGATACTACTCCGCCGTACGCCGTCCGCCGTATCACGTGTACAGGCTTCATTTTCGGTCTAAAAAAATCGTTCTTTCGCACACATGCTCCATTTGGGCCCTAGTTGTGTCCCGAAACTTTTCAGCCCGATCGGAATATATCCAGGGGAGTTATGAGTGAAAATGTGTATAAAAATAGGTACTTTTTGCGTTTTAGCAACATGTTGGTAACATGAGCTTTTAAGGTATCGTTTTTCATGTTTTTGGGGACGAGAAGACCGAATATGAAGTCGGTTTTGACTAAAGAGTAGAAAATTGAGGTTCTACCAGATGTTCAGCTCCCGAAATTGAATTTTTATGAGTCAAAAACCTGCGAAATCGTCTGAAATCACCATCAATTTGTAGAATAACACTGGAAAAAGTGTCAACAGGTGGATCAAGACGATTAAATGGTACTATCAATGATCAGAGATAATTTATTTAAAAAAAAAGAACCTTACCTTATTAGTGACAACTCAATCTAATTTGAATTCAACCATAACAGTTTAGCTCGTGCGACGAAACATAAGTCGCCCTATCGCAACTACATCGGCTAATGGACGCTCACCTCAACAATGACCGAAACAAATGACTCCATTAGCGTCGACATCGCTCTTTTTAATGCAGTTACCATTGAAAACCAACTACTTCTTAATGGGAAAGTAGGAAAGCCGTTGTTTCGGTCCAGAGTGAGCCGCCCTGCCCTAATTTAAAAATAATCACCGTATTAGGGGCCTGGCGGCACAATTAATTCCGCCCTTCGAATAAGAACATTTTTTCAAATGGCGAAACAGGAAAAGCTGTATACCTGTTAAATGAGTGAATACCGATATTTTATGCTTTCACCACAAATCGTATATTACGTTTGTTCCGATATACAGGGTGGTCCTTAATGAACGTACCACCCTTTCAATTTCGTTGGTTGTGGAGAAATCAAAAAACTTGTCGAAGTAACCTCCCCTTATTTTTTTGCAAAGAATTCAAAAATTGCAGTTTGAAGCGTCGCGCATGCGCGCAAATGCGCGCTGCGCGCACCAACTTTGTTTTTTCCAACGGAACCCCCCCCATTTTTATTGCGGATTCGCATTCTACATCAAATTTCATGAACATTTTACTTCGACAACTTTTTTTTCCACTGCGCGAAACGGGCGCCAGGAGCGTTCAAAGTTGCTAAAGTCATCAAAATTGCGCAAAACATGGATTATGGTAAACCCAAAGTGTGGCACATGACTTTACATTGTTTTTCAGCGCTGATTCACGTGGTGCTGTCAGTTTTTAGATTTAGCTCAGTTTTTTGATTTTATGCCCTTAATCTACGTTTTTTGGTGAAATATTACAGTTTTTCCGAAGTATCAACTTTGGCAGTAGATTTATTTTCCGTCGCCTTTTCGCAACCCGGGCTTGGGACCGGCTAAGGCGGGCTTAAAAATAAATCACACTCCTCGATAATTTTTCTGCTAAAATACGACAAAAACAATTCCTTCTTTTTTACAAAAGAATAAAAGAAAAAACTAAGAAAATAAATCTACTGCCAAAGTTGATACTTCGGAAAAACTGTAGATTAAGGGCATAAAATCGAAAAAACTGAGCTAAATCTAAAAACTGACAGCACCACGTGAATCAGCGCTGAAAAACAATGTAAAGTCATGTGCCACACTTTGGGTTTCCATAATCCATGTTTTGCGCAATTTTGATGACTTTAGCAACTTTGAACGCTCCTGGCGCCCGTTTCGCGCAGTGGAAAAAAAAAGTTGTCGAAGTAAAATGTTCATGAAATTTGATGTAGAATGCGAATCTGCAATAAAAATGGGGGGGGGGGGGGGGTTCCATTTGAAAAAACAAAGTTGGCGCGCGCGGCGCGCATTTGCGCGCATGCGCGACGCTTCAAACTGCAATTTTTGAATTCTTTGCAAAAAAAATAAGAGGAGGTTACTTCGACAAGTTTTTTGATTTCTCCACAACCAACGAAATTGAAAGGGTGGTACGTTCATTAAGGACCACCCTGTATAGGGTTACTCTCTCTCATTCGGTAGGTACGGTCTACCTCTAGTACGGTGTAGTGTAGTTACAACCAGTCATAGGTTATTGTAGTGGTGATGGTGGTGATTTACGTGATAACGGGACTGCAGAGAAACCTAGCAACCCCTCAGAGCTGAAACCGAGTTGGTTACTCTAAATTACGCGCTTGTCGAGAATTTACGAAAATCACGACCCTAATAGGTGATTTACGTGAAACCTGATAATTAGGGGATCTTTTCACTCCCAACCACTTTTTCTGTATTTATTACAAAGCTCAAAATAAGCAGACTGCAAAACGGCAGTTCATACAAACAAACCAAATCAATTTATTACCCCCTCCCCACCCCGAAAAAAGCTTGAAACATATCTTGGGTGGTTTTGAAATCAGTCCTCTACGTGAAGATGAGTATAATAGTCCACATGCTAGTTTAGCGGGGAGTTTACATCACTGTGCATAGATGACTGATCTTCAGATGCTCGTTTTGCTCAAATTTCAAACGAAAAATGGCAACAATAATAGTTGGACTTCGAGATAAAAAAATTAAAAAAATGCAGTTACGCGAGGGGAAAAAAAAAGAAAAAATTTACCAAGTTCAATGGCACTTCCTCATATCGATAACGTGACCTTATAAATCAATCAAACGTATGATGAAATAACCAATTAGGTACAGATTAGGGTGGACGCAAGATCTGCATCTATAATTTCGTAACGTGACCATCTAAAGCCCATATGATTCCTGAAACTTTCAAAAAATCGAGCCATAGATTCGTGAAAAGTTAAGTAGGTAGGTATCCTAGCGTTAGCGCATGCGCAGTGGAAATATCAATTATCCTATCGCAATAATTCATATGGGAGCATCTGAGAGCTCCACTCTAACTACCCACCAATTTGCGTGGCTGTACCAATCATCCGATCGCAATGAAATTCATATGGGACCAACTGGGCTCAACCTGCATGATTCCTGACAATTTCAGCACAATCGGATTTGAATTTAGGAAGTTATGCGTGTGGGAAGGATTTGCGGACACAGATGGACAGATAGACACCGAACCGAATTTGTTTAACAGGCTGCTTCCGAGTCTACCATGGTGA
Source organism: Leptopterna dolabrata (assembly GCA_954871275.1). Taxonomy (NCBI): domain Eukaryota; kingdom Metazoa; phylum Arthropoda; class Insecta; order Hemiptera; family Miridae; genus Leptopterna; species Leptopterna dolabrata. The sequence goes on along the minus strand of OX940976.1, from coordinate 1,929,494 downwards.
CGGTACGGTAGCTTTGTTTTCACTTTCGAGCGGAAAACTTTTTGTTTCCGAAATCAGAATTCCACTCGCGTTTTACTTTTTAGAGCCGGCTAAACAAATTCGGTTCGGTGTCTGTCTATCTGTCCGTCCGTGTCGGCAAATAAATGTAAAACGCGAGTGGAAATTCAGATCTCGTAAACAAACAGTTTTCCTCACGAAAGTGAAAACAAAGCTACCGTACCGTCACCATGGTACACTCGGAAGCAAATGCATAAGGTCCAGGGCCGGAAACATCCAGCATAACAGACAATACGAACTTTCACAAGCTCAGCTTGAGAAGTAGGAAAATTACGAACCCAGTTACGGGGTTACGAACCCTGTAATACTTGTAAAACAGTAGAGTTGGCTGTTACAAACCAGACATTTGTAAATTGATGTTTATTGTTTAGCAATTTGTACAGATGTTTAGCCATTCTGACCCACAAAGACGCGTCCATACTATACCGAAAAAAGTCGCAATCTTCTGGATGCGTATTTGCGGGTCAGAACGGCGAAACATCAGTACAAATTGCTAAACAATAAACATCAGTTTAAAATATCAGGTTTGTAACAGCCAACTCTACTGTTACTTACCAGTATTACAGGGTTCGTAAGCCCGTAACTGGGTCCGTATTTTTCCTAAAAGTTCATCTTCTCGAGCTGAACTTGTGAAAGTTCGTATTGTTTGTTATGCTGGATTTCCGACCCTGGACCTTATGCATTTGCTTCCGAGTCGACCATGGTGACGGTGCGGTAGCTTTGTTTTCACCTTCGAGAGGAGAACTGCTTGTTTACGAAATCTGAATTTCTATAAGTCGATCCATAAGGATCAAAGGAACCTGTGGGCGTTTGTCAACGGTCAAATATCTACCAGTGTCTACTCACTTCGCTCGCAAGTGGGTATATAGATCACTAGACCACGAGACTTTCTCATACAAGTAATTTAGAAAGATGACTTGACTTATCTTCCGGGTTTGTAGTCTCATGACACGCAAGATCCCGTCGTTACTACAAGTGGGGTTATATGGTTGGGGTTATATTGTTACCTATGTAGGTAGATTTTGTATCAAATGGGTGAACGTCGAGTAATGAACGAGTCCGTTTGCTGGAAATTCCGCAAAGGCAAGGCATCTGGAGAGAATGGTTGAGGATCCGCCTGGCAAAATTTTCTGTCAGGATACTGTCAGTCAGTGGTTCCATGATGGAAGCAGTGGCAGAGAGGGGGCAGGTACTGCGTGCGCGCATGACGGGTACTGTGCTAGAAGCTGTTGGTACACTACCTGTCTTAAAACCATTAGATGGCTCGAGCCCTGCTGTGAAGAGTGACATGGGGGACGGACAAAACCAATGTTTTCAAATAGGTACACAGTATAACGGCTGCAAGTAGTGGTTGATTTCACCTGCTAACTTTTGCCTCCTGCTGCCCTGGCGACGTTTTTTTTCCTTTTCACCGTTGCGCCGTTGGTACCTGACATTCCTTGGAAATTTCAAAGAGGAATTAAAATGGATGGCGGAAGAGAGGCTAGGCCACAACTTTCAACCAGTCTGGTTCAGCCGTTCCGGCAGTTTTTCCGTCATTACGAGGGCAACGCACCAGTAAAAATGGATTCTGACATTGGGACCCCCCCTACTTAGGGCCCTAGAGCACGATGCCAGGATTTCCATCAAAATTGGTTAAGCCGTTTAGAAACTGCAAACAGTTGCGCATTACGCACAATGTTCTAAAATAGCATATTCCCTTCCGTAGAGCATACTCCACAAACATACCATTTGGTGAAGATAGGTTCGGCCGTTTGGCAGTAATTGGTTTGGAACAGACAATGAGATTTATACTATATTAGTATAGATTCACAGCGTTTTGGGTGAATATTTTTGCACTCCTCTAAATCGCATTTTACGTTCCAGATTCGTTTCAGCGTTCGTCTTGAATGGCTGTTCTCTGTACTTTCCATTTACTTGCAATATTATTCTCAGTTGGCCGTGATTTATGGCATAAATTGTTTATCTAACTAAGGTTTAAGACTGAGCTTTTACTGGCTAATGGAAAACCCCAATAAATTGACCAAAATCGTGTGAAACAGTAAAAAACCTGATTTTTCTTACTGTTGCAATGGCCATTACGCAAGGGTGGAAAGTTGACCGATTTTCTGCCGAATTCGATTTTGCATTGGTCACTGATGGGAAAATATGAATGGCTTCGTAGAAATTCGCTCCGTAAACAGCGACGTCATCGCATCTTTCTGATTTCTTCCCCCGGAACTACCGGTTTTTTCCAGCCGGACAAGGCTTTTAGAGAGGTCGATCTTCTCGATTTCTTGTCGTCGGGAGAACTCAGTCGTCAGACAGTTTCAACCCCACTGGAAACAGGCCACATGTGAGGAACAAAACCCGGAGATATACTGGCGCTGCTCCCCCTCATGCCCCCGATAAATCTTGATTCACTAGAGTAATCTATGGAAAAGGGAGAATGAACGGAGAAAAGTCGGGAAATAGAAATCGGGAACATTTAACTCGGTCTTTCTTCTCTCCTCCTCCACGAAAAGGCCGAGAATTTACGGAATTCTGAGCTCGAGCAGGATAGCGGAGGAGCCTCCTCTTGACGAGGCTCTTGATTTATTAGCTCGGAAGGCGAAAAGAGGATTTTCCGAGTTCTTCCGGACTCCGAGGGCGCTGGAGTTAGGCAGAAAACTCGGAAAGTTCTGCAGTGAATGGCTGTCCCGGAAAGAATCTTTCATTTTTCCTATTCTCCGTTACTTGTTTAGAAACAGCGGAAGTTATGCCGGTATATGATATACAGCGAGTCTCGATAATTTGAATACCAAGGGACCCTGAAAAAATTGAACTACTGAGAGTTTCATTTATTGATCGAGGGAAGCGGATAAAAAAAATTGTATTAACGAGAAATCAAACCCCTCAAAATAACGTGACTTGACTTAATTAATTAAAAAGTTACTTAGTACTTGTATTTATAAAATATGGACGAATAAAACAACGCTGCAAATTATTACACAACGGTTTATTATTTACCTGAAGAAGTGCGGTTCTAACGAAGTTTCAGCTCCCAAAATTCACTTTTGATTCAGAAACCTGGGAAATTGTCTGAAATTACCATAAATTTGTATAATAACACTAGAAGTAGTATCAACAGTGAATCAAGACAATTAAATGGCACTGTAAATGATTTGAAAAAATAGGCCTAATTTGTGTTTTTGAGAAACAATAAATGAACAGCCAACATTTCTGCAGGTAACTCCAATCGAATAATAAACCCATGACAAGGAATTCGCAGCGTTTTTCAATTACGGCGAAATAATCCTTTGTAACCTAGGTACTTTCATTTTCCCGAATTTCATTCATTCCGATTGAGTGAAACTGAATTCTGCACTTATTTGGGAAACCAATAGTTTTGAGGCGTAAACTGAAAGTAAACATTTCCTACTTTCTTCTTTCTTTCCTTTCCCAAGCAATTGCCCACTTTCAATTCAATCCATAGGGTATCAAGGCGGCAACTCAGCAATGGATAGAAACAGCAGCACTAGGTATGCGTAAATCAGGGCGGCAGAAACAAGTTGTGATTGCAAATTGGGTAATTTGGGCGAAAACCCTCTGAAAAGTAGTAAGAAGTTTCGCTTAGGAATATTTTGTTGAATAGAAAAATCGCGATGGAAAGTTCTCTCTTCAACTCGGCTCATGCAGCTTGTATGACGGACTCCGTGAGAATGAAGGGAGGTTGGGTGGTTGGTAGTAGACCCCTTCTTTGATAAATTATTCACGGTGATTGGTCTAGGGAAGAGTTGTTGATCTTTACGGCTCTACAAGCCCCCCCCCCCCCCCCCCCCTCCGGAAATCCCCTTTTAGAAGCGGTGTCAGAAATCCCCGCCTGTCGTTTTGCGAGCCCTTATGATCCTCTCACCTTTGCGTAGCCGAGTTGTACTATAATACGTACTACTTAAGTATGCCCGTGAGCATCAATAAATTATCTTGCTGAAAGGGAATAATGAGAAAATCTGTCATCTGTTGAACAGTCAGTATACGAGCAAACAGCGTGAAATGTGTGACAGAGTAGTTATGCAATATTACTGTATTATTTCACCTCTGCACTAATTAGGACGCTTCCCAAATTTGTTCTAAATAATTAATCATAATTTAGATGCTAATACAGGAGAGAGGAAAAATTGGCCAGTCAACTGGTTGTATTATCATATGATTTTTTTTAAAATTCATTCTTTTATTGAAAAAAATACAAAGGAAACCATTGTGGTACTAAATATTAAGAAATACAGAGACAGTAATTACCTACACAACAGCTTACGAATGCTACTCCACCATATGAGGAAACCCTCGTGCTTGGGGGAGGAGTCACACTTCTTTATTGTAGGTACACGTCATCAATGATTAAGATTAATTTCATACGACTTCGAGTGATCTTATATCCAGTGGGCTTCGATTATATTTAGTTTCATGATATAATTGAACTGAACTGAAATGATGCTCCAAAAGAAATCATTTCGGGAGGATAAATAAAGGAGAAGTATAATACGGAGGCGGGGGGGGGGGGGGGTTGTCTTCAATAGGGTGAACAAAGAAATGGTGAACTATTGGAATAACCGCAGATATTTAAAGGGAGTAAATAATATCGAAAAGATATAAATATTGGTACTTGCAGTTGAGGATCGTTCACGCAAATACGTGTAGGTATTTGCGGAATGGCGTAATGGCGTAAATGGGTAAAGGATGTGAAGACTAATAAACAATGATCTTCAAAAATACACGACCGGATATTTGAGACATAGGTACTAGTTCAACGTAATTTATAAGATGACTGGAAATACTTTCAACAAGGCGAAGCAGCGTGGCGAATAATGTTGAAAATAATGGACGTTTTGACTAATAATGGAAACGGTTAAAGAAAACTCACTGAATATATACACCTCGACAGAGCAATGGGGATGCAAAGTCAGTCATTCAGACAGTTAAATTACTCCTAAATTTACCCGTATACGACCTAATATTGCCAATAGAAAAAAAGGCCAATCAACACTACACAAAAGTGCTTATGTACAGTGGCAATTTCATCAATATTGAAACCAAGCAAAACTGTAAAAACGTGCGCAGATTTCTGATTCCCCTAGTATTTATGATGATAATCAAGAACTTCTGCATTATTTGTTCCTTGTATGCTTTTTCTTACCCTCAATTCTGACGCAAGGAGTTTCCAAATATGGTTCAGTTGATCTCAAAATTGTGTATTCAACGTTAAGCAATGAAACCACAACACTAATTATGTAAGGAGAGCGCGGTGGTAACTACGGTGTACACTACTTAAGGTTTTGTACTAGAATAAGGTTTTAATGTTATTGATAGGCATTTACTGATTGTGAGAATGGAGCATTTTCGTTTTAGAGGTCAGGCTTTAAAATGGTTTCGAAGCTATTTAAGCGAATGGAAACAAATTTTTTCCATAGGCAACATCTCGAGTAACCTTTACGACATAGTTTATGGTGTAATCCAAGGCAGCACGCTGGGGCCTAGTTTATTTCTGATATACATTAACAAAATGACTAACATGTTAACTGAAGCCCAATTCTTCTATTTGCTGATGATTCCGCTATTTTATTTGAAGGGGATACCTGGTAGGAGGTTTTTGAAAAGGCGCAGGCTGAACATAACAAAATTCAAAATTCAAAATGTTGGCCCCTTGGCTCTTTATAGGCCCCTGACATGATCAGAGGGGGGTCGGGGGGTCCCCACTCTGAGATACATCATGTATGTACATCACATTGGTTGTGGAGGAGCAGCCGATCATTCTTAACAAAAAACTGACTAAGATTCAGTTACTTGACAATCAATCTCAAAAAGTCTCAATTCATGCTCTTCGGAAATTTGAATGACTTAAGTGGGTCATTTCAAAATTTCGGTGCATTTTGTGTCACGAGGCTGTGATGGCAACAAATTCATCTTTCAGCATACTTTTTTTTTTTAAATAATCGCAGACCCTTCAGCACTCGTACCCATAATATTCAACATGAAAAATGTTAATTATCTACACGATGGTATGCATGTAAACACACAATTCCTCACTCCGTAGGCTGTCACCACCAAGAGTTACTCAGGTTTAGGTAATTTTATCTCAAATCATTGTACCCTGTTGAACCAAAGAGAAGTCTTTTCCACTGGAGGATTATGTTACTCAATTTGAATATGATCATAAAGAAGGAATACGATGACACATTCGAGTTTACATCATTTTTATGCTTGTCACTCAGTTTCCACCTCACTCCCCAGAAGTTTTTGAAAAATTCTGCCAGCCCTTGGAAAAAGCGAATTATTTTCTGTTTGAAGCCTGTGGCAACACTGATGCAATATGGCTACCAGTACCTGGTTTCAGCAGTGATTAATAGTGATTTGTCTTCCATCAGTTCAACATCCAATCTCAAGTTGTTAGAGAGTATTTTTATTGATTATCACTCCCTAGCACAACTTATGTCGGTGAAGGTATGCTTTAAACAAAAGTTGACTGTATTTTCATTTGTTGTTTGTGGGGATAAGCAGTAGGGGCTAATTGAAATCACCAAAATAATTATCTGCCAGATACTGGAAGCAGTTAAAGGTTGAAGTCTCACTCCCTAGCCACTCACTCCCTAGTTGCACTGACATAATCAGTGAACCTAGGGAGTGAGTTTTTGTTCTAGGGAGTGAGGAAGAAAAACGTTGTTGACAATTTTATGTTCGCTTTTGGTTTATTATACCGTGAATAATACACCTATGCATTCGCTCAGCAAAAAAATTTTATAACACCCCCTCAAAGTTTTTTCTTTTCCGTTTCAAGGTGCGTAGATTCCAAAAATGCAATGTCCGTCCGCCGTACGCCGTCCGCCATATCAAGTGTACTGGTCTCATTTTCGGTCTAACAAATTCTTTCTTTCGCACACAAGCTCCATTTGTGCTCTAGTTGTGTCCCGAAACTTTTCAGCCTGATCGGAATATACCGAGGGGTGTTATGAGTGAAAATGTGTATAAAAATAGGTACTTTTTGTGTTTTAGTAACATGTTAGTAAAATGAGCTTTTGAGGTATCGTTTTCCATGTTTTGGAGGGACGAGAAGACCGAATATGAAGTCGATTTTGACCAAGGAGTTGAAAATTGAGGTTGTACCAGATGTTCAGCTCCCAAATTTTTTATTAAAATGAGTCAAAAACATGGGAAATCGTATGAAATCACCATCAGTTTGTATAATAACACTAGGAAAAGTGTCAACACGTGGATCAAGACGATTAATTGGCGCTATCTATGATCAGAGATAATTTGAAAAAAAAAAAGAGGAGCGTAGGTACCTAATTCAAGTTTTGGGGGCCAAAATTGGAGGGGGTGTTATAAAAGCTTTTTGCTGAGCGAATACATAGGTGTATTATTCACAGAATAATAAGCCAAAAGTTTCAGAACGTATTTCCCTGGTTTTTGACTCACGAAAAATTAATTTTGGGAGCTGAATAGTTGGTAGAACCTCAATTTTCCACTCTTTGGTCAAAATCGACTTCATATTCGGTCTTCTCGTCCCATAAACATGGAATACGATACCTCAAAAGCTCATGTTACTAACATGTTGCTAAAACGCAAAACGTACCTATTTTTCACACATTTTCACTAATAACATCCCTGGGTATATTCCGATCGGGCTGAAAAGTTTCGGGACACAACTTGGGCCCAAATGGTGCATGTGTGCGAAAGAACGACTTTTTTAGACGGAAAATGAAGCCGGTACACGTTACCTATGTATTCGCTCAGCAAAAAAATTTTATAACACCCCCTCAAACTTTTTTCTTTTCCGTTTCAAGGTGCGTAGATTCCAAAAATGCAATGTCCGTCCGCCGTCCGCCGTACGCCGTACGCCGTATCACGTGTACAGGCTTCATTTTAGATCTAAAAAAGTCGTTCTTTCGCACACATGCTCCATTTGGGCCCTAGTTGTGTCCCGAAACTTTTCAGCCCGATCGGAATATACCCAGGGGTGTTAAGAGTGAAAATGTGTGTAAAAATAGGTACTTTTTGCGTTTTAGCAACATGTTAGTAAAATGAGCTTTTGAGGTATCGTTTTTCCATGTTTTTGGGGACGAGAATACCGAATATGAAGTCGATTTTGACCAAAGACGCGGAAATTGAGGTTTTACCATTGGTTCAGCTCCCAAAATTGGTTTTTTTTAAGTCAAAAACCTGGAAAACTGTCTGAAATCACCATCAATGTGTATACTAACATTAGAAAAAGTGTAAACAGATGAATCAAGACCATTAAATCGCACTACCAATGATCAAAGATGATCTGGGGGAAAAAAAAGTGTACCTATTTCATGTTTTGGGGGCCAAAATTGGTGGAAATCGTCAGGAATAGCTAATTCAATCATTCCACATGAAAGAAACAATAAATTTAACTGCCAACAAGAATCTCTAGAACTCCAATAGAATAATAAACCCATGTGACAAGGACTTTGCAGCGTTTTTATTGTGAAATGGGTGTCCACGCTTCGCTAGTGATTTAGTTTTTCTTGGGGTTGGAATAATCGAAGTACGAATACTATCCTGATTACACTGAGAGAAAAAAAACGCGGCAAAGTCCTTGTCACATAGGTTTGTTATTCTATTGGACATACCTACAGAAATGTTGGCCCTTTATTTATTGTATCTTTTATCTAAAATAATTTAAATAGCTATTTCTGGTGGTTTCCACCAATTTTGGCTCCCAAAACTTGAATTAGGTACGCTCCTTTTTTTTCAAATTATCTTTGATCATTGATAGTACCATTTAATCGTCTTGATCCACGTGTTGACACTTTTTCTAGTGTTATGCTACAAATTGATGGTGATTTCAGACGATTTCCCTGGTTTATGACTCATAAAAAAATCAATTTTGGGAGATGAACATCTGGTACCTACAACATCAATTTCCCACTCCTGGGTCAAAATCGGCTTCGTATTCGGTCTTCTCGTCCCCAAAAACATGGAAAACGATACCTCAAAAGCTCATTTTACTAACATGTTACTAAAACACAAAAAGTACTTATTTTTATGCACATTTTCACTCATAACATCCCTGGGTATATTCCGATCGGGCTGAAAAGTTTCGGGACACAACTAGGGCACAAATGGAGCATTTGTGCGAAAGAACGATTTTTTTAGTCCGAAAATGAAGCCTGTACACGTGATACGGCGGACGGCGGACGGACATAGCATTTTGGTTTATTATTCTGTGAATAATACACCTATGTATTCGCTCAGCAAAAAATGTTTATAACACCCCCTCAAACTTTTTTCTTTTCCGTTTCAAGGTGCGTAGATTCCAAAAATGCAATGTCCGTCCGCCGTCCGCCGTACGCCGTATCACGTGTACAGGCTTCATTTTCGGTCTAAAAAAGTCGTTCTTTCGCACACATGCTCCATTTGGGCCCTAGTTGTGTCCCGAAACTTTTCAGCCCGATCGGAATATACCCAGGGGTGTTATGAGTGAAAATGTGTATAAAAATAGGTACTTTTTGCGTTTTAACAACATGTTAGTAACATCAGCTTTTGAGGTATCTTTTTCCTTGTTTTTGAGGACGAGAAGACGGAATATGAAGTCGATTTTGACCAAAGACGCGGAAATTGATGTTGTAGGTACCAGATGTTCATCTCCCAAAATTGATTTTTTTATGAGTCATAAACCAGGGAAATCGTCTGAAATCACCATCAATTTGTAGCATAACACTAGAAAAAGTGTCAACACGTGGATCAAGACCATTAAATGCCACTACCAATGATCAAAGATGATCTTAAAAAAAAAAAAAGCGTACCTATTTCATGTTTTGGGGGCCAAAATTGGTGGAAATCATCAGAAATAGCTATTTCAATCATTCCACATGAATGAAACAATACATTTAACAGCCAACAAAAATCTCTAGAACTCCAATAGAATAATAAACCCATGTGACAAGGACTTTGCAGCGTTTTTGGAATCTACGCACCTTGAAACGGAAGAGAAAAAATTTTGAGGGGGTGTTTTAAAAATTTTTTGCTTAGCGATTGCATAGGTGCATTATTCACAGAATAATAAACCAAAAGGGGTGTTTTCCGTAAAAAACAACGGAAGCGCCCCCGTCGATTGGCACTAAATGATAGTTCACGGAATCACCCTCAGAAGTGGTGCATCCGTAAATATTATGCGGTCACGGATGCACTCTATAAATTTATCCGTAACCACTATCTTGTTGAAGGATCGTCAACGGAATCACCCGTGGTTTCCGTGGTATACTATTTCGGCAAAATCAACGGATGATCATTTTCACGGGAGTACCCCGAAAATCCCCGTGTAAGTGTAGTGATTTCCGTTGTTAATCCTTCAATGTATCGTCGCACGCCCATGGTTGTACCGTGACTTTGTACGGATCGTCATAGCCCCACCCTTGACTAACCCGTAACACTCCATCGCCTCCCCGTAGCCCATCCATGATTTTCCCGTGAATATCCTTGGACTCTCCCTATATAGGTTTTCTCTATAGCCCACCCTTCACTGTCCTTATGCTTCCGTGCCCTTCCTTCAATGATCCGTGATTGTAGGGAATCACGGCGGACGGTTAACGGACAGGCTAAGGAAGCACAACCCTCCATTGCCTTTCGTTGATGATGCCCCCGTAGAAACATACGGGCCCTTTATGAACGAGCAACGGAGAGACGTGTACTACATTCACCTCTCCGTCAACCGGTTAACGGAGACGTCGAGGCAGTGCACGTCTCTCCGTCATCGTCCGTAAAGGGTACGTAACCATCTACAGAGCACCCTTTACGGACGAGCTACTGAGGATGACTGAGAGACGTCCGCTGCCTCAGTGGCTCCCACTAACCGATCGTCGGAGCGGTAAAGGAAGTACACGTCTCTCCGCCGCTCGTCCGAGGATCCTTAGCCTACCGAGTAGCTCGACCGAGTAGTCGGTGGAGTACTCGGCCGAGCTACTTCGATGGGGCGAGTGGGTGATTACATTTAGCTGGGCAGAGACGAAACAGTTGCGTTGTGTAGTGTTCCGCGTCAACAGCGCACAGCGATGTAAAAAGAGAAAAACGCTGCAAAGTCCTTGTCACATGGGTTTATTATTCTATTGGACATAGCTACAGAAAGGTTGGCTGTTCATTAATTGTTTCTTTCATGCGTAATAATCGAAATAGCTAATTCTGATGGTTTCCATTAATTTTGGCCCCCAAAACACAAATTAGGTACGCTCTTTTTTTTTTTTTTTTTTAAACTATCTTTGATCATTGATAGTACCATTTAATTGTCTTGATCCACCTGCTGATACTTTTTCTAGTGTTATTCTACAAATTGATGGTGATTTCAGACGGTTTCCCAGGTTTTTGAATCATAAAAAATCAATTTTGGGAGCTGAACATCTGATACAACCTCAGTTTTCCACTCTTTGGTCAAAATCGACTTCATATTCGGTCTTCTCGTCCCCAAAAACATGAAAATCGATACCTCAAAAGCTCATTTCACTAACATGTTACTAAAACACAAAGAGTACCTATTTTTACACACATTTTCACTCATAACTCCCCTGGGTATATTCCGATCGGGCTGAAAAGTTTCGGGACACAACTAGGGCCCAAATGGAGCATGTGTGCGAAAGAACGATTTTTTTAGACCGAAAATGAAGCCTGTACACGTGATACGGCGGACGGCGTACGGCGGACGGCGTACGGCGGACGGCGTACGGCGGACGGACATTGCATTTTTGGAATCTGTGCACCTTGAAACGTAAAAGAAAAAAGTTTGAGGGGGTGTTATAAACATTTTTTGCTGAGCGAATACATAGGTGTATTATTCACAGAATAATAAACGAAAACGCTGCCTTGTCCTTGTCACATGGGTTTATTATTCTACTGGACATACCTACAGAAATGTTGGGTGTTCATTTATCGTTTCCCAAAAACAAAAATTGGGCTCTTTTTTTACATATTATCTTTTATCATAGACAGTACCATTTAATTGCGTTGATTCACCTGTTAACACGACTTTTAGTTCTATTATTATACAAGTTTATGGTGATTTCAGACAATTACATTGGGTGCTGAACCTTCGTTACAACCTCAATTCTTCACTCTTTGGTCAAAATCGACTTCATATTCGGTCTTCTCACCCTAAAGAACATGTGTATAACGATAACTATTTTTACACACATTTTTCCCCCCGTAACACCCCTGGGTGTATTCCGATCGGGCGGCCGAGCTTCGGAGCACAACTAGGGCCCAAATGGAGCCTGTGTGCAAAAGAACGAATTTTTCAGACAGAAAATGAAGTAGATATATGGATGATACGGTGGACGGAAACTGCATTTTAGGAATCTACGTACCTTGAAACGTAAAAGAAAAAACGCTGCAAAGTCCTTGTCACATGGGTTTATTATTCTATTACTTTATTGGTCTACAGAAATGCTGGCTGATTATTTATTGTTTCTTTCATGTAAAATGATTGAAATGCTATTTCTGGTGGTTTCCACAAATTTTGGCACCCAAAACTTGAATTAGGTACTACGATCCTTTTTGGTTTATTATTCTGTGAATAATACACCTATGTAATCGCTCAGCAAAAAATTTTTATAACACCCCCTCAAAATTTTTTCTTTTCCGTTTCAAGGTACGTAGATTCCAAAAATGCAATGTCCGTCCGCCGTACGCCGTCCGCCGTACGCCGTCCGCCGTATCACGTGTACAGGCTTCATTTTCGGTCTATAAAAATCGTTCTTTCGCACACATGCTCCATTTGGGCCCTAGTTGTGTCCCGAAACTTTTCAGCCCGATCGGAATATACCCAGGGGTGTTATGAGTGAAAATGTGTATAAAAATAGGTACTTTTTGCGTTTTAGCAACATGTTGGTAACATGAGCTTTTAAGGTATCGTTTTCCATGTTTTTGGGGACGAGAAGACCGAATATGAAGTCGATTTTGACCAAAGAATAGAAAATTGAGGTTCTACCAGATGTTCAGCTCCCGAAATTGATTTTTTATGAGTCAAAAACCTGGGAAATCGTTTCACCATCAATTTGTATAATAACACTGGAAAAAGTGTCAACAGGTGGATCAAGACGATTAAATGGTACTATCAATGATCAGAGATAATTTATTTAAGAAAAAATCGGTTGTACGTGAAAATCATTATAAATTTTTCATAACAGCGTCCCAGATTTCGTTACGAAATTTCGTTACCTTTTTTGGCTAGTTAGTCCATGGCTAAAACACATTCTGTGTTAAAAAAAAGGAGCGTACTTTATTCGAGTTTTGGGGGCCAAAATTGGTGGAAACCACCAGAGATAGCTATTTCAATTATTTTATATGAGAGAAACAATAAATAAACAGCCAACATCTCTGTAGGTATGTCCAATAGAATAATAAACCCAAGTGACAAGGACTTTGCAGCGTTTTTTTTTTCAAATTACCTTTGATCATTTCATCATCATCTTCTAAAGGCAGCGCCTTGTCGGTGTAGCCATTCGTCCCTATCCATTGCAGCCCTCTTCAGCTGATGGTAAGAGGTGCATCCCATTAGGTGGTATATGTCTTCCAGGTAGGATTTTCTTGGTATTCCTCTAGGTCGTCTTCCTGCTACTTTCCCCTCAATGATGTTGGTGATGAAGTTATTATGCCTCAGTAAGTGTCCAACTAGCTTTACTTTTCTCCTCATTAATGATGTCATGATGTTTCTCTTCTCTTCTATTTCCTCCATGATCGTTTCGTTTCTTTTCCGTTCTGTCCACTTTGTCCTTGTCATTTTAACCGTCTTGATCCACGTTTTGACACTTTTTCTAGTGTTATTATACAAATTGATGGTGATTTGAGACGATTTCGCAGGTTTTGGACCCATAAAAAATTTTTAACATCTGGTTCAACCTCAATTTTCCACACCTTGGTCAAAACCGACTTCATATTCGGTCTTCTCGACCCCAAAAACATGGAGAACGATACCTCAAAAGCTCATTTTACTACTATGTTACTAAAACACAAAAAGTAGGTACCTATTTTTATACACATTTTCACTCATAACTCCCCTGGGTATATTCCGATCGGGCTGAAAAGTTTCGGGACACAACTAGGGCCCAAATGGAGCATGTGTGCGAAAGAACGATTTTTTTAGACCGAAAATGAAGCCTGTAGACGTGATACGGCGTACGGCGGACGGCGGACGGACATTGCGTTTTTGGAATCTACGCACCTTGAAACGGAAAAGAAAAAGTTTTGAGGGGGTGTTATAAAAATTTTTTGCTGAGCGAATACATAGGTGTATTATTGGGTCTATAGCAGATGGGCGACAGGGCGAATAGGCGACAACTGTCTGTCGATACAATGAAACCTCAGCTATTTCAAATAGTCGACAACTCCCGATTCGCAAATAGGCGACATTGTATGTTACGGGCGATTTTAAGAAGTGTATTGCAAAGCGTCGACACCTTCGGGGTCTTCTACTTGCTTCCTTTCGAGCATAATTCAGGCAATGCTTTCCTCAGGTAAAGGCCTAGGTATACCTCAGTCTTGTTTAGTGACATCACGCTAACGGCCTGTTCATTGGACAATATATACGATATTCGCCTGTCATGATCTCTATTCTGTGACTTTTAATTTCCTGGTTTTTGACGCATATTCTGGGTATTTTCCGTTTCAAAGCTTTCTGAACAAATTTGGTTCCGTGTCTGTCCGTCTGTGGTAAATTCCTTGTCACGGGCAGAACTCCGAAACTGTTCGTCCGATTTTGATGAAATTTGAAGGAATTGTGCGGGTTACCCCCTAGACGGTCTCCTGTGAATTTCCTCGCCATCGTACAAATGGTAGCGTCTACGCATGCGCAAACGTAAAAGTCTGTGAACAGCCATAGCTCACTCAGGCTCAATAGGCAGACTGTGCTCAAATTTGTACGGTGTCCTAGGACTAGCCGAGTCTGCAGAGATTCCCTTATGAATTTCAAAGGGATCGGATTAGTGGCAGGCCTGCGCAAATCTTGGACGCACCAGCTATTTATTACACACATCCATGTTACGACGTGAGGAAGCTATACTGCCCACCCGAATGTAGGGAAGAAAATCCCTCGAAAAAAAAAATCCCCGGAAAAAAATTCCCAAACTGACCCCACCGGGAAAAAATCCCCGGCGTCTGTCATAAGCGGAAAAAAAATCCCCGACGCGAAAAACAGAAAGTTCAGCGTTTATTTCCGTAATCGTACCTACCTAGGTAGGTACTGTTAGAAATAGGTGTAGGTAGCTGGATTTAATTAAAACAATTTTCGTCTTTGTCTCATTCGTCCTATCGTTTTGAAATGCACCAGGCATTTGGAAAATTATTTGCCATTCCATTTCCTTGATATTTATAACTTTTTCAACAAACATCTGTGACAACTTTATTCACAATCAGTGGATTGGAATCATGAAATGAAGATGTCCAAAATTCTTAGGTATTGGGTATGTACTGAATAATAATCCAAGGTATGTACTGAATAACAACGCCTGCGTTTCCTAAGTTTTATTTTTATTTTTTAAACTCTTTTTTTTCGTTGACAGACAGATCAGAGTAGTTATGCAAAATCGTAAACTTTTAGGTAATTTTGTGAATTAGCTACTCTCGACTATTATTGTAGAACTGGGAAGGACGGAGAAGGGTCGCTGAAGTCACAGGACTGAGGCCGGATGGCGCTGCCTTGTTATTTGTGGCTCAACCTTCTCCGCAACCAGGTATACCTGGAGGGTTGTCGCCGTTCGCTTGTCGCCTATTCGCAATGCCGGGTTTTTTCTCATAGTCGTCAAGAGAGCCGTCCGCTTTTCGTGTCGACTATTTGCAATATGTGCTGTTGTTAAGTGCCAACAAGGTTGTCGACGGTTTGCAGTGTCGCCCATTAGAAAGACTCCCGTATTATTCACAGAATAATAAACCAAAATTTGTGGGAGTGTTATTGTAGTTTTTGCTGAGCGAATACATAGGTGTATTATTCACAGAACAGAAATGCGCGCTCGCCCGCCGGGTGGGTATCACAAGCGCTAATTCCCTTGGAATTCGTTTGAAAAGCGCAAATTTTTTCATGTTTAAAAGCGTGAGGTATTTAGATTTAAAAGCGCTAGTATTTAGATTTAAAAGCGCGAGCCACTACAACAGAATAAAGTAACAGTTCTTGAAGCAGATAACGCCTTTCCTAGGCTCCTATCGCTGATCGTCGCCGAACTGAGGAGTCGCGACTTTTGACCAAGACCCAGGCCTCTGTTCATTGAAATGTTTACCTACTCAGTTTACTTACATAACTCCCACATACACTCACACTGTCATTGTTCCTGGGGTTTATCGTTTAGTATTCATCCTCCGCTCAGTGCGTTTGCGCTGATACTTTTGATATTTCAAATTTCTGTCAACATATAACAACTTTATATTTGATAGGGTAAAAACATGACAAAAAAGTTGTTAATATATAATTTTTTTCTCACATTTCTGATTTTTTGGTTTATTATTTTCAATAATGAACCATTGGAATCGAGCATGAAAAAAAAAATTCTTACCCCCCCTCAAAATTTGATGGTTTACGTTTCAAGGTATGTAGAATCCAAAACTGCAATAAAAATATTTCTGTCTGTCCGCCGTACGCCGTACGCCGTACGGGCCACTTTTCTTAGTTACCATGAAAGAAAATTGATGAAATTCGGGTTATAGGTTCCGTTCGCTGTCTAGTTGGTCCTCGAAGCTCGACGTTACTGTGAGTCATCTCTAAGGGGTTCAAAATAGGGGTTGAAATTTTCAAAACGCCTATACCATTTTTTTACGTGAATATTTTTACGGTTTTAAATAGTTCTTGAACTTGCGAGTTTTTTAAGACCATCCGGAGCATCGTACGTCCAGCCGTTCGTTCACAGTAAGGCCCCGAAGTTTGCACCGACAGGCATTTTCGACTCCAGTGTGAATGAAATTGTATACAATTCAAACCAAATCTCGTAACCAGAGACGCGCCCACAATAGGAATTTGTGAATACGGCCAATCATTGGTAGCGATCACCTGATTATATTGGCGGAGTATGAAGTCGAGTTGGTTGTTCTGTGATATTATTTCATTTGAAAAATGATGGCTCTGTTGGAGTTTGTTGGTAGGTAGTGAAACTTGAACAAACGTTGAAGTATTATTGATGGGTAAATTATTACTACGGTAAATCATTACTCAACGGTAAATTATTACACAACGGTTCATTATACCATCTACGTAGACTGCCCTGAAGTTAGCTGCATATTCAAAATCGAAAACTTTAAACGTTTGCCACGGCTCGTCAGGTCAAAATTTTTGAATTTTGATCATGGGAATGAATTCAGCTACTCAAATGCTAGGAGGTATACCTTTTAGAATTTCGAAATTTTGATCCAAAATTTTAAAATTTTGCCCAACTTTAAACGTTTGCCCTGACCTTATCAATGACATATTTGATGTTCTGATTTCAAATTCTGTTAGTATATATTCTCCTCTCGATGGTATATCTTCCGGATTTTCGAAATTCGACCTTGAAATGGTAATATTCATGCCCTGAAGTTAGCTGCATATTCAAAAAGTTTAAACGTTTGCCACGGCTCGTCAGGTCAAAATTTTTGAATTTTGATCATGGGAATGAATTCAGCTACTCAAATGCTAGGAGGTATACCTTTTAGAATTTCGAAATTTTGATCCAAAATTTTAAAATTTTGCCCAACTTTAAACGTTTGCCCTGACCTTATCGATGACATATTTGATGATCTGATTTCAAATTCTGTTAGTATATATTCTCCTCTCGATGGTATATCTTCCGGATTTTCGAAATTCGACCTTGAAATGGTAATATTCATGCCCTGAAGTTAGCTGCATATTCAAAAAGTTTAAACGTTTGCCACGGCTCGTCAGGTCAAAATTTTTGAATTTTGATCACGGGAATGAATTTAGCTACTAAAATGCTAGGATGTATACCGTTTAGAATTTCGAAATTTTGATCCAAAATTTTAAAATTTTGCCCAACTTTAAACGTTTGCCCTGACCTTATCAATGACATATTTGATGTTCTGATTTCAAATTCTGAAAGCTTATACCTTCCTCTAGATGGTATATCTTCCGGATTTTCGAAATTCGACCTAGAAATAGTCAGCTGCAACAACTGAGGCAAACATGATACACGGAAAATGGCCGTATGCTGACTTTAAACGCTTGCCCCAACCTTATCAGTAACATGTTTGATGTTCTGATTTCCAATTCTGAAAGCTTATACCTTCCTCTAGATGGTATATCTTCCGGATTTTTGAAATTCGACCTAGAAATAGTCAGCTGCAACAACTGAGGCAAACATGATACACGGAAAATGGCCGTATGCTGACTTTAAACGCTTGCCCCAACCTTATCAGTGACATATTTGATGTTCTGATTTCAAATTCTGAAAGCTTATACCTTCCTCTAGATGGTATATCTTCCGGATTTTTGAAATTCGACCTAGAAATAGTCAGCTGCAACAACTGAGGCAAACATGATACACGGAAAATGGCCGTATGCTGACTTTAAACGCTTGCCCCAACCTTATCAGTAACATGTTTGATGTTCTGATTTCCAATTCTGAAAGCTTATACCTTCCTCTAGATGGTATATCTTCCGGATTTTTGAAATTCGACCTAGAAATAGTCAGCTGCAACAACTGAGGCAAACATGATACACGGAAAATGGCCGTATGCTGACTTTAAACGCTTGCCCCAACCTTATCAGTGACATATTTGATGTTCTGATTTCAAATTCTGAAAGCTTATACCTTCCTATAGATGGTATATCTTCCGGATTTTTGAAATTTGACCTAGAAATAGTCAGCTGCAACAACTGAGGCAAACATGACACACGGAAAATGGCCGTATGCTGACTTTAAACGTTTGCCCTGACCTTATCAATGACATATTTGATGTTCTGATTTCAAATTCTGAAAGCTTACACCTTCCTCTAGATGGTATATCTTCCGGATTTTTGAAATTTGACCTAGAAATAGTCAGCTGCAACAACTGAGGCAAACATGATACACGGAAAATGGCCGTATGCTGACTTTAAACGCTTGCCCCAACCTTATCAGTGACATATTTGATGTTCTGATTTCAAATTCTGAAAGCTTATACCTTTCTCTAGATGGTATATCTTCCGGATTTTTTAAATTTGACCTAGAAATAGTCAGCTGCAACAACTGAGGCAAACATGATACACGGAAAATGGCCGTATGCTGACTTTAAACGTTTGCCCTGACCTTATCAATGACATATTTGATGTTCTGATTTCAAATTCTGTTAGTATATATTCTCCTCTCGATGGTATTTCTTCCGGATTTTCGAAATTCGACCTTGAAATGGTAATATTCATGCCCTGAAGTTAGCTGCATATTCAAAAAGTTTAAACGTTTGCCACGGCTCGTCAGGTCAAAATTTTTGAATTTTGATCACGGGAATGAATTCAGCTACTCAAATGCTAGGAGGTATACCTTTTAGAATTTCGAAATTTTGATCCAAAATTTTAAAATTTTGCCCAACTTTAAACGTTTGCCCTGACCTTATCGATGACATATTTGATGTTCTGATTTCAAATTCTGTTAGTATATATTCTCCTCTCGATGGTATATCTTCCGGATTTTCGAAATTCGACCTTGAAATGGTAATATTCATGCCCTGAAGTTAGCTGCATATTCAAAAAGTTTAAACGTTTGCCACGGCTCGTCAGGTCAAAATTTTTGAATTTTGATCACGGGAATGAATTTAGCTACTAAAATGCTAGGATGTATACCGTTTAGAATTTCGAAATTTTGATCCAAAATTTTAAAATTTTGCCCAACTTTAAACGTTTGCCCTGACCTTATCAATGACATATTTGATGTTCTGATTTCAAATTCTGAAAGCTTATACCTTCCTCTAGATGGTATATCTTCCGGATTTTCGAAATTCGACCTAGAAATAGTCAGCTGCAACAACTGAGGCAAACATGATACACGGAAAATGGCCGTATGCTGACTTTAAACGCTTGCCCCAACCTTATCAGTAACATGTTTGATGTTCTGATTTCCAATTCTGAAAGCTTATACCTTCCTCTAGATGGTATATCTTCCGGATTTTTGAAATTCGACCTAGAAATAGTCAGCTGCAACAACTGAGGCAAACATGATACACGGAAAATGGCCGTATGCTGACTTTAAACGCTTGCCCCAACCTTATCAGTGACATATTTGATGTTCTGATTTCAAATTCTGAAAGCTTATACCTTCCTCTAGATGGTATATCTTCCGGATTTTTGAAATTCGACCTAGAAATAGTCAGCTGCAACAACTGAGGCAAACATGATACACGGAAAATGGCCGTATGCTGACTTTAAACGCTTGCCCCAACCTTATCAGTAACATGTTTGATGTTCTGATTTCCAATTCTGAAAGCTTATACCTTCCTCTAGATGGTATATCTTCCGGATTTTTGAAATTCGACCTAGAAATAGTCAGCTGCAACAACTGAGGCAAACATGATACACGGAAAATGGCCGTATGCTGACTTTAAACGCTTGCCCCAACCTTATCAGTGACATATTTGATGTTCTGATTTCAAATTCTGAAAGCTTATACCTTCCTATAGATGGTATATCTTCCGGATTTTTGAAATTTGACCTAGAAATAGTCAGCTGCAACAACTGAGGCAAACATGACACACGGAAAATGGCCGTATGCTGACTTTAAACGTTTGCCCTGACCTTATCAATGACATATTTGATGTTCTGATTTCAAATTCTGAAAGCTTACACCTTCCTCTAGATGGTATATCTTCCGGATTTTCGAAATTCGACTTAGAAATAGTCAGCTGCAACAAGTGAGGCAAACATGATACACGGAAAATGGCTGTATGCTGACTTTAAACGCTTGCCCTGACCTTATCAGTGACATGTTTGATGTTCTGATTTCAAATTCTGAAAGCTTATACCTTTCTCTAGATGGTATATCTTCCGGATTTTTGAAATTTGACCTAGAAATAGTCAGCTGCAACAACTGAGGCAAACATGATACACGGAAAATGGCCGTATGCTGACTTTAAACGCTTGCCCCAACCTTATCAGTGACATATTTGATGTTCTGATTTCAAATTCTGAAAGCTTATACCTTTCTCTAGATGGTATATCTTCCGGATTTTTTAAATTTGACCTAGAAATAGTCAGCTGCAACAACTGAGGCAAACATGATACACGGAAAATGGCCGTATGCTGACTTTAAACGTTTGCCCTGACCTTATCAATGACATATTTGATGTTCTGATTTCAAATTCTGTTAGTATATATTCTCCTCTCGATGGTATTTCTTCCGGATTTTCGAAATTCGACCTTGAAATGGTAATATTCATGCCCTGAAGTTAGCTGCATATTCAAAAAGTTTAAACGTTTGCCACGGCTCGTCAGGTCAAAATTTTTGAATTTTGATCACGGGAATGAATTTAGCTACTGAAATGCTAGGAGGTATACCGTTTAGAATTTCGAAATTTTGATCCAAAATTTTAAAATTTTGCCCAACTTTAAACGTTTGCCCTGACCTTATCAATGACATATTTGATGTTCTGATTTCAAATTCTGAAAGCTTACACCTTCCTCTAGATGGTATATCTTCCGGATTTTCGAAATTCGACTTAGAAATAGTCAGCTGCAACAAGTGAGGCAAACATGATACACGGAAAATGGCTGTATGCTGACTTTAAACGCTTGCCCTGACCTTATCAGTGACATGTTTGATGTTCTGATTTCAAATTCTGAAAGCTTATACCTTTCTCTAGATGGTATATCTTCCGGATTTTTGAAATTTGACCTAGAAATAGTCAGCTGCAACAACTGAGGCAAACATGATACACGGAAAATGGCCGTATGCTGACTTTAAACGCTTGCCCTGACCTTATCAATGACATATTTGATGTTCTGATTTCAAATTCTGAAAGCTCATACCTTCCTCTAGATGGTATATCTTCCGGATTTTTGAAATTCGACCTAGAAATAGTCAGCTGCAACAACTGAGGCAAACATGATACACGGAAAATGGCCGTATGCTGACTTTAAACGCTTGCCCTGACCTTATCAATGACATATTTGATGTTCTGATTTCAAATTCTGAAAGCTTATACCTTCCTCTAGATGGTATATCTTCCGGATTTTCGAAATTCGACCTAGAAATAGTCAGCTGCAACAAGTGAGGCAAACATGATACACGGAAAATGGCTGTATGCTGACTTTAAACGCTTGCCCTGACCTTATCAGTGACATGTTTGATGTTCTGATTTCAAATTCTGAAAGCTTATACCTTTCTCTAGATGGTATATCTTCCGGATTTTTGAAATTTGACCTAGAAATAGTCAGCTGCAACAACTGAGGCAAACATGATACACGGAAAATGGCTGTATGCTGACTTTAAACGCTTGCCCTGACCTTATCAGTGACATGTTTGATGTTCTGATTTCAAATTCTGAAAGCTTATACCTTTCTCTAGATGGTATATCTTCCGGATTTTCGAAATTTGACCTAGAAATAGTCAGCTGCAACAACTGAGGCAAACATGATACACGGAAAATGGCCGTATGCTGACTTTAAACGCTTGCCCTGACCTTATCAATGACATATTTGATGTTCTGATTTCAAATTCTGAAAGCTTATAGCTTCCTCTAGATGGTATATCTTCCGAATTTTCAAAATTCGACCTAGAAATAGTCAGCTGCAACAACTGAGGCAAACATGATACACGGAAAATGGCCGCATGCTGACTTTAAACGCTTGCCCCAACCTTATCAGTGACATATTTGATGTTCTGATTTCAAATTCTGAAAGCTTATACCTTTCTCTAGATGGTATATCTTCCGGATTTTTGAAATTTGACCTAGAAATAGTCAGCTGCAACAACTGAGGCAAACATGACACACGGAAAATGGCCGTATGCTGACTTTAAACGCTTGCCCCAACCTTATCAGTGACATATTTGATGTTCTGATTTCAAATTCTGAAAGCTCATACCTTCCTCTAGATGGTATATCTTCCGGATTTTTGAAATTCGACCTAGAAATAGTCAGCTGCAACAACTGAGGCAAACATGATACACGGAAAATGGCCGTATGCTGACTTTAAACGCTTGCCCTGACCTTATCAATGACATATTTGATGTTCTGATTTCAAATTCTGAAAGCTTATACCTTCCTCTAGATGGTATATCTTCCGGATTTTCGAAATTCGACCTAGAAATAGTCAGCTGCAACAAGTGAGGCAAACATGATACACGGAAAATGGCTGTATGCTGACTTTAAACGCTTGCCCTGACCTTATCAGTGACATGTTTGATGTTCTGATTTCAAATTCTGAAAGCTTATACCTTTCTCTAGATGGTATATCTTCCGGATTTTTGAAATTTGACCTAGAAATAGTCAGCTGCAACAACTGAGGCAAACATGATACACGGAAAATGGCTGTATGCTGACTTTAAACGCTTGCCCTGACCTTATCAGTGACATGTTTGATGTTCTGATTTCAAATTCTGAAAGCTTATACCTTTCTCTAGATGGTATATCTTCCGGATTTTCGAAATTTGACCTAGAAATAGTCAGCTGCAACAACTGAGGCAAACATGATACACGGAAAATGGCCGTATGCTGACTTTAAACGCTTGCCCTGACCTTATCAATGACATATTTGATGTTCTGATTTCAAATTCTGAAAGCTTATAGCTTCCTCTAGATGGTATATCTTCCGAATTTTCAAAATTCGACCTAGAAATAGTCAGCTGCAACAACTGAGGCAAACATGATACACGGAAAATGGCCGCATGCTGACTTTAAACGCTTGCCCCAACCTTATCAGTGACATATTTGATGTTCTGATTTCAAATTCTGAAAGCTTATACCTTTCTCTAGATGGTATATCTTCCGGATTTTTGAAATTTGACCTAGAAATAGTCAGCTGCAACAACTGAGGCAAACATGACACACGGAAAATGGCCGTATGCTGACTTTAAACGCTTGCCTCAACCTTATCAGTGACATATTTGATTTTCTGATTTCAAATTCTGAAAGCTTATACCTTTCTCTAGATGGTATATCTTCCGGATTTTTGAAATTTGACCTAGAAATAGTCAGCTGCAACAACTGAGGCAAACATGATACACGGAAAATGTCCGTATGCTGACTTTAAACGCTTGCCCCAACCTTATCAGTGACATATTTGATGTTCTGATTTCAAATTCTGTTAGTATATATTCTCCTCTCGATGGTATTTCTTCCGGATTTTCGAAATTCGACCTTGAAATGGTAATATTCATGCCCTGAAGTTAGCTGCATATTCAAAAAGTTTAAACGTTTGCCACGGCTCGTCAGGTCAAAATTTTTGAATTTTGATCACGGGAATGAATTTAGCTACTAAAATGCTAGGAGGTATACCGTTTAGAATTTCGAAATTTTGATAGGAGAAAAGTAGTAGGTAGATAGGTAAGACAGGAAAGTGGTAGGTAATATAGGAATGAGGTGAGTAGGTAATATTGAAAAGAGGTAGTTAGGTGGGTAGGTAATGATGGGAGGAAGCTGTAGGTAATAATACTTACTTGAACGTAGCTAGGTGAGACAGGAAAGTGGTAGGTAACATTGGAAGTAGGTAGGTAGGAAAGTAATAATGGAAGGTAACTGGGTAGATAACACTGGAAGGTGGGTGGGTAATGATGGGAGGAAACTACGTTGGTAGGTAATACTTGAAGGAAGTTAGGTAAGACAGGAAAGTGGTAGGTAATATTGGAATGAGGTGAGTAGGTAATATTGAAAAGAGGTAGGTAGGTAATAATGGGTTACAAGGTAACTGGGTTGATAATTGAAGGTCGTGGAATGATACGAAGAATCATGGTATAAAACGAATATAATTTATTATAAAAGACAACAGTCAAACGGAAACGTTTTAAGGCGAAACACAGTTGATCATCATAGAGTAATAGAAGTAGAGATGGAGCAACCTCTCGGACGAACAATTTAAAGTGCCAATGGTGCCAACACAACAGCAGCTATTAGAATGATTATCTTATCCCTATCAATAATACTGGAAGGTGGGTGGGTAGGTAATAAAGGAAGGTAGGTGGGTTTTTCATGCACCTACCTCGTCAAGATTCACCTTGACCAAAACACTACTCCATCAACGGCAACAATGGTCCCACCATTCATATCCTACTGATAAGACATCAATCTGCCATATCCCAAGAAACAGTTCAATTCATTATACTCAAAGAATACATGAACTCCTATCCTTATCTTACTTCCACACAACAGTACGGGATGTGCATGTCACCACCTTCATGACGATGACACAAGGATTGCAAAACTATATAATCTTCTTTTACTGACTCCTTCGCCTTCTTCCTGTTAGGGGCGCGGCCAGTGGCACGTAAGAGAACTTCGGAAGTACACCTCTATGATGACTATTACTCTGAGGGAGTGTGTGTATTCTCCCACGATATGTGTCGTTAGTTGACATGTATGTAAAAGCCTTGTGTTCAAAAATAAAGAGCGTTCGTTTCCTGCTTGTAAATAATTAGAGTCATTTCTATATCGAACTTGTGATAAAACAGTTCCTCAACACACCATCAATGCCCCTCCATATTCGTCCATCCATGCTTCCTCATACAATCCCATGCTTCTTTGAATCCATTTGAATCCATTTGCCTTTTTTATCTGACTCATGGAAAAACAGGGGAAAAACATGGGCGGGGCGTGCACAGTTTGACTTTGGCGCTATCTTTACAACACTCCTTGGTAGTTACAGGGTTTCCAAGAGGATAGATGAAAGCAGCCTAGTAGAACGGTAGAATAATTACAGGCCTAGCAGTACCCATTTGAGCGTTTTCAATACTGGCGGGAACCAGGATGACGCGCGATCATGCGGCTTCTATGATTCACTGATGAACTACACTAACTCCGAAGAGTGACATAAAGGTAGCAATGCAAAATGTATAGTATCCACCCATCGGACAATTTAACACAGAGTGAGACTTCCTTACATACTTCTTCCTCTACACGCTATCCATGAGCTCGTGGAATCCTCTTTGATAAGGTTACAACAAACCTGCAAAGTCAGCATACGGCCATTTTCCGTGTATCATGTTTGCCTCAGTTGTTGCAGCTGACTATTTCTAGGTCGAATTTCAAAAATCCGGAAGATATACCATCTAGAGGAAGGTATAAGCTTTCAGAATTTGAAATCAGAACATCAAATATGTCACTGATAAGGTCAGGGCAAGCGTTTAAAGTCAGCATACAGCCATTTTCCGTGTATCATGTTTGCCTCAGTCATTGCAGCTGACTATTTCTAGGTCGAATTTTGAAAATCCGGAAGATATACCATCTAGAGGAAGGTATAAGCTTTCAGAATTTGAAATCAGAACATCAAATATGTCATTGATAAGGTCGGGGCAAGCGTTTAAAGTCAGCATACGGCCATTTTCCGTGTATCATGTTTGCCTCAGTTGTTGCAGCTGACTATTTCTAGGTCGAATTTCGAAAATCCGGAAGATATACCATCTAGAGGAAGGTATAAGCTTTCAGAATTTGAAATCAGAACATCAAACATGTCATTGATAAGGTCAGGGCAAGCGTTTAAAGTCAGCATACAGCCATTTTCCGTGTATCATGTTTGCCTCACTTGTTGCAGCTGACTATTTCTAGGTCGAATTTCGAAAATCCGGAAGATATACCATCTAGAGGAAGGTATAAGCTTTCAGAATTTGAAATCAGAACATCAAATATGTCACTGATAAGGTTGGGGCAAGCGTTTAAAGTCAGCATACGGCCATTTTCCGTGTATCATGTTTGCCTCAGTTGTTGCAGCTGACTATTTCTAGGTCGAATTTCAAAAATCCGGAAGATATACCATTTAGAGGAAGGTATAAGCTTTCAGAATTGGAAATCAGAACATCAAACATGTTACTGATAAGGTTGGGGCAAGCGTTTAAAGTCAGCATACGGCCATTTTCCGTGTATCATGTTTGCCTCAGTTGTTGCAGCTGACTATTTCTAGGTCGAATTTCAAAAATCCGGAAGATATACCATCTAGAGGAAGGTATAAGCTTTCAGAATTTGAAATCAGAACATCAAATATGTCACTGATAAGGTCAGGGCAAGCGTTTAAAGTCAGCATACAGCCATTTTCCGTGTATCATGTTTGCCTCAGTTGTTGCAGCTGACTATTTCTAGGTCGAATTTCGAAAATCCGGAAGATATACCATCTAGAGGAAGGTATAAGCTTTCAGAATTTGAAATCAGAACATCAAATATGTCATTGATAAGGTCAGGGCAAACGTTTAAAGTTGGGCAAAATTTTAAAATTTTGGATCAAAATTTCGAAATTCTAAACGGTATACATCTTAGCATTTTAGTAGCTAAATTCATTCCCGTGATCAAAATTCAAAACTTTTGACCTGACGAGCCGTGGCAAACGTTTAAACTTTTTGAATATGCAGCTAACTTCAGGGCATGAATATTACCATTTCAAGGTCGAATTTCGAAAATCCGGAAGATATACCATCGAGAGGAGAATATATACTAACAGAATTTGAAATCAGAACATCAAATATGTCATCGATAAGGTCAGGGCAAACGTTTAAAGTTGGGCAAAATTTTAAAATTTTGGATCAAAATTTCGAAATTCTAAAAGGTATACCTCCTAGCATTTGAGTAGCTGAATTCATTCCCATGATCAAAATTCAAAAATTTTGACCTGACGAGCCGTGGCAAACGTTTAAAGTTTTCGATTTTGAATATGCAGCTAACTTCAGGGCAGTCTACGTAGAAGGGGCTGGAGTTTGTTGGTAGGTACTTTTGCAACTTTTTTCACTCCTCATCAACAATTTCTTTTCAGAACTTCATTGTGTGTGTTTCTTGTTGTTAGGTACTGTTTGTCATCGGCAGAATTATTTTAGCAACATTTAACTCGTGATTTAGGTAGGTACCTAGTAACGTGTACGGGGTTAGGTACTAACCTACGGAGGGTCTGCGATCTACATTATATGTATAGAGTAGTACATATCATAAATTATATAGACGGATTATCTATACATAGAGCTGTGATCTGTAACGGAAGGGTATTCTATACAAAATAATAAACCGTTGTGCAGGGATTTGCAGCGTTTTATTCCTGTTTCCTTGATTCAGGTAGGTACAGTAGAAGGTGGTAGGTAGGTATTTGTTAAAAGAAACAGTAACAGTACCTACGTAAGTAAAAGTAACGGCTCCAGCTCGCGCTTTTGACACAGGAAGCAGTGGCGCTTATGAACCTAATCTTTCTTCTCTTCGATCTCTTCGATGAAGTTGATTTTAGATGTTTTTGGACCACCTCGCGCTTTTGACAACCACCGCCTTTGACGGGAGACACCTTCACGCCCGTCCATGACGACAAGTGGCTCTTATGGGCACACTACGGACGGCGTTCCTACGACGGGAGCCACATTTATACCCCTCCCATACAACAAACTGTCAACCACGGATGTGCCATGGACGGCGTTCCTTTGACGGGAGACACCTTCATGCCCGTCCGTGACTATATGCCTTCTACGGAAAATGTATAGACGGTGTTCCCACAACGGAAGCCACATTTTTATACCCCTCCTTAATAACAACTGTCAACCACGGACACACTCTGGACGACATTGCAGGACGGACACCACAATTACACCCCTCCTCAATGACAACGATTCACCAAGGATGGATTACGGACGACGTTCCAACGACGGAAGCCACCTTTATACCCCTCCGTAATGACAACAAGATCTACGGGCACACGACGGACGATGAACAAACAACGGATGCCCCTCATACCCGTCCTTTGTCATAACCAATGGTTTACGGAACGACGACCCTCCGCCAGAAGAGTGGCTCCGTGATCCTGACGGATGGTTGTTCGGAGTACATCCGTCGTGTTCACTAGCGCACACGGAACGCGATGGAACGTCATTGCCTCACGGACACCACAGGCGCCTCCGTGAAAGCCGAAGTCCCGTTAAACCATGACCTCAACTGATGGTCACGGGTCGCTACAGATGGTCAAAATGCCGGCCAAAGAAGGTCATTTTTAAAGGAACGTCTACGGATGGACGACCATCAGCGATGGTATCCGCCCCTCCATCACCACTTTTGGTTAATTATTCTGTGAATAATGCACCTATGCAATTGCTCAGCAAAAAATTTTTATAACACCCCCTCAAAAATTTTTCTTTTCCGTTTCAAGGTGCGTAGATTCCAAAAATGCAATGCCCGACCGCCGTACGCCGTCCGCCGTATCACGTGTACAGGCTTCATTTTCGGTCTAAAAAAATCGTTCTTTCGCACACATGCTCCATTTGGGCCCTAGTTGTGTCCCGAAACTTTTCAGCCTTTTCGGAATATATCCAGGGGAGTTATGAGTGAAAATGTGTATAAAAATAGGTACTTTTTGCGTTTTAGCAACATGTTGGTAACATGAGCTTTTAAGGTATCGTTTTTCATGTTTTTGGGGACGAGAAGACCGAATATGAAGTCGGTTTTGACTAAAGAGTAGAAAATTGAGGTTCTACCAGATGTTCAGCTCCCGAAATTGAATTTTTATGAGTCAAAAACCTGCGAAATCGTCTGAAATAACCATCAATTTGTAGAATAACACTGGAAAAAGTGTCAACAGGTGGATCAAGACGATTAAATGGTACTATCAATGATCAGAGATAATTTATTTAAAAAAAAATAAGGAGCGTACCTTATTCGTGTTTTGGGGGCCAAAATTGGTGGAAACTACCAGAAATAGCTATTTCAATTATTTTATATGAAAGAAACAATAAATAAACAGCCAACATCTCTGTAGGTATGTCCAATAGAATAATAAACCCATGTGACAAGGACTTTGCAGCGTTTTTGGAATCTACTCACCTTGAAACAGAAAAGGAAAAAGTTTTGAGGGGGTGTTATAAAAATTTTTTGCTGAGTGAATACATAGGTGTATTATTTACAGAATAATAAACCAAAATGCGGCAAGCAATGAAGTATGAGGTCTATTGACATCTGACTGGCTACCGGCCCCAAAGAGGTGAAGGTTCTCAGTACTGCCAGCATCCCAACATTAAAAACGCTGCAAAGTCCTTGTCACATGGGTTTATTATTCTATTATTTTATTGGTCTACAGAAATGCTGGCTGTTTATTTATTGTTTCTTTCATGTAAAATAATTGAAATAGCTATTTCTGGTGGTTTCCACAGATTTTGGCCCCCAAAACTTGAATTAGGTACGCTCCATTTTTTTTTTTTCAAATTACCTTTGATCATTGATTGTACCATTTAATCGTCTTGATCCACGTGTTGACACTTTTTCTAGTGTTATTATACAAATTGATGGTGATTTCAGACGATTTCGCAGGTTTTTGACTCATAAAAAATCAATTTTGGGAGCTGAACATCTGGTACAACCTCAATTTTTATAACACCCCCTCAAAAATTTTTCTTTTCCGTTTCAAGGTGCGTAGATTCCAAAAATGCAATGTCCGTCCGCCGTACGCCGTCCGCCATATCAAGTGTACTGGTCTCATTTTCGGTCTAACAAATTCTTTCTTTCGCACACAAGCTCCATTTGGGCTCTAGTTGTGTCCCGAAACTTTTCAGCCTGATCGGAATATACCGAGGGGTGTTATGAGTGAAAATGTGTATAAAAATAGGTACTTTTTGTGTTTTAGTAACATGTTAGTAAAATGAGCTTTTGAGGTATCGTTTTCCATGTTTTGGAGGGACGAGAAGACCGAATATGAAGTCGATTTTGACCAAGGAGTTGAAAATTGAGGTTGTACCAGATGTTCAGCTCCCAAATTTTTTATTAAAATGAGTCAAAAACATGGGAAATCGTATGAAATCACCATCAGTTTGTATAATAACACTAGGAAAAGTGTCAACACGTGGATCAAGACGATTAATTGGCGCTATCTATGATCAGAGATAATTTGAAAAAAAAAAAAGAGGAGCGTAGGTACCTAATTCAAGTTTTGGGGGCCAAAATTGGAGGGGGTGTTATAAAAGCTTTTTGCTGAGTGAATACATAGGTGTATTATTTACAGAATAATAAACCAAAATGCGGCAAGCAATGAAGTATGAGGTCTATTGACATCTGACTGGCTACCGGCCCCAAAGAGGTGAAGGTTCTCAGTACTGCCAGCATCCCAACATTAAAAACGCTGCAAAGTCCTTGTCACATGGGTTTATTATTCTATTATTTTATTGGTCTACAGAAATGCTGGCTGTTTATTTATTGTTTCTTTCATGTAAAATAATTGAAATAGCTATTTCTGGTGGTTTCCACAGATTTTGGCCCCCAAAACTTGAATTAGGTACGCTCCATTTTTAGCGAATTTTCGAAGAAAAGGAAGCTATTGTTCTCGGTCCAAAATTTTTAAAACTCGAATTTCCGAAAGATTTTTATACCAAAATCCGTTTCAGACCATCCTGAATTCCCTGCCGAAAGACACCAAAAATTATATGTATATATATATATATTTATATATTTATATATATATTTATATATTTATATATGTATGTGTCATTCCAGATGATAACTCTCGAAAGAATTGAGATAAAAAGTTCAAATTTGCACGAAAAATCTGTCTTATCAATCGACAGGCTAAGTTCGAAGATGGGCAGAATCGGGTCACCCTAAGGGGGAGTTTTGGGGAGTTTTAGGGGGGGAAAATTACCCATAAATTCCCAAAATGAAAAAGTCTGACAAGTGACACCTCATTTTAAAGGTTTTTGTACGCTGAACACGATGGTGAAATCAGAATTGCGATATCTCATTCCATTCTCAAACTGGAGCACTTTGAAGATGAAGGAACGTGGTTATTTCTTGAGATGTTCTTCCTGGTTCGTCTGCTCTAATCTGATAACGGAATGGGATATCGCAATTCTGACTTCACGATCGTGTTCAGCGTTGGAAAATCTACAAACCGAGGTGTTACTCGGCAAAAAATGGAACAAAAAATTTGTTACGTACCCAATACCTACTCTTCTGGTATTCAAAACATTTTTGATTTCCCCCTCGCCCTCCTTCCACCCCAAATTTTACTTTGCGTAAAACTACTCCTGTTTTAATTTTGTATGGTATCAAGTTGGGAAAACATTGGCCGAAAATTAATTTTCAGAAAATTTTAGGCGGAGGAGGAAGATGCCGAAAACTTCGAAAATTCGCTCTTATAGCCATGCTGCATGACTGTGGTTTTTTTTTTCAAATTACCTTTGATCATTGATTGTACCATTTAATCGTCTTGATCCACGTGTTGACACTTTTTCTAGTGTTATTATACAAATTGATGGTGATTTCAGACGATTTCGCAGGTTTTTGACTCATAAAAAATCAATTTTGGGAGCTGAACATCTGGTACAACCTCAATTTTCCACTCCTTGTTCAAAATCGGTTTCATATTCGGTCTTCTCGTACCCAAAAACACGGAAAACGATACCTCAAAAGCTCATTTTACTACTATGTTACTAAAACACAAAAAGTACCTATTTTTATACACATTTTCACTCATAACTCCCCTGGATATAATCCGATCGGGCTGAAAAGTTTCGGTACACAACTTGGGCCCAAATGGAGCATGTGTGCGAAAGAACGTTTTTTTTAGACCGAAAATGAAGCCGGTACACGTGATACGGCGTACGGCGGACGGACATTGCATTTTTGGAATCTACGCACCTTGAAACGGAAAAGAAAAAATTTTGAGGGGGTGTTATAAAAATTTTTTGCTGAGCGAATACATGTGTGTATTATTCACGGAATAATAAACCAAAAATGCCAAACCTTTCTGGAAACCTCCAAGAACCTTTGCTGTGACTTTTTGTGAACCTCCCTTAGGTTTGATTTTGAGGACTTTTAAATTTATTTGTAAGTTAGCGGTCCCATCCATCCATCCGGTGTGGTAATGTACATCGTTTAGTGTTGAACTAGCACTCCAAGCGGGATTTGAGTTGAACTACTCAGCGATTTACTTAATACGTCATTATTTCTAGGGGGAACTCTGAAATTCATATTTCCCACTCGTATTCTGCCTATACTGTCCAACGTAAAAACCACATTACGTGGTAAATAAGTGTTAATTTCCGTTATTGAACAGAATTTGGCCCAAAAAAATGGAACCTACGAAAATTGTCCATTGTGAAGTTGGTCCATCCGACGTTTTACATGTTCTTCCTACCCCTCGTTTCATGATTAAGACGAAAAGTAGTGTATAGCTTTGATTGGGAAATCGATGTCAGTGAGCTTTGAACTTTTGATGGCATTTAATTGAATTTACCTACTACTAATTTTACACTATTTTACAGCAATGTTTGTATTAGGTACCTATCTAGTTACATACTACTATATTATAGCAAATGTTCTTTCTTTATTTTTTCAACAAAAAGTTCATTTATTGTGATTTAACTTCCTAAACAGTATTGAAAAAGACTTGTGATAATATAATTTTTGTGATAATTTTTATAAACTGTAAACCTAGTAGTAAACAACAATCTCATTTTGTTGTGTTGTTTTCTAGTCTAAGTCTAGTGTTGAAATGGAAGATACAGGAAGACTGTTACATTTTTGATGAACAAAACACTCGGTTCCAACTTTTAGTGCAAGATAATGTTAAAGACTAATAGAAATTAAGTAAGATATTGAGCTTATTTTTCGAGACTGCTTGTGATTTCCATTTTCAATCGAATACATAAAGAACGCTATGTTTTTTAGGAGATTCCAATGCGTTAAAGACGATAACTTGATTCTTTTCTCATTCCCTAGACTTGATTCTCACTCCCTAGAAATTAAAATTTTTTTATTGGCCTATCTCTGGAAATATCGATGATTATGTGTGCCCACTGTAGGATATTACTAGGACGACCCTAAGATACGCTACGTGAAAAAAACAATGACATATTTCACATTTTATCTTGAAAAAATTAGAGGCCTAAAATGCACCGAAATTTTGAAATGACCCAAATTCATCATCAAGCCTAATTATCCACTCATGTAATAAACAAACAGATGCGACTGCAAAGAAATTGAACGGGTAAGGCAGTTTAAATACTTGGGTATAGTGTTAGACGACGAGTAGGGTTGGAAATGTCATATAAAATATCTCTACATTCAAAGTTAAAAAAGTATGCTTACATAATATATTCTATTACGTCAGAAATTCATTGAGCCCTACTGATATGAGATTGCTGTATTTTAGCCTGGTTCATTCTAATATTCAGTATAGGATTTCAGATTGGGGAGGTACAACGCACCTGGAACTACTTTGTTTTACAGAAGTTGTGACGGTGTGGCTGTTCTCGAGTCGTTTTTTGGTCCAGTGAAGTCGGGGTCGTTTGGGGAAGCCTAATCGATATCCCTTCTTAACCGGTGATAATCTCGCTGGTCTACGAGGGGGCTCTCGAGGGTCCATACCACTGTCACGTCACAAAGTCCATTATAAAAATAATGGTGAGGCCGGTCTTAGGTATTTACTTTGGAAAAATATAATTCTTTACTATAACCAAAATTTTGCAACTCAAGAAATAATAAATCCACATGAATACCCTACACGTTTTCGTCATGCTGGTAACGTTTCGAATCCATGAGCCTACCTCTCATCAACATTCCGTGGCCCACTGTACATCCTTCACCATATTCACAACCATCTAATCC
Organism: Leptopterna dolabrata; assembly: GCA_954871275.1. Lineage (NCBI taxonomy): Eukaryota > Metazoa > Arthropoda > Insecta > Hemiptera > Miridae > Leptopterna > Leptopterna dolabrata. Next base: position 1,894,772 of record OX940976.1, on the reverse strand, counting down.
AAGCCTCCCTAGATATAACGCTACAAAGATCCAAATTCAAATCAGCCATAATTTCGCGGCTGATTTCATTAAACACTGAAACCTGTGATTAGATTATAAGAAGCATTTACAAACCAATTTTTGTTAGGAAGCGACTCTTGTTCACACCACAAGTACCACATAATATATTTATATCGTACCACATAATATATTATGGCGACTGGTAATATATTTATATAGTACCACATAATATATTATAGCGACACTTGTTCACACCACGAACATACAATATATATTTAAGGAATTATTTATTTGTGCATGTATTTTTTGTACTTCTACGCTAGGAACATACACTCTCGCCACCATCACGAGTCATTCGTGATACGACCACTTCGTCGTACACTACCTACGCACTTCGACTTCAGGATGCGTAAGCCTCCATGCAACGCCAACCTCATCAAAATATACGTATAATAATGTACGTACAGCCGACAATCGGGTGTTGAATCTCGATATTTCCCAGGTAAATCGAAGTAAATCGTCAACTTGAAGAAAATCGATTAACCTATTTTGTAACATTCGATAATTTGAAGTCATCACGGAAACATGTTGCACGCAAACACGCTACAATTTGTCAGGAGTGGCTCACTCATCTGTTTAGTCAACTTGTTTGGAAAATAATGATTTACAGTCAGTCCCTTTTGCAACTGAAAATAAGCAGGACGACGCATTGAAACGATGAAGATGGCTATTACTTTTCTGATTTTAATACGACGTACATAGGATAAAAACGCTGGTAAGTCCTTGTCATATGGGTTTATTATTCTATTGGACTAACCTACAGAAATGTTAACTCTTCACTTATTGTTTCTTTCATGTGGAATTATTAAAATAGCCATTTTTGATGATTTCTATCAATTTTGGCCTCCAAAAACATGAATTAGGCTCCTATTTTTGACAAAAATTATCTTTGAACATTGATAGTGCCATTTAATTGTCTTGATTCACATGTTGATAGTAATTCCAGGGTTATTATATAAATTTATGCGGATTTCATACTATTTCCCAGGTTTTTGACTCATAACAAATGAATTTTGGGAGCTGAATCTTCGTTACAAGCTCAATTCTTCACTCTTTGGACAAAATCAACTTCATATTCGGTTTTCTCGCCTTAAAAAACATGGAAAACGATACCTCATAAGCTCATCTTCACTCGAAAACCCCTATTTTTACACAAATTTTTCACTCACAACACCCTTGGGTGTATTTCGATCGGGCTACCGAGCTTCGGAGCACAACTAGGACCCAAATGGAGCCTTTGCGGGAGAATGACGATTTTAGAACAAAATTTAACGTAAATGTAAGGCTGAAACTTCGTTAGAACCTCAATTCTTAACACAAAAAAAACCTATTTTTACACCCATTTTTCGCCCATAACACCCTTGGGGTATATTCCAATCGGGCTACAAACTTTCAGGACACAACTAGGGCCCAAATGGAGCCTGCGTGCAAAAGAACGAAGTTTTTAGGCCGAAAATAAAGTAGACACGAATGACACAGCGGACGGACATAGCATTTTTTGAATCTACGCACCTTGAAATGTAAAAGAAAAAAATTTGAGGGGGAGTTACATTCACAGAATAATAAACCAAGATACTGCTCCTAATAACTTGCTCCTGCTCCTAATACCTGCTCCTAATACCTTCTCGATAATGAGAAATCTTTGAACACCCAAAAATTTGAAGTCTCCTTCCAGTCAACTGAGCTCCAAGTTATCGAGAGTACGTTCACACTCTCACCGTCCATCCCATCCATGATAACCAATCAAAGACGCACCGCATGCGCTCTCCTACCCCAGGGTGAGTTAAAATGAGAGTGGCAGGATATCCTTATACTACTCGCGTGAGAGCCTGTTTGCCGGATCATGTTGCTGTACAGCATCACCGAGGCTTCTGCAAGTTGTCGCCCCTGCAGCGACCAAGGCCACTCTTGAAGAAGTCACGATTTTCAGCGCATAGCTCGCGGGACTTGAGCCGCCCTTGAATCCTGCCAGAGCATCATCTCCCACCCACACGATCCCATCCTGGGGCCTGATGCAGACCAGCAATTTCATCCGACTCAAGATTAGTCCACCACCTCATACAAAACATCAAATTTTACAAGTACACAAGTACAATAGCCTCAACTCGCCCCTAACTATTCTCCGAGAGTTTACCTCGTTCCCGCAACACAGAAGTATAACCTCAATCTCAAGACTAAACCGTAGGAGTTCGACATTTTGCTGCTGGTAGGCAATATTCTGCATCAGACATTTTAGACACCAGTTGCGCATGGCGTCTATAACTGAATGCCCATTCTTCACGTTTGCACCAACCTTCAATCGGTAAATTAAATTGAGAATAACCATAATGCAATTCACCTAGCGGATGGCTGAACAAGAGCCAGAGAAGGAGATCATTTTGCGGCCTAAATATAAAGCCGGGTGCGTAAATTATCAACAGAAAATAGCTCCTGGAAGGTGCGAACAGGATTGGAAAAGCAATGGGTTGACTCGGGATGACGAAGGATCATTGCAAATGGCTCAAGTTTTGTTGAACCCAGAAACGCATTCAGTGGTTTGTAGTAACAGTGAGCAGAATAAAATTTGCTGCCGCAAAAGCAATTCAGAGAAGCCCAAGTACATATATGTCGTGAGCCCCTCCGGGAACCACTCCAACGCAAAGATTAAGTTCTCGCTAACATTATCCGCAAACTTTAGTATCTGTGAATAAACAGTACGAGTGGGGAGACAGGTCGCAGGACCCGAGTGCACAACCTGGCCAGAGACTGGAGGGAGAAGGCCTCCCTGGCTATAAAAACTCGAATCCTGCGCCCTTCTGGTAATTCGACACTTCCTCTAGCTTGCTCTCTCTCTTCCTACCGTGCTCCCTCCTTACACCTAAAAGAACCTAGATGACGGTGGTGGTCAGCCCATAACCGCCTAGGCACACCTCCCAAAAGATTCCAGATGTCGGTGGTGATCCGCTCATAACCGCCTGGACACAACCTCCAAAAAGATCCTAGATGTCGGTGGTGATTCGCTCATAACCGCCTAGGCAAAACCTTCATCCAAAAAGATCCCAGACGTCGGTGGTGATTCGCTCATAACCGCCTGGGCACTTCCCTCACACCACCGTGATGCCAATTTTAAATTCATCACAATATATATGCCTTAGGATAAATATATATATCATATTAGAAACTCCACCCAAACCGGGTTTCTCTTGATCACCCAAACAAAGGAGCTAGCTGGACCCTAGCGCATCCCTTCGGACTCTGAAGAACTAACTAACTGAAGAACCAACGGATAAGATGTATGAGAACAAGGGAGGAGGAGCCAATCCAGGGGTGGAGAGGCGTCTCATCCCCCATTCATTCATGACTTGCTACGAGACTTAAAATAAAATGGAACATGGATGCTCGTTTTCTGTAAGTATGTTACAGTAGGCTCCCATATTGGAGATAGAAAGACGGACTCGGCTTGGGTGTAACTTGCATTGACACTTTAATTCGTTGAACAAGGTACGAAATACCACTTTTCCGAACGAGCTTTTCTTACCGACGAACATTCTCGAACAACACGACTCCCGCAATTTTGGTTCCTAGGTATTTTTCACCTGGCTTGGTGTCACAATCTCCGCCGTAGCTCGAACTTGCGATTTCCAATTTTCATACGCCATAAATTCCTATGGTAAATATAACAGTTTAATACCTTCCGTTAAAAAATTGCTCCACTGAATGCCTGTGGAAAATTCCGCGCAGTATGAATTTACCCTATTGTGCTATACCTAAGAATAAACTTTTTGGTCCATTTTCACCAACTAAACAGGTTTTCGTATTTAAAAAAAAATTAAATAAATTAAATTAAAAAGGAGGAAAAAAGATGGAAACGAATTTCGCGTGGGATGAGACCACTCTAGCTCTTCAGCAATAAAAATTATGATTATTGTTGATTTCAAAAATTTCTCTAGGTTACCATGTTTAACCGCAATAGCCACGAACACAGAAACTTTGAAAATGGCCAAGAATTACGTTTTAGATTTCTGGAGAGAATTTGATTGTCTTCAACTTAACAGTTGGGTGGTTGTTGATGGGCTGATGTGTGGATTTTCTAGGTTTCACACTTCGGGATTTAATGCGCTTATAAGTTCATTTGGGTCAAGAAACCTGAGACATGTGGTTGGGAATATTATGAATCTGGCAAAATTTTCTGTGTATGAAGTGGAATAAACTTTCAAATATTAGCATTTTTGCCCCGAGGTGTATACCGACCTACCAATGACAACCAAGATCCCAGAAGTTAAGTTCAACAGAACATTATTGGGAAAAATCAGACTTACGCAGCAAATTATTACACAACGGTTTATTACTAAGTAGATGCATGCCCCTGCTGCGTAGATCACTTTTTTCTGTGGTCAATACCTACCCTCGTGATATCTGGGCCGGATTTATACCGTTTCACTCACGATCATGTTGACGAAGCTTTTCGGTGCAAACGAACGGCTGGTCGCACAATGTTCCGAGTGGTCTCAAAAAATTCTTTAGTTCAAGATCAATTTAAGAAGTCATAAAAAACCACACCCTTCTATCGAAAGTTTTCGAGCTACGGCGTTCTGAACATGTCACCCCCGGATTTTTTCCCCCCTAAGAGATGACTGACAGTAACGCCGAGCTTCGCGGACCAACTAGACCCCAAACGGGACCTACACAAACCATATTTCACTAACTTTGGTGCATGGTAACTAGGTAAAGTGCGAAGTACGGCGTACGGCGGCGGATAGAATTGTTTTTCCATTTTCGGATTCTACATACCTTGAAATGAAAACCATCAAATTTTGAGAGGGGTTAATTTTTTTTTAAATTTATTGAAAATAAAAAACCAAAACTGATGGGTTTACATGCATTCTGTAATTTTATTACCAACATGGCTAAACGATAAATACTGTTTATTATCTACACTGAACGTATGTACCTAGTAATGCAGAACTGATAATAATGTTGTTGTAATGCAGATAATGCTGAACAGAAAATTTCTTCATCCCAACGAAGATTCTCGGCTCAATCGAACTGGAAGGATGTTGAATGAGAGGTGTTTTGGTGACCTTCAACGAACTGCCAATATTCCATCGGGAAAACACACAACTCAATTAAATCCATTCAAGTATGTGGCATAACTCCAAGGCCCAAGGGAAGTAAGCAGTAAATCTGAAACTTTGAGGCGGACAACGAGATACCATCGGTTTTTCGAAGAGCTAAAATCGATTTTCAATACGAAACACCTTTTTTTTCTTAATACGCGGCCGACCAAGGGCGAAACGATAAACATGATATAATGACGAGGGTTTCATTGACGGGCACAACGGCCATGGGTAAGAGAGTCGTGCAGCGGCAACGACTGACCGTAAACCGCTCATACAGGGCAAAACAGGGGCCTTGACGGTGATTTACCTGACTGCATTTCAAGTTCAGATTTAGTGGCATCTACAAGGGGCTCTGTAACTAACGCACGACCTAATTTTTACGACTCCAAACTTGACACGCCAACTAACTAACAACGTACACCTAAGACCCGAGTACATGCGCTATTAACCCAAATCTAATGCGTGATAACTAGGGACTGAAATTTGCATATTTTACGCGTGTTTTTTATCGTGTGTATTGTTCTACTCCGTTTTGAGGGTATCTGAAGAGTTTAGCGTGTGTTAAATTGAAACTGGAATAGCATGTGTTGCATATTTTGTTCGATTTTGGAGATTTTTGCATATTTTGGCCGTTTTGTGCATATTTCTGCATTTTAATCGAAATAGGGGGAATTTCCCTATTTTTCGGCATTCCAATCGCCAAATCCTCCGAGATAATTATGTGTTTCTGAAAAGGGGGTCACGGATTTTCTTAGGCCATTTACCGTTTATTCCGGCATTGATCACTCGCCTGGAGACCCGTTGGACCATTGCACAGCCGTGGGTGCAGTTCAGAAGGTACAAGAGGAAACTGCTAACTGGCCAGGGGAAGCATGCGAGGCATTAAGGAAGAATCTGGATCCTGTCCTACAGCGAAATCCCGGATGGCCTTTTTTACTGGAGGTATCAAAAATTTCATTCCAAAAATTTTGAGAGGGGTGCACTCTGACCTCTCATCTGGCCTTACCCCAGGTGAACTCTCAGATTGAAATTTTTACCCATCGTGTCCTGTGATGTCGAGAGGTCGTTTTCTGCCTTAATGCTCCTCAGCAACTATCGTAGGAGATTTACGGTTCACAATTTGGAAAAATAAATTGTGATCCAGTGCTATAATATTTTGATAGCGAGTGAATTTTTTGTATAACTGTAAATATTGCATGGTCGAGAAAAAAGGTGTGTACATTTTCATTCCATTTTCTTCCTTGATCCTTTTCTATAATTTTTTAAGGACGCGATAATAACTGGAACATAATGTATAGAGTACGTGTACGTCTCACAGCAAAATTTAGTTCATTTTAGAAATATTTAAGAAACAATTTTAACGTAATTTTGCATATTTTGCCCATTTCGAGTGCATATTTTGGCCAAATTTTGTGTAGTCCCTAGTGATAACCGTTGTAATCATCCGAATACATCAAAAGGTCGTCCATGATGGGAGTACAAATTGCAAAATCGAACAACCGGGTTGTCATGGTTTACGAGCATAAAAAGGGTAACACGATACGGGGTTGGTAAGTAAAGAACGAGTTTACTGTTTTTTCCAGGGCGGACCTTGCAAAATGTGATATATTAGATTATGCTGTTCAAGCCATAAATACTCATTTATAAGGGCAACAGCGTCAGGGTTACACGGACCAGGTGAATAATGAAGCGCGCCACACCCGTTGCGGAACGATTCTTTCGAATTTAATTTCTTCCACATAATTAGTTGTTAGATGGGTTTTGAACTGGGTGACACGGGAAACTGATACCGGGTAGCTAATTTTCTGCTACTCTGTATTAATCAGATAGTGATGTTCATGTATAATTAATGAGTGATTAATTAATAATTGACCCCCCCCCCCCCCCACTCAGTATTGGCTATCACAAACGTTAAATGCTACAATAAGTTGCACCACAGTGTTTTGTTTGCCCTTACACACACCCAACATCAAAGTGGAGAGACCCACCAAGAAGTCACCGCAAAAGTTACATCAAAGTGGAGAAACCGCGGAAGTGTGAGGTGCCTATCAAAATATGACAACATGAGCAAAATTTTACGGGAAAAAGTAATTTTGTACCAGCTTAGGTACGCAGCCTACTGCGAGTCCACTACGAAACCTTACACCCACCTGGGAGGAACCAAATACCAAGAGCGGCAAAGACTCGATTTCACAAAAGTACTCGGGGAGACGGTTACGAAAAAGGGTTACGAAACTTTCTCTTCACCAACTGGGCTCCAGCGCGCTGGCGCGGCAGTCCCTTTCCTTTGTCCAACGCGCCCAAAGAAACCTTAGGAATACAAAAGTCAACCGGAAAGTCGAATAGTCTTCCACCCACATGTTGTAATCCATGTAACAAATACAAAACGGTTTCATAATACAGAGCGATCTTATGTAAATATCAAAGGGAAGATACAGGTACGTTATTTCTGGACATGGATGTAGCAAAGGATCTAAAAACATTATTGCCGAACAACCAGCGAGGCCCATACTTAGACTCAAGTACGTATATGTACGTATGTATGTATGGTCTGTACCGCGAAAAGTGACCCTTGGAACCGTCGCAAAAATCTGAAATTTTGACTCCTTGGCCTCCAGCATTTCCTGAATTAGTGGTGCACAAAATCCAAAAACAGCTGATCTCTGGGAGGTAGACGTTGTATTCGTTTTACTAGAGAATAGTGTGAGGCTACTGGCCAGCGGACCCGCTAGTCAAGCAGTTATTTACTACATGAAGGAGTGTTATCAATAAGCCTTCACACATAACCAACAGAGATTCGGTGGGCTGCCTTCTTCATAGACTCTCAGGCAGCAATACTTGCATTATGTTCCCCGAATGCACCAGAAGAGCAACAAACCATGAATGCAAGGAGAACCCTTGGATCCTTGATCACCTAAGGATGGACAGTTGCTCTCCAGTGGATTCCATCCCACTGTGGCGTGAAAGGAAATGAAGTTGCGGACGTACTGGCAAAGAGAGGAAGCGAGTTACCATCTACCGAGGAACCAACCACACATAGCCAGGCCATGACTGAAGCCCAGAGCGAAGTAAAAGCAACCCTGGCTGAGCGATATAGAAGAGGAGCTGAGAGAAAGCAGTGGGGTCCACTGCTCACACAGCCTATCCCAACCAACTTGCCTCGTCGAGACTTCGTTGCGAATTTTCGCATGATGACGGGTCATGATTTTTTGCAGAGCCACTTACACCGTATTGGCGTGACTACTACCCCGACATGCTCGCTCTGCAACACTAATTCTACAATGGGCGCAGGGCACCTTAACCAGTGCCCTAGATTAATAAAATTTCGACTTGACGATTCCGACTGGAAAAAAAGAAGTAAATTATACTGGGCCGCTAGGAAGGAGATGGCCATGCGGCCTCCAACTGGCGAAGGATTAAAAAAAGAAGAAAACGCTGCAAATCCCTGCACAACGGTTTATTATTTTGTATAGAATACCCTTCCGTTACAGATCACAGCTCTATGTATAGATAACCCGTCTATATAATATAATATGTACTATTCTATGCATATTATGTAGATCGCAGACCATCCGTAGGTTAGTACCTAACCCCGTACTCGTTACTAGGTACCTACCTAAATCACGAGTTAAATGTTGCTAAAATAATTCTGCCGATGACAAACAGTACCTAACAAAAAGAAACACACATAATGAAGTTCTGAAAAGAAATTGTTGATGAGGAGTGAAAAAAGTTGCAAAAGTACCTACCAACAAACTCCAGCCCCTTCTACGTAGATGGTATGATGAACCGTTGTGTAATAATTTACCGTAGTAATAATTTACCCATCAACAATACTTCAACGTTTGTTCAAGTTTCACTACCTACCAACAAACTCCAAAAGAGCCATCATTTTTCAAATTAAATAATATCACAGAACAACCAACTCGACTTCATAATCCGCCAATATAATCAGGTGATCCCTACCAATGATTGGCCGTATTCACAAATTCCTATTGTGGGCGCGTCTCTGGTTACGAGATTTGGTTTGAATTGTATACAATTTCATTCACACTGGAGTCGAAAATGCCTGTCGGTGCAAACTTCGGGGCCTTACTGTGAACGAACGGCTGGACGTACGATGCTCCGGATGGTCTTAAAAAACTCGCAAGTTCAAGAACTATTTAAAACCGTAAAAATATTTACGTAAAAAAATGGTATAGGCGTTTTGAAAATTTCAACCCCTATTTTGAACCCCTTAGAGATGACTCACAGTAACGTCGAGCTTCGAGGACCAACTAGACGCCGAACGGAACCTATAACCCGAATTTCATCAATTTTTTTTCATGGTAACTAAGAAAAGTGGCCCGTACGGCGTACGGCGTACGGCGTACGGCGTACGGCGGACAGACAGAAATATTTTTATTGCAGTTTTGGATTCTACATACCTTGAAACGTAAACCATCAAATTTTGAGGGGGGGTAAGAATTTTTTTTTTCATGCTCGATTCCAATGGTTCATTATTGAAAATAATAAACCAAAAAGAAGAAAACGCTGCAAATCCCTGCACAACGGTTTATTATTTTGTATAGAATACCCTTCCGTTACAGATCACAGCTCTATGTATAGATAACCCGTCTATATAATATGATATGTACTATTCTATACATATTATGTAGCTCGCAGACCCTCCGTAGGTTAGCACCTAACCCCGTACTCGTTACTAGGTACCTACCTAAATCACGAGTTAAATGTTGCTAAAATAATTCTGCCGATGACAAACAGTACCTAACAAGAAGAAACACACATAATGAAGTTCTGAAAAGAAATTGTTGATTAGGAGTGAAAAAAGTTGCAAAAGTACCTACCAACAAACTCCAGCCCCTTCTACGTAGATGGTATAATGAACCGTTGTGTAATAATTTACCGTTGAGTAATGATTTACCGTAGTAATAATTTACCCATCAATAATACTTCAACGTTTGTTCAAGTTTCACTACCTACCAACAAACTCCAAAAGAGCCATCATTTTTCAAATGAAATAATATCACAGAACAACCAACTCGACTTCATACTCCGCCAATATAATATAATTCTCAGGGGGGGGGGGGGGCTATTCACTAAGCCGAAGAGACATCTCTTTTCGGTCCCACTCTTTCTTTTGGCAGAAAAGAAATTTTTATAGTATCCATGACAGGGTTATTCAGTAACTTCTAGAAGAGAGAGTTGGCGGCCATCTTGGCATTTTCGATCTCTTTCAGAGAGACACCTAATTAGGTGTCTTTTCTCGAAAGAGAGAGTCCGTTTCTCATTTCTCGTTTGTCTGATAGTGATCGTGTATCATCCTTCGTTCATCAGCTACCATATTTGATGTATCTTCATTCATCACTTAAAGGTGAGTCGATTGTTCATTAAAAATATATACATATTATCGATTCATGAATAAAAACGCCCAAGTAGGTACGGGTTGAGAGCTATTCAGTAAAATAGACGAACTTGGGAGACACTGGAAGAAATGTCTCCCGAGGGAGACTATCCCTCCCAGGAGATTTTCAAAATATATAATCTAGTTACCCTATCTCTTTTTGTGAATAGGCCCCCAGGTGCACAGAAGTACAATTTACTGTCCACCCACTTTGCGGACTTCTTCGTATTAGGTATGATTTATGAACTATATAGGTTCAAGGTACAATGATGGTTGCAGCAGGAGGAGAGGAATTATCTGACTTTCACATCATTTTACAGCGTCATTTGTACTGTCATGTAGGTAGTCAGTTAACAAAAAACAATAAGGTTAAATTGTTCTCTGCAATCCAATTATAAACCGTCAACTGATCGCCACCCCACAACACGAGAACTTCAAAAGTTCAGTACAGGGATATCAAAATGGAAACTACAAACAGCATAATCGATAGGGGCAGCCATTATTGAGGGTCGGCGTTGGAGTTGAACGGGTGTAGCGCAGGGTTCGGCAGAGGAACTTTGGCAATAAACCGCGGGATAATCGAGGGTGGTGGGAAGTATTAAAGGCTTCGAAGGGTTAGAGCAACCTGGCCTGGAATGCCCAAATAATGCAAAACAGGCCGCACTGAGGACCTTGGAGCGAATGAATTCGTCTATATCGCTGGCAAACGTAGCATAAAAAACTTAACAAGTGTAGAACAATTAATCAACACACGCAATCTGTGGCAAACAACGGTCCTTGCATGGCAATAATTACATTTCATGTCTCAGATTGGGTATAACGTGCAGGTTATTATTACGACAGGGGATAATGGAATGGTCAGCACGTGAAATAGAGATAAGTCCTGAGATCAAACAACAGACTTGAAAACTTTATATTTCAAAAATATATAAGGAGCATTCACCATGAAATAAATAAAAAAATCGGTGAAACGAATGGTTTATTTTTAAATGACATCAATATTAATTTAATAAATACTATAGCCAGTTGCTGCAAGTTGTCCTTGGTAAAAATAAAGAGTACAATAATAGGCAATAATTAAATAAAATGTTTATCGAACACATTTGACAAGGGCGTTGTTTAGGTATAGTTGTACTAGCAAATGGGGAATTTTCGTCAAAAAAATTTTTTGGGGGGAAAATACTCGGAGCTTTTGGAAAAACGGTAATATGAAGCCAGTTTTAAATACGCTGCCAAGGACATGGCACAGAAGTTTCCTCGTGGCCTTCACAGTATGTCACCATTAAATTTTCATACATAAAAGATCCAGATTAATTAACGGATTAATTAACATAAAGATTCAGATTAATCAACGGAATTATTTAGCTGTTATCTAATAATAAAGGTACCTAATTCGAAGTTAGTATTCATGGTTTAAGATAAAGTAATTAGTCCACGTATAGAACTGAGAACGCAAAGAGTCCCTATCAAATTTCAACTTCCGAGGATGAATAGGAGTGCCACCGTTGATTCAATCATGATGAATGTCGTATGCATCATCCCTGAAAATCTGACCAAATCCGTTCAAAATTGATGGAGGTATGACCCTAACAAGAAAATCTCGTTAGCGCCTGCGCAGAGGCTACTGTTGATTCGATCATGATGAAACTGATAGGGGACCATCTAGCGCTAAACCCACACAATTCCTAAAAATTTGATTGAAATCGGATCAAAATTGTGGAAATTATGGCTGTGGCAAGGAAATGTTGACAGAAGACGGACAGACTGACAGACGCGAAACCAAATTTGTTCAGGAGGCCCAGAAACGCAAAACGCAAGTGAAAATTTTCATTTTGGAGCACAAAAAATTTTTCATTTTGAAAGTGAAAACAAAGCTTCCACTTGCTTGCAGACTCGGAAGCTAAAATGAGGGATTTTGGTTTATTATTTTAAATAACGCACCTTTGCGATCAAGCGTGAAAACAGAAAGTTCAACCCCCCTCAAAATTTCATGGTTTCCATTTCAAGGTACGTAGAATCCGAAAATGGATTAAAAACTCTGCAAATCATTACACTAAGGTTTATTATTTACCTGTATAGATGCCCCTTCTGCGCAGCGCATTTTCTGCGGTCAATACACTCGTGCTACCGCCAGCACAGCTCTAAATCGAGTACTTGGGCCGGCCCGGGAATTACAGTTTCATAAAACTGGGCGGGATTCAATAATTCAATGAATTCTAATTATTTGTGTTGTTCATGAAGCATAACGTTTATTCAAGATAAAAAAAATACCTGTCAACAAAATCCAAAAGATATTATTTAAATGAAATAATATCACAGAACAACCACACGGCGTACGGCGGACGGAGACATTTTTTTAATTCCATTTTCAGATTCCACGCACCTTGAAACGGAAACCATCAAATTTTGAGGGGGTTAAATTTTTTTTGCATGCTTGATTCCAAAGGCTCATTATTAAAAATAATGAATCAAAAATTTCTGTCCGTCCATCGTACTCCGCACTTTTCTTAGTTACCATGAACCAAAATTAATGAAATTTTGTTTGTAGGTCCCATATGGGGTCTAGTTGGTCCGCGAACTCGGCGTTGCTGTCGGTCATCTCTAAGGGGTGAAGAATAGGGGTTGAAATTTTCAGAACACCGTAGCTCGAAAACTTTCAACAGAAGGGTATGGTTTTGTTACGCTTTAAAATTTATCTCATACTAAAGAATTTTTTGAGACCACCCGGATCATTGTACGTCCAGCCATTCGTTTGCACCGAAAACCTTCGTCAACATGATCGTGAATGAAACGGTATAACAGGCCCACATAATATGATATTATCATAGCCAAGGAACACCTAATTATAATTATAATCACGGATGGCCGTGTTAACTCGAGCTGGTTGTTCTGTGATATCATTCCATTTGACTGACGGCTCTTTCGGATTTTGTTGATAGGTACTTTTGAATGTTGAACATACGTTATGCTTCATGAATAACAACAAATAATTAATGACTGAATTATTGAATCCCGCGCATTTTTATGATACTGTCATTCCCGGGCCGGCTCCAGTACTCCATTTGGGGCTTTCCTCGGGTGTGGGGGAGCTCAAGGGTAGGTATTGACCACAGAAAACTGGTCCGCAGAAGTGGCATCTATACAGGTAAATGATAAACCGCTGCGTAATAATTTGCAGAGTTTTTTAAATTTAGGTGACTGAAAGTAAAAATGCGGCAAGAAATGACGTATCAGGTATACTGACACCTGATCGGCTGTTCGCCAAAGGAGGCGTAGCGAAGCCTCGGACGCGAAGGTTCTCAATGCTGCCAGCAACTAAACATTGGAAATGGCACACCTTCCTGGTAACCTTCAAGAACGTTTACTGAGACCTTTCGGGAACCTCCCTTCAGTTTGATTTTGAGGACATCTTTTTCAAATTTATTCATAAATTTGCAGTCCCATCCATCCATCCACTGCGGTTCTGTTCATCGTTTTAAGTTGTGCACTACCGCTCTAAGCGGGATTTGAGAACTATTCGGCGATTTACCTGATAGGTCATTTCTAGCGGGAACTCGCAAATTCCCAATCGTTTTCTGCTTACTTTCCGACATAAATATCTGATTATTACTGTTAATTTCCGTTACTGAACATAATACGGCCAAAAAAATCGCCCATTACGGGAGAGCGCAATAACTGATCCAACTAGAGCGTCATTTTGGAGTGCAGATGCGAGCGAATGTTGCATCGAAGGACGGTAAGCGCGAATGATTTCGGCAACGGGTGAATGTAGGGTAATAGAGTTGGAACTCATCCGCCCATCACTGAAGTAAATGCGACGTCACTGTACGAAAAACGTTAAATGACAGGCAATTCCATCCATCGCCGCGAATCAGTTTCAGAAAGGGTTCGGTAACCATGAAGGACACTGAATGAAGAAGAAAAGGCGGAAATTCTCAACAGCTGTTGAGGGCGAGGATCTGAGAAAAGAGAAAGGCATTGCCAGAAGAAGCGGGACTGGGAACGTTTCCTTCTTTGAGTACTGAACTACTTCCTTCAAATATGACTCCTTTTTTGCACAATAAATTGCGCAATTAGATCATTTGAGCCAACTTCAATATGACACGCCAGGCTTTGGAATTGATGCGTACCGACTTATGAAGGAGTAAACATCAAGATGTTTGTGTGAACCTATGTACAGGGCAATTTGTGTTTTTACTGAAGATATTCAAGTCAAAGTATAAGACAGTGTTTCGTCTTCCAACAAGTTTAAAGTTCATTTTCGATCTAAAAAAAATCGTTCTTTCGCACACATGCTCCATTTGGGCCCTTGTTTTGTCCCGAAACTTTGCAGCTCGATCGGAATATACCCTGGGGTGTTATGAGTGAAAATGGGTACACAAATAGATACTGTTTGTATTTTAGTAACATCTTAGTAACATGAGTGGAAAATTGAGGTTCTAACGAAGTTTCAGCCTTAAAGTTACGTTAAATTTAGGTCTAAAATCGTCGTTCTTCCGCAAAAAGTTTGGGTCCCGATTTGGGAACACATTTGGGTCCTAGCTGTGCTCCGAAACACGGCAGCCCGATCGGCATTTTTGAGGCTTTAGTGAACATGAGCTTGTGAGGTATCGTTATCCATGTTTCTTAGGGCGAGCAGACCGAATATGAAGTTGATTTTGACCGAAGAGTGAAGAATTGAGGTTGTAACGAAGGTTAACCTCCCGAAATTCATAGTCAAAAACATGGGAAATTGTCTGAAATCACCATACATTTGTATAATAACACTAGAAGTAGTATCAACAGGTGAATCAAGACAATTAAACGGTACTATCAGTAATCAAAGATAATTTTTTTTAACGAGCCTAATTCGTGTTTTTGGGGGCCAAAATTAATTGGTGGAAACCATCAAAAATAGCCATTTCAATAATATTGCACATGAAATAAACAATAGACGAACAGCCAACATTTCTGTACGTATGTCCAGTAGAATAATAAACCCATGTGACAAGAACTTTGCATAGTTCTGACGCTAAGAGCAGACTGCAAGCCTCCGTTGCGACCACAGATCAACGGTTACGGCAGGACATCTTGGGACTCGTCGGAAAGTGAAAATGCGTCAGCGAGGGTCGAATGTCGCGGGAGAAGATTGTGCAACTAGAAGATGGGAGTGGGAGCGTTCGTTTCCTCCGAGCGGTCAAATAGGTAGAAAGTCAGGAGGGAATCAGGACGATGGAGCAGGACTGAACCGAGTGGAGGGAACGGACTCAAGGGAACGAGTCCAAGGTCGCAGGATATCTTCCCCCTTTTCCTCTGAGCATTGCAAGAGCCTCCGAGAGACGCCAGGAGGATGGTTACTAAGATGACAGGCGCATCATAACTTGCGCAGCTGGGCCTTTCTACGTGCGCATGCAAGGTGCGTTTGTGTGCGTGTTGACTCAGATATTAGTGGGGTAATCGAACTGAAATGTCCACATATTATTCATAGTTCAACTACTTGTATCAGTCACTGAATCATTTGTATCTTTGTCATTTCTGACGACTTGAGGGACTAAAGCTTGAAATAAGGAGTAGTCACATCGTTCGAGAGTATACAGTCCCCCCGGGATATACCCAAGAGGTCAAATCCAGGGTTATATTAGAGAAAAAACGTCTGCCAATTCGAGTCGGCAGTATAGCTTCCTCATTTGAATCAAATGAATGTATAGAATAGTTGGGTAGGTTCGTTTTGATACGGGACCATCTGCGATCCAACCCGCGTGTACCCTCAAAATTTCAGCTCTCTACGACTATTTTTCGCATAGTTAGAAGCGTTACAAGGAAACTGTCAACATTTCATGTTTGCGCATGCGCAGAGGGAAGTTACATAAGACTCCAATGAAATTCATATGGAACTATTAAAGTATTATTCCTGATCTACCGTCCAGGTTTGAACTCATTTCAACGATATTTAGGGTAGCTATGGGCGTTCCAAGTATTTCACGACAGAACGATTTCCATGATTTTGAAATAGGACCACCTGCGATCCAGCCCGCGTGTACCCTCAACATTTAAGCTTTCTACGACTATTTTTCGCGGAGTTTGAAGCGTTACAAGTAAATGGTCAACATTTCATGTTCGCGCATGCGCATATGAAAGTTACATCACGATTGCAACGAAATTCATTTGGAACTATCAAGGTATTATTACTGATCGACCATCCAAGTTTGAACTCGTTTCAACTATATTTAGGCTAGTTATGGACGTTCCAAGTATTTCACGTGTGCTCAAGCGCAGACAAAAGTTACGGTACTTTTTCGATGATATTGGTATGGGATCGTATGTGACCTAATCCGCACCTACCCTCGAAATTTCAGCCCATTTCGACCATTATTTCGGGTAGTTATGGGCGTTACAAGGAATTACCATAGACAGACAGATAGACGGACGGACGGACGGACAGACAGACAGACAGACACGGAACCAAAAACGGTCATCGATGTCTGAAACGCAAAATGGTAGTGGAAATTTTCGTTTTGGAATACATGCTTTTTTTTTACTCAATCACGAATCCAAGGCTTCCCTGCCGTCGGTAGTGTGGAAGCAAAAGTCCGCATCATTTTATTCAAGAGTAGTATCTGTCCTATCTGTTATGTGTCACAACAGATATCATTCAGTGGCGCAAAAGAACCATCGAACACCGTTTACTATTTTCAGATCAAAATGAGCACAACGAAACTTCACCCTATTACAGTAATTTGAGGGCTAATACCCCCAAAACAGCACAGAATAAGCCGTAGAAAGTATCTGTTTCCTTCCGTTATTTCCATCATCATTTCATCAGACGTTGGCTCCATGTTAGTTTTGGTTCACTATCTTCAGTAACGAACCTTTGGAATTAAGCAGGGGGTGGTGGGTGGGGGGGGGGGGAACCTTTGAAATCGCAAAACCCTCTTTTTGCACCCGTAACACCCCTAGGTGTATTCCGATCGGGCTACAAAGTTTCGGAACACAACTAGGGCCCAAATAGAGCCTGTATGCGAAAGAACGAATTTTTTAGACCGAAAATGAAGCCGGTATGCATGATCTGAATGCCGAATGCATGCCGCATGAATACCGAATGCATAGCATTTTCTGAATCTGCGCTCCTTGAAACGTAAAAGAAAAAATGTTGAGGGGGTGCTATAAAATTTGTTTGCTGAGCGAATACATGAGTGTATTATTCACAGAATAATAAACCAAAATGCAATTTCCGGCCGCCGCTGAAGCTATACTATAAGAAGACTTGACCTTGATAACCAAACCTTTATTCAGGAGGCGATTATTGCCGTACAAAGGACTATAACATGGACATAATAATATACATAGTTCATTATTTCGATTATAAATTTTTCTCATTACGGAACAACTCTTATTTTGAAATATGACATGTAATTTAAAGTAGAAAAATTTATTTTGTTATACCTCGCAATCGTTCCATTGCATCACTTTGCAAATACATTGTTGATTTGAATGAATCCTATTAGATTAGAAAGAATCATTAGAAAACAAACTAGAAGAAGATTTAGAAAAGATTCTGCCACGAAAAACCGGCTATCCCTACACGATGCAGCACATACAAATTTTGAGTCAAGCGAAATAAGTTGCAACCGGATATCATCCGAACTGCGGGGGGAAATACGGGGGTCGCTAACCTCCCTTATCAGCAGCGAAGTTGATTGATGAACGGCAGTGATTGATCGTTCAGACATGAAAGAGCGATCTGATCAGAGCACAGATTGGCGACCTGAAGACCGAGGGCAATAAAAACATGCGTTTCAAGATTGCAATTTGAAGGGAACCAACGAACACCTCAGGGCTGCGAATTCGAGAAGCTTCTGCCCAATTCTTGCAATTTATGGCATATAATTTACAAAGAGATCAAGATTAACTTGCAACGAACATGCAAAACGCGAGTGAATTACACAAAACGGTTAGCGATTCCGCGTTTAGGGGACAGCATTTCCAATTCACAACAACAACTCAAATAAGAAGTGATTAAGAATTATTGTAAAATACCGCATAACCAAAAAGCTACCAGGTGTCAAATAACTGGCAATGAAAAACATGAAAGCGATAGATCCAAGAGATTTACAGAGTTATTCAATGCCCAGTAATTTAAGCATTTGAATTTCACCTAGGGTTAATGGAGAGAATAAACTATGAGAAATCAAGAAGAGCGCCTGTGGTAGGTTAGTAGCATGTCAGGGGGGTTATTATTTGATTTATGATTATTTCGAATCAACCTGAGATGATCCTTTACCGCTCATCCCACGTACAGATCCAGCAACTTCGTTGTACTCAGCAACTGCCATTCAACATACAGTAAAGATGACCTGTATGCCGAAACACCAACTAACCTTGTCGTCCCAGAGAAACTCACAGTCCTTATTCTAAACCAACGATCTGGAATCTAAACTGCATTACCGAGTGTTCCACAACATACACATCAGAGTTGTAAATAATAGTCGAATGATAAATAACTCGGATAAATCGTCCACGATTATATTCATTTTAATGAAACTAGATTTCAAGGTGAATTATGTATTAGGGGAACATTATTACTAGGAACTGGAATTTACATATTTTGCATATGGGGTTTTTATCGTGTATATTGTTCTACTTTTCCGTTTTGAGGGTATTGAAGGGTTTAGCGTGTGTTAAATTAAATTTAAATAGCATATTTTGTTCGATTTCGGATATTTCTGCATATTTTGGCCGTTTTGTGCATATTTCTGCATTTTTCATCGAAATAGGGGGAATTTCCCTATTTTTCGGCATTCCAATCGCCAAATCCTCCGAGATATGTGTTTCTGAAAAGGGGTCACGGATATTCTTCGGCCATTTACCGTTTATTCCGGCATTGATCACTCGCCTGGAGACCCGTTGGACCATTGCACAGCCGTGGGTGCAGTTCAGAAGGTACAAGAGGAAACTGCTAACTGGCCAGGGGAAGCAGGCGAGGCAGAAGCGCTATCGCTCATAAAAAATCTATTTTGAGAGCAGAACCATTGGCAGAACCTCAATTTTCCACTCTTTGCTCAAAATTGACTTCATATTCGGTCTTCTTGTCCCAAAAAACATGGAAAGCGATACCTCAAACGCTCATGTTACTAAATTCAAAAAAGTACCTATTTTTATACACATTTTCACTCATAACACCCCTCGGTATATTCCGATCTGGCTGCAAAGTTTCGGGACACAACTAGGGCGCAAATGGAGCCTATGTGCGAAAGAACGAACTTTTTAGATAGAAAATGAAGCCGATATACGTAATAAGGCGGACGGACATAGCATTTTTGGACTCTACGCACCTTGAAACGTAAAACAACAAATTTTGAGGGGGTGCTACAAAATATTTTGCTGAGCGATTACATAGGTGTATAATTCACAGAATAATAAACACAAAGGGGGTCGAAATTGCTTATAATTGGTAAAATTTGCCAAAAATCACTCCATATTGGTATTAAATCACCGAAGTTATTTTAAAACATTCCCTACGATACCTACTCTATTCCTCTAATCTTCACAAGCAACGGATAAACGCAACTAATAATAAATTAATGTGAATGAGCGCTTGAAGCGGTCGACTGTGAGGAGGGGTCGCATATAAATGTATGTGCTTTGAAGCTGGGTTAGCAAACAAAAACCCCTCGTCACGCACAATTTCAACCGGCGAAATTAACTTCTACGTGGGGGACGAGACGGAGAAAACAACAGTCAAGTTAATATCCGACCATATGTTGCCCTTTTCAGCACACTGAGGGGCAGCTCCATTAGAAAGTCCTTTCAGGGACGGCCGAGTAAGTTGATACCTGGACGGGCGGATCGGATGTCGAGGAGGAAGGAAAGACAAAAGGGTAATAATTTGAGGACACTTTGAGGTGTGACATTTTCAATTTTTTGTTGACCTCGTATTTAAGAGTGCGGAACACACTGAAGCCAAATTTGCCAATTTTGCGGCTTCGATGGAAATGTCAAAGCTGATCACGAACATAATATTATTAACCATGGAAAACGCTTCAAGTCACTTTTTCCGTGAGAAAATCATCGAACACCCCGATTTGAGATAACTGTCCAATAAGAGAACCGGTACGTGTCCGAAATGTTTAGCACATGAACTTTCCAATTCATCTAAAAATATAAATGAAAAATAAAAACCTAGCTACTTCAAATTAACATATTAAAAGTAGAGGATAGTCACTATTAATTTGTGCAATCATATCAAACTTCGAATTACCACCCATAACCCAGTTTCCCATAACCTATAACCAATCATAATCCCATAACCTATTTTCAGCATTGCACCGTTCGCTGAACATTAAAAGCTCCAGTAAAAGGACCTGTACGTGTCCGAAATGATTAGCACACATGAATTTTCCAATTCATCTAAAAATATATAATATAATAAACAATAAAAACCTAGCCAATTCAAATTAACATATTAAAAGTAGAGGATAGTCACTATTCATCTGTGCAATCATATCCACCCATAACCCATAACCGATTTCCCCATAACCTATAACCACCCATAATCCCACAACCTATTTTCAGCATTGCACCGTTCGTTGAGCATTGATGCTATGCACGTTTTGCTCAAGCCCTGGTGCTCAACAAGGTCAGAGTGAAAAACCTCGGAAATAATATTTCTGAGATTTTAATGTTTTAATAATCTACTCGAGTATATAAGTTCCTCATCCCTTGCACATTCTGTTGGATGCATTTAGTTTATTATTTTCAATAATGAACCTTGGAATCGAGCATGGACAAAATTGTTTAAATACCCCTCAAAATTTGATGGTTTCCGTTTCAAGGTATGTAGAATCCGAAAATGGAGTAAAAAAATTGCTGTCCGTCTGCCGTACTTCGCACATTTCTTAGTTACCATGAACCAAAATTAATAAAATTTGGATTGTAGGTCCCGTATGGGGTCTAGTTGGTCCGCGAAGCTCGGCGTTACTTTCAGTGATCTGGGGGGGGGGGGGGGGGGATGGGGAGTAACATTTTCAGAAGCTCGAAAACTTTCAATATAAGGGTATGGTTTTTTTAACGTTTTTAAATTGATCTTGAACTAAAGAATTTTTTGAGACCACTCTGAGCATTGTACGACCAGTCGTTCGTTTGCACCGAAAAGCTTCGTCAACATGATCGTGAATGAAGCGGTACAAGTTCGGCCCAGATATCACTGCTAGGTGCTAGGTGGGTGGTGGTTTATAATCACGGATGGTTGTATAAAGTCGAGTTGGTAGTTCCTTGATATTATTTCATTTGAAGAATGAAAGTGCTTTGGATTTTGTTGATAGGTACTTTTGCAACTTGAACAAACGTTATGCTTCGTGAATAAATATAAATAATTAATTAGTGAATTATTGAATCTTGCTCATTTTTATGAAACTGTAATTCTCGGGCCAGCTCCAGTACTCGATTTAGGGCTTTCCTGGGGGAAGCACGAGGGAATGGATTGACCACAGATGGGGCATCTATACAAGTAAGTTATTACACAACGATTTATTATTTCTTACACATTTTTATTCACCTAATGCTTCATAAATAACAATAAATAATTACTTATTGAATTATTGAATCCCGCGCATTCTTATGAAACCTTAATTCCCGGGCCGGCTCCGGTACTCGATTTAGGGCTTTCCTCAGGGGAAGTTCAAGGGTAGGTATTGACCACTGAAAACAGTGATCTAGGCAGAAAGGGCATATATAAACGTAAATAATAAACCGTTGTGTAATAATTTGCAGCATTTTCCCTATTCCTCCTCTATGGCTCTGTCGATAACCTGAAAAAACTAAACGCTGCAAATCCCTGCACAACGGTTTATTATTTTGTACAGAATTCCCTCCTGTTACAGATCACAGGTCTCCGTATAGATAACCCTTCTATATAACATATGTACTATTCTACACATATTATGTAGATCGCGGAGCTCCGTAGGTTAGTACCTAACCCCGTACTCGTTACTAGGTACCTCCCTAAACCGTTGTGTAATAATTTACCTGTATAAGTTCCACTTCTACGGAGATAGAATAATGAACCGTTGTGTAATAATTTGCCCATCAATAATACTTCAACGGTTGTTCAAGTTGCAAAAGTACCTATCAACAAAATCCAGCCCCTTCTTGGTAGATTAGCCGTTGTGTAATAATTTACCGTGGTGTAATAATTTACCGTTGTGTAATAATTTACCGTTGTGTAATAATTTGTCGTTGTGTAATAATTTGCCATTATGTAATAATTTAACCAACAATAATACTTCAACGGTTGTTCAAGTTGCAAAAGTACCTATCAACAAAATCCAGCCCCTTCTGGGTAGATGAGCCGTTGTATAATAATTTGCCATTGTGTAATAATTCGCCATTGTGTAATAATTTACCCATCAATAATACTTCATCGGTTGTTCAAGTTGCAAAAGTACCTATCAACAAAATCCAGCCGGATCGCACACCCTCCGTAGGTTAATACCTAACCCCGTACTCGTTACTAGGTACCTACCTAAATCACGAGGTCAATGTTGCTAAAATAATTCTGTCGATTGCAAACGGTACCTAACAAAAAGAAACGCACATCATTTTTCAAATGAAATAATATCACAGAACAACCAACTCGACTTCATAGGTACCCCACCAATAAAATCGGTTTCACTACCTATCAACAAACTCCAATAGAGCCATCATTTTTCAAATGAAATAATATCACAGAACAACCAACTCGACCTCTTAGGTACCCCACTAATAAAATCGGCGCGTCCCTGGTGACGAGATTTTGGCTGTTGTATACAATTTCAATCAAACTGGAGCCGAAAATGCCTGTCGGTGCAAATTTCGGGGCCTTACTGTGAACGAACGGCTGGACGTACGGTGCTCCGGGTGGTCTTAAAAAACTCCTAAGTTCAAGAACTATTTAAAACCGTAAAAAGATTCACGTAAAAAAAAGGTATAGGCGTTTTGAAAATTTCAACCCCTATTTTGAACCCCTTAGAGATGACTGACAGTAACGTCGAGCTTCGAGGACCAACTAGACGCCGAACGAAACCTATAACCCGAATTTCATCAATTTTTTTTCATGGTAACTAAGAAAAGTGGCCCGTACGGCGTACGGCGGACAGACAGAAATATTTTTATTGCAGTTTTGGATTCTACATACCTTGAAACGTAAACCATCAAATTTTGAGGGGGGGTAAGAATTTTTTTTTTCATGCTCGATTCCAATGGTTCATTATTGAAAATAATAAACCAAAAATAAAACCTGTGACTTCTTGTCTCACGTAAAATGTAATATTTTGGATTCAAGAGGTTTAGAACTTTAATTATATTGGATAAATACTACGATATGGGATCTACGCTACTAACCAAGGAAAACCCCTCAATTATGTGCCATCGATTTAAACCGATAACCAGTGGACAACCTGTAGACTCATAGGGGTTTTTGGGGACACACTTGGTTTGAGTCTAAACGTTTATGTAACCTCCTGCAGTGTTATTAGTATCTACAGGAGTTGTAGACCCATTTTTCACTCAGGCGGATTTCACACCTCGAGAACGGCAGATGACTCAACCACAGCCGAAAGGTCGGACCTCGGCTGGACGTTGGGAGCAGAGGCGATTCGGTTTGCCCAACGCGGATGAGGCTGAACGAGGGGAAGGTTTTGAACGGATTTGTGACTGTCCGAGAAGTGAACGGGAGATTTACTTTTGAAAATGTGAGAGGAGATTTTGTGAAAGTCATTCTGAGGCACGATGTCGCAAAAACGTTTAACGGTAAGCAATATATGACATAAATCGTCAGAAAAATCAGTGAATTTGAATATGGGCACCTAAGTAAGTATTATTTCCTACAAATAATAATTGAATGAGATAAATTGAAAACTTAGCAAGCAGCTTAGCTGTAGCCAACCTAGCAGCTGTAGCGCAGCCTAGCTGTAATCCCGAAGTTAAATGAAAATTCAGTTTAATGAACGAAAATTGCAGGCTCACCTAAATGGGTTCTAATACGATAAATATCATAATAAATTGATATCCATGCATCTGATACCATCGTGAAAGCTTTATTTAAACGTAATATAAATAGCAACATTCTGGACGAACTATCTATGCAGAAGGAAATAATTACATTACCTACGGTTACGTAACATGAACTACATCAGAAGAACTGCACAACATTATGTACCTACCTACAATGACCGACACATCACACAGCCATAGATATATGTATTTATTTATTATGTATGTCCAAAAATGAATACATATATTATATTATATTATATTATATTATATTAAATTAGCTATAAATCGTGCACGTAGTACGTAAATCGCACCTCCTCCACCAAATGTATGCTAACAATTACAGCTGAATGCTTCGTTGAAATTTCTTGTATGCCGCGTCGGTGTCCCAGGTAGGCCAATTACTGTTATACAGGTATTGCACATCCACAAAAATACGTCATGCAGACTGAAGAAACTGAAGATGCATTTTGGTTAATTATTCTGCGAATAATACACCTATGTATTCGCTCGGCAAAAAATTGTTATCACCCCCTCACAATTTTTTTTTTCAACGTTTCAAGGTGCGCGAATTCCAAAAATGCAATGTCCGTCCGCCGTACGCCGTACGCCGCACCACGTATACCGGCTTCATTTTCGGTCTAAAAAATTCGTTCTTCCGCACACAGGCTCCATTTGGGCCCTAGTTGAGACCAGAAACTTTGCAGCCCGATCGAAATATACCCAAGGGGGTTATGAATGAAAAATGGGTACAAAAATAGGTATTTCTTGTGTTTTAGTAATATGAGGTTTTGAGGTATCGTTTTCCATGTTTTTGGGACGAGAAGACTGAATATGAAGACGATTTTGACCAAAGAGTGGAAAATAGAGGTTGTAACTAAGTTTCAGCCTCAAATTTACGTTAAATTTTGGTCTAAAATCGTCGTTCTTCCGCACACAGTTTGGGTCCCCATTTGGGAACACATCTGGGTCCTAGTTGTGCACCGAAGCTCGGCAGCCCGATCGGAATACACCCAGGAGTGTTATGAGAGAAAAACGGGTACGTGTAAAAATAGAGGTTTTTGAAAAATTTTTGAGATTGTACTGAACATTCATTTTTCATGATTCAAAAACCTTGGAAATTGTCTGAAATCACCATACATTTATAATAACACTAGAAGTAGTATTAGCAGGTGAATCAATACAATTAAATGGTACTATCAATGATCAAATATAACCTGTAAAAAAAGAGCCTAGACTAATTCGTGTTTTTGAGGGCCAAAATTGGTGGAAACCATCAGAAATAGCCATTTCAATTATTGCACGTGCAAGGAACAATAAATGAACAGCCAACATTTCTGTAGGTATGTCCAATAGAATAATAAACCCACGTGACAAAGACTTTGCAGCGTTTTTATTTCCTTCCAGGTGAAACTACTAACGTCATGAAGGCGGCGCCAGGAGATTTAAAAATATTTCAGGTGGCCATTTTAGTCAGTTTCAGACACGAGACTTGCGCTCAAGCCAGAAAAACATTCCGGAAATTTCCTTTCGAAATAAACCTCCAACTCACGGTCCAGGGGACTTGTTAGTATTAATTTTTGGTGTCGGATCGAAGAGTCAGATCGACCATTTTGATAGTTCGGGGATGACGTCTCACGCAGACTGTCAGACCGGCATCCGCGGATACTGTAGAAGGTTTCCATCCAACAGTTTCAGGAAATATTTAATTTAATATTAAATCACTTTAAAAGAAATTAAATTTCCCTAAGTTATTATAAAATTTACATCTATATTCTTTTACCGACTGGTATAATCTGGGAGTATGTACCTCCTCAGTAGTAGGGGAGATGTTTTCAACGTACGGTTACTTGGTCAGTTTGTAGGCTATATGTACCTACTTGCGTGGTGGGACTGATGATGGGATTCATCAGAAGTGTGGATCTCGAAGTATAGAAATGAGACTGCCCAAAAACAGCAACTATAATTATGAAAAACTTACAAAAACACGAATATAAGATGAAAGATTCATTTTTGTTATAAACGCCGGCGCACCCTGCAGGTAAATACAAAATGCAGGTTGGCGCAAACGATAGAAAAACGCTGCAAATTATTACACAACGGTTTATTATTAACCTGTATCGCCCCTTCTGCGCAGATCACTGTTTTCTGTGTTCTATTCCCTCGAGCTCCCCCCCCCCCCCCCCCCCAAACACCAAATAAAGCCCTAAATCGAGTACTGGAGCCGGCCCCGGAATTAAAGTCTCCTACAAATCCGTGGGATTCAATAATTCAATAATTAATTATAGGTAGTTATTCTCGAATCATAAGGCAAACAATAAACCGTGGTGTACTACTTTACCTGTAAAGGTGCCCTTTCTACGTAGATATTATAATGAACCGCTGTGCAATAATTTACGGTTGTGTAATAATTTACCGTTGTGTAATAATTTGCCCATTAATAATACTTCAACGGTTGTCCAAGTTGCAAAAGAACCTATCAACAAAACGTGCCTATCAACAAAATTCAAAAGATCCATCATTTTTCAAATGAAATAATATACCACCGAACAGCCAACTCGACATCACACAGCCATCTTTGATTATAAACAGGTGCTCCCTAGCGATGATATCTGGGAAGGATTTATACAGTTTGATTCACGATCATGTTGACGAAGCTTTTCGGTGCAATGGAACGGCTGGACGTACAGTGCTCCGGGTGGTCTCAAAAAATTCTCTAGTTCAATACCGATTTAAAAACGTTAAAAAAACCACACCCTTCTATTGAAAGTTTTCGAGCTACGGCGTTCTGAAAATTTCAACCCCTATTTTGAACCCCTTAGAGATGACTGACAGTAACGCAGAGCTTCGAGGACCAACTAGACCCCGAACGGGACCTATAAACCAAAGTTCATAAATTTTGGTTCATGGTAACTAAGGAAAGTGCTAACGGCGTACGGCGGATGGACAGAAATTTTTGTATTGCATTTTCGGAATCTACAAACCTAGAAACGTAAACCATCAAATTTTGCGGGGGAAGGGGGTTAATTATTTTTTTTTTTTTCATGCTCGATTCCAAAGGTTCATTATTGAAAATAATAAACCAAAAGCAGGTAGGGACCTAAATATTTTTTCAGGGAGCTTGCGTAAGCACCTGAGTAGGTAGGTACCCAAATTCACAAAACGGCGGGAGTAAAAATACAATTGATCAATGTGAATGAGATGACGACAGGTAGGTACATAACTGGGGAAAAACGGAGATATTGAAAGGTTGTCTATTTCCATTAAAACAAGAAAAAACGCGAAAAATGCACTGTTGAAGTGTATTTTTAAAATAACAGTGTATTTTTCGCTTTTTTCATGTATTAATGGAAACAGACAATTTTCAATAACTCCGTTTTCCTTTGAAATGGGTTTCCCCGATTTCTTCGCAAGTGATTTAGTTCGTAACACAACTGGGGTCTTACTGTACTTACTGGTACATAAGGGGGGGGGGGGGGCACAAAAATGTATTCGATTTTACAGAGGACAGGTAGGCACTCGGCTTCCAGTGAGTCATCACTGAAGAAATCACAACTCTTCACTGTGAGACTGGACAAGTTGTGGAAAACCACGGAATTTTTGACTGAACACTCCTGTCTGAATGCGTTTTGAACATACGCGAATTATTGAACGTCTTCGATCATCGGACATTCCGAGGACGTCAAATCGAACAAGCGACAGTCCCGCTGAGCCATAGAAGACTATAAATCGTTTTAACGTCATCGTTTAGCCTCGCTCGGCTTCGAACATTACTTGTCGGATAGGACACCTTCTGAAATTACTGATGGGGGGGGGGGGGGGGGGGGGCATCGCTTCCAAATCGCAGGCAAGTACCGTAGACAAGTGGCTGTAAATTGCCATCAACAGAAATAATGAATCCCCTGGTCTCTGAACTACCAATTAATTTCCAGTCCTGTTATTTAGAAAAAACGCTGCAAATCCCTACAAAATAGTTTATTATTTTGTACATAGCGGTTTTCTAGTACAGATAACAGCTCTCTGTATAGATAACCCTTCTATATAATATATATTCCCTATTCTATACATATTATGCGATCGCAGACCCTCCGTACCTTAGTACCTTACCCTCCATACCTTAGTACTCGTTATTAAGTACCTACCTAAATCAAGTGTTAAATGTTGCTGAAATAATTCTGTCGATGACAAACAGTAGCTAAAATGGCCAAAAAGAAACAAAAATAATGAAGTTCTGAAGGGAAATTGTTGATGCGCAGTGAAAAAATATTCACTCCCGGTAGGGTTTCGATCGCGGAACTTTAGCATTTCAATTCGTCGGTTAGACCACTACGCTATATCGCCCAGCTAGCAGGAGACCAGTGATGTGCGCTCTCAACACAGCTTGATGCCTGCATTCACCCTGTTATTTACGGCAAATTTTATAGCAAATTCTATGGCACTGTAGAAAGCTCCGGATGGTCTCAAAGTCAGAAAAAATCAACCTATTTAAAAATGCGAGAAAACCCACAACTCAAAATACAATTTTCGGAGATACGGATACTACGGACATTTCAACCCTATTTTTCACTCCTTAGAGTTGATTGACCTTAAAGCCGAGCTTCGAAGACCAAGCCCGAATGGGACCCATATACCAAATTTCGTGAGCGGACGGACGGGAATTTTTGTATTCGATATTCGTATTCTACGCCCCTTGAAAACTAAACCATCAAATTTTGAGGGCTGTCTTTTTAAAATGGTCAATTCCAAAGGTTTATTATTGAAAGTAATAAACAAAAGCCAACAGGAATCAGAAATAGTAGAAGGACTACCTGAGTCGTGTACCATGCACTGATAGTGTTTCCGAACATGAGGGTTACCTACCGTTTAAATTCGATGATCACATTGATGAACCTTCCGATAAATAATCCCGGGATCATTTTGCTAAGTACACACTAACTACTATAATTTATTCTTTCTATGGGCCCGAAAAACCCAGATTTAACGCTTCTTCGGTCACCCTTTCAATAAATTCTGATAATTAATTCTTGTATCAATTGACTACCTTCCTCTAATTTTATATGATTTACGGAATACATTGTGAACACGGAGTACAATAATGCCGTTTTACTACAATGTTGACTATTATAAGGAATGGAAGTGTTCGAGAAAACCATGGAATCTTGTTCAGAAGTGTTCAAAACGAGTTTCTAGAAGTTTTCCGTTTAATCTCGCTCCGCATGTTTGTAACTACGTAAGTATGTATGTTGGAATTTCGAATGATCCTCAAAATAAGGTCTTTACGGATTTTCTTTTTGGGTTTTGTTCATTTCGTTGAACGCTTCCATTTTAGATGAGGTCGATCTTTCTAGGTGGAAAAAGAAGGAAGTTGAGAAGGCTTTCTAATTTTTCGTTTTTCAACTTTTGACAACAGTAGTAAAATTGAAGAAACTGGTGTGCTTGGCACCAAAATGTCCGTTAAGATGTCTATATCATGTCTATCGATTTTGAGTTCGATCGCATTTTATATGGCTAACTTATACTAAAAATATGTCAATGACACCCAACGTCCAACATTTTCTAGGTTTACTAGCTGAATGGAGTTAGAGTGGTGTCAGAAAGTGGTTGAAATTGAGATTTCTATGCAAGTTTAACCATAATTTTATACGGAGATCAGACGCAAAACTATGTTATGATTTCATTTAGTGGCCATCAAAATAATCTTACAATTCTGTTATTCCTATTACAATTTTTCACGATTTCAAATATTTTTCATTAACATTCTGATTTTGGTTTATTATTTTCTGAATAATACACACATGTAATCGCCCAGCAAAAAATTTTTGTAACAACCCCTCAAAATTTTTTCGTTTACGTTTCAAGGTGCGTATTTTCAGAAAATGCAATAACCGTCCTCCGTACGCCGTCCGCCGTATCACGCATTACTACTTCATGTTCGGTCTAAAAATGCTACAAAGTCCTTGTCACATGGGTTTATTATTCTATTGGACATAACTAAAGAAATGCTGGCTGTTCATTTATTGTTTCTTTCACGTGCAATAATTGAAATAGCTATTTCTGAACATGACCTCAGCTCCTTTATTTTTTTATATTTTTTTTTTTTTTTTTTTTTTTTTTTTAGGAGTGAGGAGTGATTTCAGACGATTTCCCAGGTTTTTGACTAAAAAAAAAGGAAAATGATACAAGCTCGAGTTCACTAAACCCTAAAATAAACCCGAAAACCCCTATTTTTACACCCATTTTTCTCCCATAACGCGCCCCAGGGTGTATTCCGATCGGGCTGCCGAGCTTTGGAACACAACTAGGACCCAAACGTGTTCCAAAATGGGTGTTTTTGGAGTTTTAGTAACGTGAGCTTGTGAGGTACAGTTATCCATGCTTTTTGGGACGAAAAGAACGAATATGAAGTCGATTTTGACCAGAGTGGAAAATTGTGATTCTAACGAAGTTTCAGCCTTAAATTTACGTAAACATTTTGGTCTAAAATCGCCGATCTTCCTTACGCAGTTTGGGTCCCAATTTTGAAACACATTTGGGTCCCTGTTGTGCTCCGAACCACAAGGACTTTGCAGCGTTTCTTCAAATTTATATCGATCCAGTGTCGGAGTAGGGGAAAAACAAAGAGGCAAGTGACAGGCAGAAGCGAAGCGAGAACAAAGGGTGTGGTGACTCAAGGATGGTGGGAGGAGGGGGGGGGGAGGACAAGGCCTGACGAGGAGCAGGACGAAGCTGGGATCGAGGGGCTGATAAGCTAAGACGCAAACAGCAGTTCATTTCACACGAAACAGCAAACGCACACAAAAAAAAGCAGGATGCGAGGGGAACTTTATTGTTATCTCATTTCGATGTTGTTGTTTTTTTCTTTGTCGGTGAAGGGTTTTTGTTGTCACTGGTACTTGTGATGTACCTTGTTTCCATAGCAGACGCGGCGGCGACGAGGTGGTGGTGAAGCCGGAAGAGACGATACGGGACGAGGGTCCAGCAGTAGACATGCGTGGCGGGAACGAGGAGCGGGTACTGGAACCAGTGTTGATGCTGGTGGAGCGCGGGCACTGGCATGACTGGCGAGCGGCGGAGGCGGGTTCGCTCCCACTTGGGGGGCGGAGCGCGGGGGTCAGAGAGAGAAAGACCGCGCACACGCACCGCCGAACGGTGTCGCCCGCCACCACCGCCGCGTCTCACAGCCCCCGCCGACGCAACTCGCGCCGCGCACCGCGTCGACCGAACCGTGAAAAACGCTGCAAAGTCCTTGACACATGGGTTGATTGTTCTATTAGAAACACCTACAGAAATGTTGGCTGTTCATTTATAGTTTCTTTCATGTGAAATAATTGAAATAGCTGTTGTTGGTGGTTTCCACCAATTTTGGCCCCCAAAACACGAATTAGGAAGGCTCCTTTTTTTAGAAATATATTCAAATTATCATTGATCATTGGTAGTGCCATTTAATCGTCTTGATCCACGTGTTTACACTTTTTCTAGTGTTATTATATAAACTGATGGTGACTTCTGACGATTTGCCAGGTTTTTGACTCATAAAAAAATCAATTATGTACAATACATACAAAAATCAATTATTTATTATGAATAAAAACATAGGTAGGCCTTTTGAAAAATATAAAATAAATTTTAAATGTTGAATTTTTTTGCAAATCTGATATAGCTAAGTGAGAAACGTAACTTAGAAAATACTTACTGCACTGATGTACTTAATGTAAATGCATTGTTCCTTAATGTTATATATATGTATATATATATATATATATATATATATATATATATATATATATATATATATATATATATATGTATATTGACGACGATTCACCTTGTCAATATTTGTAATTGAGACTCCTAACCCCAGCACGAGTTTTACTCTTCGGGGTTAGTAGCATTGTTGTTTTGATTAGAGATTCTATGGGATATTCGTGGATTGCAATTTTTGTATTCAATTTATTGTAGTTTGCACTATCTTTCATTGTATTCTATGTTTGTAATTTGATCACCAATAAATGCATTCTTTATTAAAAAAAAATAAAAAAATAAAATTTTGGGAGCTGAACATTATGGTAGAACCTCAATTTTCTACTCTGGTCAAAATCGGCTTCATATTCGATCTCCTCGTCCCAAGAACATGGAAAACGATACCTCAAAAGCTGATGTTACAAACATATTACTAAAACACAAAAAGTACCTAATTTTATACACATTTTCACTCATAACATCCCTGGGTATATTCCGATCGGGCTGCAAAGTTCGGGACACAGCTAGGGCCCAAAAGGAGCATGTGTGCCGGTACAAGTGATACGGCGGACGGCGCACGGTCATTGGAATCTACATTTTTGGAATCTACGCACCTTGAAACGTAAAAGAAAAAATTTTGAGGGGGTGTTATAAAAATTTTTTGCTGAGCGATTACATAGGTATTATTCTCATTATATTCCAAAAATCATCTCAATTTCGGACTCAATGGAATACCCCAATAATGTTACGGTCAAACGGCAGCGAGGGGGAGGAAGTTCACATATTATGTGACATCACTTGCTGGGAGTAGCCGTGATTTGTAGTTATCCTTTACTCATTCCGACACACTGGAATTTCCTATTACAGTGAAATCCCTCTACAGTGGATTTTGATTCTGAAAGAACTAGAGAATCGAAAGACTGTTTTTCATGTTTGATTCGGTGATTTCCCGTTCGTGATGCATTGACACTTCTGACGAGTGAAAACATGCGACTGGCGACGGAAAGAACGTATGTAAGTACTTTCCGTACAGCAGGAGAGTGTCAGTGGGTCAGGGCCAAATGAATCCAAATGATGGCAAATGTAAACAAACAAAACGAAACCGGAAGATGGCAAACAGTAAATCAACTCTGTCAGATCAAGCATAGCTGTCAGATAAGAAACATGTACTTTTCTACACGTCTTAACGGGCCTACTGTCCACTGCGAGGGGTTCAGGATGACGAAATGGGTGTCCACGTCCACTATAGAGGGTGTAAGCTATACAGGGGTTCAAATACATTGAATCTCCTATATATCTACGACGGGACCATGGCCAAACTGTCTATTAAGAGGGGTGCCCACTATACAGGGGTGTTCACTAAGAGGGGTTTCACTGTAGTAACCACTAAAAAAACAATTCCAGGATAACAGCGAACATGAGATCCACGGGTAGGTGCTAGACTCTTCGTCAGACGCCTGGTTGCTTCATCATCTCACAATCGTGTTGCTAATCAACAACTATGTACTCGTATAGGTACGGCTTGGTGCAATAACTAGAGATTGTATTCAGGGAAGAAGAACCCACTGATTACGATCATTTTAGGTTCAACAGGTGAATATCAACGACTGTCCGCGATGTGAAAGGAGTTCCTTGCTCAGCACAAGGAAGCTAAGGGTATAAGGGTAGCTGAAGCACCTGTTTTACTCCACCTGACGCACATCATGTGCGCAGCCTTCTGTCGCTCGCTGCGACTTCCATACATTTCTAATTAGTAGGAACTTCTGTTTCTTCTGCGTGGGAAGCTCATTGTAAATTTATGTTATGCGCATCGTCACTGAATAGGTATCCAACGGATGGAACACCAACAGCACTAGTGATCAACGTCGAGGAAGTCAGCTGCATGGAACGGTTATATAAAAACAAAGTGACGTGCGAGGAACCAAATATTATTCATAAACCGTATCTACTCAAGTTGGATTCGGGCCTAGAAACGTTTTCGCGTTTTTCGTGTATTAGTGGAAATATACAACTTCTCAGTAATTCCGTTTTTGTTTGAAATGGGTTTCCACGATGCCTTCTCGAGTGATTTAGTTCGTAGTAAGTGTCTTTATAACGTTCGGAAAGTGCAACCATATAATTTAAGTTTCTAGGACATAATTTAGTTTATATGGTTGCACTTTCCGAACGTTATAAAGACTCTTACTACGAACTAAATCACTCGCGAAGGCATCGTGGAAACCCATTTCAAACAAAAATGGAAATACTGAAAAGTTGAATATTTCCACTAATACACGAAAAACGCGAAAAATACACTGTTATACCGGTTTCGGTGATCTCCGTTTTTCTTTACTCTTACGTTTCGTGACTTCAAATTTTAAGGCGATGCTCGATGGACCGTTAAAAGTTTTGGTGCCACGACAGCGCCAAAAATTGCATCAAAGAATTCAAAACGCTGCAAATTCCTGCACAACGGTTTATTATTTTGTACAGAATACCCTTCTGTTACAGATCACAGCTCTCTGTATAGATAATCCGTCTATATAATATAATATGTAATATTCTACAAATATTGTGTAGATCGCGGACTCTCCGTAGGATTGTACCTAACCCCGTACTCGTTACTAGGTACCTACCTAAACCGTTGTGTAATAATTTACCTGTATAGGTTCCCCTTCTACGTAGATAGAATAATGACCCGTTGTGTAATAATTTGCCCATCAATAATCCTTCAACGGTTGTTCAAGTTGCAAAAGTACCTATCAACAAAATCCAGCCCCTTCTTGGCAGATGAGCCGTTGTGTAATAATTTACCGTTGTGTAATAATTTACCGTGGTGTAATGATTTACCGTTGTGTAACAATTTACCTTTGTGTAATAATTTGCCATTGTTTAATAATTTACCAATCAATAATACTTCAACGGTTGTTCAAGTTTCAAAAGTACCTATCCAGAAAATCCAGCCCCTTCTGGGTAGATGAGCCGTTGTGTAATAATTTACCGTTGTGTAATAATTTGCCATTGTGTAATAATTTACCCATCAATAATACTTCAACGATTGTTCAAGTTGCAAAAGTACCTATCAACAAAATCCAGCCCCTTCTGGGTAGTTGAGCCGTTGTGCAATTATTTACCGTTGTGTAATAATTTGCCGTGGTGTCATAATTTACCGTTGTGTAATAATTCACCGTTGTGTAATAATTTGCCATTGTTTAATAATTCACCCATCAATGATACTTCAACGTTTGTTTAAGTTTCAGAAGTACCTACCAACAAAATCCAATAGTCCATCACTTGCCAAATGAAATAATTATCGTAAAACAAACAACTCGACTTCATGCAGCCATTCTTGATTACAATAAGGTGCTCCTTAGTGATGAAATCCCGGCCGGATTTATACCGTTTGATTCACGATCGTGTTGACGAAGCTTTTTGGTGCACACGAACGGCTGGACGTACAGTGCTCCGGGTGGTCTTAAAAAATTGTTTAGCTCAAGACAAATTTAATATCGTAAAAAAAACCATACCCTTCAATCTAAAGTTTTCGAGTTACGGCGTTCTGAAAATTTCAACCCCTATTTTGAACCCCTTAGAGATGACTGACAGTAACGTCGAGCTTCGAGGACCAACTAGACCCCGAACGGAACCTATAACCCGAATTTCAGCAATTTTCTTTCATGGTAACTAAGAAAAGTGGCCCGTACGGCGTACGGCGGACAGACAGAAATATTGGTTTATTATTTTCAATAATGAACCATTGGAATCGAGCATGAAAAAAAAAATTCTTACCCCCCCTCAAAATTTGATGGTTTACGTTTCAAAGTATGTAGAATCCAAAACTGCAATAAAAATATTTCTGTCTGTCCGCCGTACGCCGTACGCCGTACGGGCCACTTTTCTTAGTTACCATGAAAAAAAATTGATGAAATTCGGGTTATAGGTTCCGTTCGGCGTCTAGTTGGTCCTCGAAGCTCGACGTTACTGTGAGTCATCTCTAAGGGGTTCAAAATAGGGGTTGAAATTTTCAAAACGCCTATACCATTTTTTTACGTAAATATTTTTACGGTTTTAAATAGTTCTTGAACTTGCGAGTTTTTTAAGACCATCCGGAGCATCGTACGTCCAGCCGTTCGTTCACAGTAAGGCCCCGAAGTTTGCACCGACAGGCATTTTCGACTCCAGTGTGAATGAAATTGTATACAATCCAAACCAAATCTCGTAACCAGAGACGCGCCCACAATAGGAATTTGTGAATACGGCCAATCATTGGTAGGGATCACCTGATTATATTGGCGGAGTATGAAGTCGAGTTGGTTGTTCTGTCATATTATTTAATTTGAAAAATGATGGCTCTATTGGAGTTTGTTGGTAGGTAGTGAAACTTGAACAAACGTTGAAGTATTATTGATGGGTAAATTATTACTACGGTAAATCATTACTCAACGGTAAATTATTACACAACGGTTCATTATACCATCTACGTAGAAGGGGCTGGAGTTTGTTGGTAGGTACTTTTGAAACTTTTTTCACTCCTCATCAACAATTTCTTTTCAGAACTTCATTATGTGTGTTTCTTTTTGTTAGGTACTGTTTGTCATCGGCAGAATTATTTTAGCAACATTTAACTCGTGATTTAGGTAGGTACCTAGTAACGAGTACGGGGTTAGGTACTAACCTACGGAGGGTCTGCGATCTACATAATATGCATATAATAGAATAGTACATATCATATTATATAGACGGGTTATCTATACATAGAGCTGTGATCTGTAACAGAAGGGTATTCTATACAAAATAATAAACCGTTGTGCAGGGATTTGCAGCGTTTTTTTATTGCAGTTTCGGATTCTACATACCTTGAAACGTAAACCATCAAATTTTGAGGGGGGGTAAGAATTTTTTTTTCTTGCTCGATTCCAATGGTTCATTATTGAAAATAATAAACCAAAACACCTAATTTTGGGTCTTACTACTTGTAAACTATGTTCACTATTCAGATGCCTATAAACTGGACTATAAAATGCGTGTTGGATGTGACTGCTTACAATAATATTGTAGAATGGAGAGGCTTTCTCGGATTTTGGTCTGGGCTTTTGGTGAATTTATTCGCCATTATCAGGGTTCACATTAATTTGGAAAATGGAGGCTTGTGTGTTGGGGAAAATAAGGACTATGAGTATGAGGATGATGTCGCTGGTCCTTCCACTAACTACCTGCAAGCGACTCATTGGGAATCCGACAAGACCGTGGATCTTGTGGGATTGTGGGCTTGCAGTAAATACTCTAACCGACCCACCAGAAGGCTGGCAACTTTGAAAACAGGAATATAACACCCACCAAGGGTTGACCATGGTTCGTAACCTACAAGCATTCAGACCTATTTTGCTTAATAGAGCCAATCAGTCAATAAGCCAAAATATACTCAGCTTTTATAGGGGAATGAAACGGCCCTCTAGCAACTGAACGGCTTCTAATCCCGTCCCAGAAAGAAATATCGCCCAATCAATCACCTCCTTTTACACCGAGCACACGACCCAATAACTAGTACTACGAGCGGGCCCCTTTTTCCACCCCAGAAAACGCCGAGCCAACTCCGTTCAATAACTCACCCAGCAAAGAGTTTAATAATCGGAGTTGATCCTTGGGGCCTCGACCATATTCTGGGATGACGACCCACCAAACTGCCGCTGCTGCCAATCCTACAGGCACAATAATTTCTGCTCTGCATCGACGTAATGGCCTATTCATCGTGGAGGGTGTCAGCCCAGTAGGGACTGGATAGGCGGAACAAGGGAAGGGTAGGTGTCCACAATGCGCCATCACAACTCTCAAACAATGGTTTTTCAAAACAATCGATATCTCCGGGCGGGCACGCTTTTCATCAGTTGTTCCCGTTTCCGCAAGTGGAAAGGGGCCCCTCCGGACCATCCCCGAAATTCGTGATGAAGGGGGGAGATTTAAAATTAAATGTCCACAAAAGGAGATTATTATGTCCCCGGACATTGTCGTGTTTTACAGATAGGTACAGCTTACAAGGGAAACAAAGGGAGGCAGAGAGGGAAGTAGATTCGTCAAATTGACGTTTAGATCAAGCCAGAGGTGTATAACCCTTAGGAATCACCAGCTAGTAAAATATAATAAAATGAAGATTGTGGGGATGAAAGATCTGGGATGTCGGTCAACAGCTATAATAAGGAAGAATCTGTCCGCCCATCTCCGACGATTCGGCAAATGCGTGGTGACATCTTCAGAGACTGGATGGGTATGAGAGATGAGAATGGGGAATGCGCATGTCACAAATGCGGTTTATATTACTGTAATAATACACATATGTATTCGCCCAGCGAAAAAATTTTATAACACCCCCTAAAAATTTTTTCTTTTTGATTTCAAGGTGCGTAGATTTCAAAAATGCAATGTCCGTCCGCTGTCCGCAATATCATCCATATCTACTTTATTTTCGGTCTACACAATTCGCTCTTTCGCATACAAGATCCATTTGGGCCCTACGTGCGTCCCGAAACATTGCAGCCCGGTCGGAATACACCCAAGACATTGTGAGGTATCGTTTTCAACGTTTTTTGGGACGAGGAGACCGAATATGAAGTCGATTGAACAAAGTGTGGAAAAGTGAGGTTCTAACAAAGTTTTTTTGACCAAAATTTACATTAAATTTTGGTCTAAAATCGTTGTTCTTCCGCACACAGTTTGGGCCCCCATTTGGGAATACGTTTGGGTTCTAGCGGTGCTCCGAAGCTCGGCAGCCCAGTCGGAAAACATCCGGGGGTGTTACAGAGGGCGGAGGGGGGGGGGGGGGGGGATTGTGTCAAAATTGGGATTTTTTGAGGATTTAGCGAACAAGAGCTTATGAGGTATCGTTTTCCATGTTTTTTAGGGCGAGAAGAGCAAATATGGAGTTGATTCTGACCAAAGAGTGAAGAACTGAGGTTGTAACGAAGGTTCAGCTCCCAAAATTCTTTCTTTATGAGTCAAAAACCTGGGAAATTGTCTGAAATCTACATAAATTTGTATAATAACACTAGTAGTATCAATAGATGAATCAAAACAAATAAATGGCACTGTCGTGAGTCCCTCCCGGGAACACTCCACTAACAACCTTAAAGCTCTCACCAATATTCCTATGTAAAAATTACCTTCCGCTAATAAACATCTGAGTGGGGAGACAGGCGACAGAATCCGGGGGACACAACCTGGTGCCCCACTACCAGCTCCCAACAGGGAGCTGGAGGGAGAGGACTCCAAGTCCTATATAACCCCGGATCCTGGAGCTTTAGCTTCATTCGACACTTCCTCTAACCAGCTCTCTCTTCTCTCTCTACCTTCCTCCTCCCAGATGCCTGGTGGTATCCGCCGCTCTGGGAATTCACCTCCTACCTTCTCCTCTTGTCTACATCGGTGGATATCCGCCGCCTAGACAAGCACCTTCCTTCCTTCACCTACATCGGTGGATTACCGCCGCCTAGGTGAATTTCCTTCCTCTCGCCTACATCGGTGGATTACCGCCGCCTAGACGAGATTCCTTCCACTCACCTACATCGGTGGATTACCGCCGCCTAGGTGAACTTCCTTCCTCTCACCTACATCGGTGGATTACCGCCGCCTAGGTGAAATTCCCTCGCTCTCATCTATTCACTCCTTCACGCCACCGTGATGATAAATTTAAATTCATCACAGTGGTGAACCCGACGTTCATCCAACCTTCTATCTATCTACCCTTCCTACCACCTCATGTGTCGCCCCAGTCTAGTTCGGTGTCCCGAATTTTAAATTCAATTTAAAATAGTCAGTATAAATTCGCAATTTTTTGGCCCACCCGCAACCGCTCACACAGCTCTCAACTCTCCGCCGCAACCACATCCGCTGCCGCAAATTGCGAATTTTCAAATTCAAACACTCCAATTGAATTTTGTTCACAGACACCTCCACCATGGACCCGAACTCGCCATCGCCGCCGCTCCTACGGCCGTCCCTGCTGCAGCCGCCGACCACTGCGGCTTCTGACGCAACCGACAACCCCTTCACCAGCCTCTCACCACCCGGCTCCACCGCATCCGCCGCCGCCGCTGCCGCCGCCGCTGCAGCTGCCGCACACGCCGCCGCCGACGTCACGACGGCCTCGGCGTCATTCCCGCTGTCGCTACCCCCCTTCTACACGCACGACCCCGCACTCTGGTTCTTCCAGGTCGACGCTGCGTTTTCTGCCGCCAACATCCGCAGCCAGCGTACCCGCTACTCCCGCATTATCTCTCTACTACCGTATGAGATCCTCCTGCAGACGTCAGACATCTCCCCCGACGCCACGGCCGCCTACGACGACCTCCGCGCACGCCTCATCAGCTTATACCAACCCTCCAAGATCGCACGTGTCGCAGCGCTCTCCCAGCCCCAACATCTCGGCGATTTGAAGCCCTCCCACCTATACCGTCGCCTACGTCACCAGCTACACGACGTCGTGACGGCCGACATCGCCCGCACTTTCTGGCTGCGAGCCCTCCCCCACCCCATCCAGATGGCGCTCGCCAGCCACCTCGACGGACCGGACGAGCCGCTGCTCCGTCTAGCCGACACGGTTCACGACCTCGCCGCGGCCGCCAGCGTCACGGAAGTCGCCGCACCCCGCACCCCCACCCCGCGCAGGGACCGTTCACCGTCTCAAGAGCGCCGCCGGCCCCCCCTCCCTCCACCGGCGCCGCTCCCTCTCCGTCGATCGCCGGCCAACCCCCTCCTCCGACCACCGACGCCAGCGCTCGGCCGACCGCCGCACCGTCTCCCCCACCCAGCAACGAAGAGGGAGGTCCCCAAACACGACAGCGTCGGTGGGGAGGCCCGCAAATGCCAGCCCCCCTGCTCCTACTCCTCCAAGCAGGGAAACGCGGACGCCCGCCGGTAAATCCGGCGGGCCCCCCTCCTCGCCAACACGGGGGGGACCACCACCAACCCCTCCCCGCCCGCATTCACACCACCACCACCAAGCCTCGCTACCCCTCCTACGCCGCCGCCACGGCTGCCAACCTCCCGGCCGCATCTGCCGTCGCCGCCAAACACGCCACCTCTCCATCAACTGACACCCCACCCCGAGTCAGCCCCTCCAAGCCC
Source organism: Leptopterna dolabrata (assembly GCA_954871275.1). Taxonomy (NCBI): domain Eukaryota; kingdom Metazoa; phylum Arthropoda; class Insecta; order Hemiptera; family Miridae; genus Leptopterna; species Leptopterna dolabrata. The sequence goes on along the minus strand of OX940976.1, from coordinate 1,853,366 downwards.
GCCTCCAGGGCAGCCAACCTTCCGGCCGCCACTAGCGCCGCCGCTACCGTTCCCCCACCCCGGAACGGCCCCTCCAAGCCCGCCTCCAGGGCAGCCAACCTTCCGGCCGCCACTAGCGCCGCCGCTACCGTTCCCCCACCCCGGAACGGCCCCTCCAAGCCCGCCTCCAGGGCAGCCAACCTTCCGGCCGCCACTAGCGCCGCCACTACCGTTCCCCCACCCCGGAACGGCCCCTCCAAGCCCGCCTCCAGGGCAGACACCCTCCCGGCCGCCACTAACGCCGCCGCTACCGTTCCCCCACCACGGAACGGCCCCTCCAACCCCGCCCCCAAGGCAACAACCCCTCCGGCCGCCACTCGCGCCGCCGCTACCGTTCCCCCTCCCCGGAACGGCAAAAAAACGCCCCGCGTCTCCTTCGCGGAGGACCAACCACCGCCATCGCAGCCGCCCATCACCTCGGACGATCCAAGCCCCCCCCCTCCGACAGACCCCAACACCTCAGCAATTTTACCACACTCCGCCCCAGCTCACCAACGCCTGTTCCTAAAATGCTCGAAAACGCACGTCCCGTTCCTCGTCGACACAGGGGCGGCGCTCTCCATATTCCCGAATAATATTCTCCGGCGACAGGCGCGTTGTTACCGGCAACTCCTCTACGCCGCCAACGGTACCACCATCCCCTCGTACGGGACGTACCGCTCATCAATCCATATGAGCGGGCTCGCGTACGAGTGGGAATTTACCGTGGCGGACGTAGAGAAAGCTATCCTGGGGGCCGACTTCCTCGCATATTTCGGCCTCCAGGTAGACGTCCGTAACGCGCGCCTGCTCGACCCCTCCACCCAGAAACCCATCCCCGGGTTCATTCATGCGGTGGATCGGCCCCCATCCCAGTTTGAACAACTCCTCCTACACTACAAACCCCAGCGCCGCCCCTCAGCTCACATCTCACAGACCCAGCACTACATTGAAACCTCCGGCCCCCCAATATCCGCAAAAGCACGACGCCTCCACCCCCTCCAACTCTCACAGGCCCGCAAACACTTTGATAATCTCATCAAGGAAGGCATTATCCGTCCCTCCAAATCCCCGTGGGCTTCTCCACTACATATTGTGCAGAAGCCTAACGGGGATATCCGCCCCTGCGGTGACTACCGCCGCCTCAATGCCCGAACAACCCCAGATCTCTACAACGTCCCGCATCTCCGGGATTTCTCTTCCCACCTCCACAACACAACCATCTTTTCTACACTCGACATCTCTCGTGCCTTCCATCACATTCACATCTACCCCCCTGACGTTCCTAAAACAGCTATCATCACCCCTTTCGGCCTGTTCGAGTATATCAAAATGGGTTTCGGCCTCCGTAACGCTGCCCAAACATGGCAGCGTTACATGGACAACATTCTACGAGGCCTACCCTTCGTATTCTGTTTTTTGGACGACGTACTGATCGCTTCCCGGGACCCAAAGGAACACCTCGCACACCTGAAACAGGTTCTTGACATCTTCGCCGCCGAGGGCCTCACCATAAACGCTCCGAAATGTGTTCTCGCCCAACCCTCCGTCCGCTGCCTCGGCCACCAGGTTTCGTCCGAAGGAATAAAACCCCTACCGGACAAAGTGCACACCCTCACCGATTTCCCACAACCCAACACTGTCTCAGAACTCCGCCGTTTCCTGGGTATGTTGAACTTTTATCGTAGACACATCAAACACGCAGCACAACATCAACAACCACTCATACACGCTATCCCACAACCGGCAAAGAAAAACGATAAACGCCCCATTTCCTGGACCCCCACCCTCACAACCGCCTTCCAGCAATGCAAACAGGACCTAGTAGACGCCGCTCTATTGGCCCATCCCGATCCCCATGCCCCCCTCTCCATCACCATGGATGCGTCCGACTGGGCCATCGGGGCAGTACTCCACCAACACACCGGCGCCACCCCCCAACCTCTCGGCTTTTTCTCTAAAACTCTGTCCCCCACACAAAAAAATTACTCCACCTTTGACAGAGAACTCCTCGCCATCCACGAAGCCATCAAACACTTCCGTGACTTCGTGGAGGGCAGGCAGTTCTCTGTCATCACCGACCACAAGCCCCTCACCCACGCCCTCCTCCAAAACCGAAAATCAGCCTCCCCCCGTCGCCTCCGGCAACTCGAATTTATCGGACAGTTCACGTCCGATATTCGTTATTTGCCGGGGGCCGACAACTGCGTCGCCGACGCGCTCTCCCGCCCCACCCCTGCGCCGGTGGCGGAGTTACTGCCCTTCCCTTCCCCGCAAACCCTCAAAAACCACCAAACTCCTACTTCCGATCCCGCACTTTCCAATCTCATCTCCGCCTCCAAATTGGAACAGCTGCCTCCCCTCGATCTCTGGTGCGACGTATCGGCCGATATACCGCGCCCGTACGTCCCACCGGAGCTGAGGAGGCAGTTGTTCCTACATTACCACTCCCTCCATCATCCCGGCATTCGGGCGAGCCGGGACCTCATCAAGACGCGGTACTTCTGGCCCCATATGAACACGGATATACGTACCTGGGTTCTGGGGTGCCAGAAGTGCCAGCAATTCAAGGTCTCGGCTCACCCCCATGTACCTCCTCAACCTATCCCCGATTCTCTCCCGTGGGAACACGTCCACTTGGATCTGGTCGGCCCTCTTCCCCCCTCCGAGGGGAAGAGGTATTGCCTCACCATGATCGACCGTGCGACAAATTGGGTAGAGTGTATCCCACTCGCCCACATTACCGCGGACGCCGTCGCCGCGGCCTTCCTCAATCAATGGATCAGCCGCTACGGCTGTCCGCGGACACTCACGGTCGATCAGGGGAGGCAATTTGAATCAGCCCACTTTGCCGACCTGCTCCGTTCCCTCGGGATTCAGAAAATCCGCACCACTCCTTATCACCCTCAATCCAACGGGAAAATAGAGCGGTGGCACTCGGTCCTCAAGCAAGCCATCTCCACATCAGCCACTTCCCCTTCATGGACCAAAACCCTCCCCTACGTTCTACTTAGCCTCCGCACTTCCGCCCGTCCTTCAGACAACACAAGTCCCGCACAACACGCTTTCCGAGACCCTCTACGTTTGCCAGCCGACATCTTCACCCCACACCCCACCCCGTCAATTAACAGGGAACCACTCCACACAACAACACCACACAATGACACCACCTATCCCACACGTTTTTACACAGCCACTCACATGTACTTGAAGGAGCCCGGCATCCACAAAACATTTCAACCTCTCTACGCCGGGCCCTTCCACGTCATCCGCTCCACAAACACCACGGCTACCCTGTTAATTGACGGGAAGCCCCACACTGTACCCCTCGCCCGTTGTAAACCAGCCCCAGTCCTCCCCGACACTTCGCCCCACACCACTCACCCGACCACCCCCACACCACAAACACCACACATCACCTCCATCTCACCCACCGGACCCCAACGTCGCCGCCCCTCTTGGCGACGTCCCGGGTACCGGCCCCCACCGGCTCTTCCCCTTCACCACCGCCCCGGCAGTGAAGGGGCCCCTCTATCAGTCTTCACTAACGTGAAGACTGTTAGAGGGAGTCGCCCCTCTCACCCCATCACCTCACCACCATTAGACACTCACTACATTACACTGCACACTATCCGCACCCAGGGAACGGCGGATCTCGCAACCCCGCTCAATTCTGTCTCCCCTGAACCTGTACCTAAAACTTGTACATACCTGTAAATACCTGTAAATACTACCTGTAAATACCTTGCAAATATCTAACTATCTAACTACTATCTAACTATCACTCCTCTTATCATCAACATCAACCTCATCACCTTTGTAAATATCGTCACTTCATCAAATTTTTCATCACACCCTCCTTGTACATATGTTTCCCATCATCAAATTTCGTCTACTCACATCTACTTACATCTACTTACGTCTACTTATATCTACTTATGTCTACTTATGTCTCCTTATGTCTACTTTTGTCTACTTAGCCCTACTTATGTCTACTTATGTCTGCTTATGCCTACTTATCCCACTACTTGTATATCACCCTAGATTTAAGACACCTCCGGTCACTCCTCTGCCTTCAGCACTGCAATTGTTTGTTTCAGCCTTCAGCTCCTGTATCCTTGCGCCTTCAGCTCCCCTTTTTGTTTCCGCAGCCCTCAGCCACTGTCAACTTGAGCCTTCAGCTACCTCAAACATTGGTTCGAACTGGGGGGACCTCTGTCGTGAGTCCCTCCCGGGAACACTCCACTAACAACCTTAAAGCTCTCACCAATATTCCTATGTAAAAATTACCTTCCGCTAATAAACATCTGAGTGGGGAGACAGGCGACAGAATCCGGGGGACACAACCTGGTGCCCCACTACCAGCTCCCAACAGGGAGCTGGAGGGAGAGGACTCCAAGTCCTATATAACCCCGGATCCTGGAGCTTTAGCTTCATTCGACACTTCCTCTAACCAGCTCTCTCTTCTCTCTCTACCTTCCTCCTCCCAGATGCCTGGTGGTATCCGCCGCTCTGGGAATTCACCTCCTACCTTCTCCTCTTGTCTACATCGGTGGATATCCGCCGCCTAGACAAGCACCTTCCTTCCTTCACCTACATCGGTGGATTACCGCCGCCTAGGTGAATTTCCTTCCTCTCGCCTACATCGGTGGATTACCGCCGCCTAGACGAGATTCCTTCCACTCACCTACATCGGTGGATTACCGCCGCCTAGGTGAACTTCCTTCCTCTCACCTACATCGGTGGATTACCGCCGCCTAGGTGAAATTCCCTCGCTCTCATCTATTCACTCCTTCACGCCACCGTGATGATAAATTTAAATTCATCACAGGCACTATCAATGATCAAAGATAATTTGTATAAAAGGACCTTAATTCGTGTTTTTGGGGGCCGAAACTGGTAGAATTCATCAAAAATAGCTATTTCAATTATTGCACTTATATATGAAACAGTAGATATATAAAAGCGTCATTCTGGTACAAGGTCACCCGGCAAGAAAGGCGCAAACTACAATTATAAAATAAGTAACAAACAAAAACATTTTTCGAATTTTTGATAAAATTACTGATCCTCAATAAACTTTTAGGTTCTTGAGTCACTACTGTACAACGTATTTAGTGGATTGTAGCTATTTTAGTTATTTTAGCTATTTTACTCTTGGAAAAAACTTCGATTTTCCAATATTTCAGGAGATAGCAGCTCTTGTTCCCACCTTGAGTCAACTTTTCACGAAAAGTTGGTTAAACACTGTCAATAGCCACAAATTGAAATATTTTTCGATTAACTAGCTGAAACGATGTTTATATTTTCATGTTTTATCTTTTATAATGTTTTAATCACAGACCTAATCGGCTATTTAGTTAACAATTTATCTGTAGCGTGATAATGATTTGTTGATCAGGGTAGGAAACACATAATACTTCGTTCTTCGTAGGGTGTCTTGTAGATTATTTTTCTTCTAGGTACTAAGTAACATACCAATTTCACGCTCTAAACGTTGATTAAAGAGGGATGAACTCATATAAAGCAGTGAAAGGTACTGAGTAGTGCGATATTCTCATTAAACGTTAGGTTGCGAAATTATTTACGGCCTACGAAATACCTACTTAACTTCCGCCGAGGTCTACTCGGATCAATCCGATGTCTCACTCATCGGACAAAAAACACGTGTGGCACAGCGGATCATCCCCACTTCCTCTTCAATTTCAAACTCAATGAAAGGCATCATCAACATCAAAAATGCCGATGAAAAATGCTTTCTGTGGAATGTTTTGGGAAACACGTTGGAAAAATCAATATGGGTGGAATAGTTTCCCGTTAAAGTTAAGGACACTGAGAAATTCAAAAGACAAAACCTCACAATTTCGATTAATGTGTTTGGTTATGAGACGGAAGGGAAACGTGAATATATTATAGATACCCCATTAGAGTAACATCTTGCAAAAATCGAACCAACCACATCAATGTGTTGTTGCTGACAGCCGCCACAGAAGGTAGCCAAGAAGTCAAAACATATTACTGTCTCATAACAAGTATTTCTCATATCTTGTCCCACTTGACAAAACATAATGGTGCACGCTTCTACTGCAACTATTGCGTACTTAGATTCGCAATGGAAGAAACGCTGTTGAACCATATTCCATATTGTGGGGCACATGGAGCTTAAAGAACCGTTAACCACGACAAGGGAGTACTCTATTTCAAAAATTATACATATTACCATTTAGTTCCGTATAAATTCATCTGCGATTTCGAATCTTTCCTAATGCCATTAGATAAAACAGAGCCGAGACCACATATTGAGACTGGAGAGGGGTCCAGTATGGATTTGTCATATACCCACGACTTAGCCGGATCGAATCTAGAAGCTGCGAACGCTAATTTTTGCCCCGAAACAACAGCGAAGTAAGACTTGTGTCGTGCGGGTTCAGTATCTCAGGTATTGCAGGGTGACCTTGCGCCAGGACGCAGCTTTTATATCTAACTGAAACAACAAATGAACTTCCACATTTCTGTAGGTATGTCTAATTGAATAATAAACCCATGCCACAAGGACTTCGCAGCGTTTTGGCGTTTTGGTTTACTATTTTCATAAACCTTTGGAATCGAGCATGAAAAATAATTTTTAACCCCCCCCCCCCCCCCACCATTTGAAGGTTTCCGTTTCAAGGTATGTAGAATCCGAAAATGCAATAAAAAATTTCTGTCCGTCCGCCGTACGCCTTACGCCGTACTTCGCATTTTTCTTAGTTACCTCGAACCAAAATTAACGAAATTAGGTGTGTAGGTCCCATTTGGGCTCTAGTTGACCCTCGAAGTTCGGCGTTACTGTCACTCCTCTCTAAGGGGGGGGGGGGGGGATAGGGGTTGAAATCTCCAGGACGCCGTTACCTCGAATTTTAAGTTTTCAAATATTTCTCGAACTTGAGAGTTTTTTAAGACCACCCGGAGCATTGTACGTCCAGCAGTTCGTTCACCGTAAGGCCCCGAAGTTTGCACCGACAGGCTTCTTCAACAGAAGGGTGAATCAAATTTTATACATTCAGCCCAGATACCATCGCTAGGGACGCGGTAACATTTGGGAATTGGCCCGAGATAATCATTGCTAGGGAGCACCTGATTATATTCACTGAGTATGAAGTCTAGTTGGTTGTTGTGTGATATTATTTCATTTGAAAAATGATGGCTCCTTCGGATTTTGTATGTAGGTACTTTTGTAACTTGAATAAACGTTGTTTCATAAATAACAACGATTATGAAATGTAATTTCCGGGCTGGCTCAATACTCGATTTAGGCATCTATACAGATAAATTATTACATAACGGTTATTATTTGCAAATTATTACGCAACGGTTTATTATTCTGTAAATTACTACACAACGGTAAATTATTACACAACGGTAGATTATTACACAACAGTTTATTAAACTATATACGCCGAAGGGGCATGTATACAGGTAAATTATTACACAACGGTTTATTATTTACCTTATGCTTCATAAATAACTACAAAAAATGATGAGTGATTGAATTATTGAATCCCGCGCATTTGTATGAAACTTTAATAACCGGGCCTGCTCCAGTACTTGATTTAGGGCTATCCTGGGGGGGGGGGGGGGGGGCTCGAGGGTACTGACTACAGAAAACAGTGATCTACAAAGAAGGACCATCTATTCAGGAAATAACAAACCGTTGTGTGATAATTTGCAGAGTTTTTTTATTTATTTTTATAATGAAACTAGATTTCACTCTGAGAACATTGACACCAACCGCACTCTCCTACAATTAGCAGTTCTTTTTCTATGATTCTTCGAAGTTTCCAGAAGTTCTGAAGTCACAGATAGAGGGGGGGGGGGGGGGGGAATCCGCCCAGGTGATAGGGGTGCAATGACGTCACAACTTCCAGAGGATCTTCGAAAAATCGCAGAAAAAGAACTTACCGTAGGTACTTATCGTAGGACAGTGCGGTTGTGTTGGTGGAGGGGTGTGAGCCGTGTTCTTGGTAGCTTCGAGTTTTTCGGTTTTCTTCCCGCCCCTAGATCTCTTTATCCGTTCGAATTTTTGCGTCTAAAAATCAGGCATGTAAGTGTCAAGTTCCCGTTACTCCAAACGAACTGAATACGAGAACAAGAAAACCACCGATGACTGCACTGCATGCGGGTTTGCTGTGTTGGTGATACCGAAATGACGAGTTCCGACGCAATATCCTCTTCCAGCCCAGACTATTTGGCTACAGCGCTTCTCATTAAAGCCTCCCTCGACACTTCAACTGCCCAGTCCCTTTTCGGGCTGTGATTACGTAGAAAATTATTTACAGGCCGAAGCCCGTGTTATCCAATGCTGAAAAGCAAGGGGATCATCCTCTAATAGCACACGACTGGCCCCCCCACCTGACGATACTAGTAGGTTTCTTGTTGATGTAGTTCATTCGTGCGTTGCCCCCTTGTTTTCCTAACACTCCATTGGAAACAGGCCCTACATCCAACTTCTGCGTATTTAGGACTGGCCTTAGAGATCTGGCCAATCATTATTTTAAATTCTTAGGAATTTAAAATAATTAAATTCTTACATTTAAATTATTAAATTTAAAATAATTAAATTCTTTAAAATACCTAATTAAAATAAATAATTCACCATTAAATTCTTCGGAATTTCTAATTCCTTAGGATTTTAAATTCTTAAGAATTTTAAATTTCTTACAATTTAAATTATTAGAAATTTAAAACCGCTACGAATATTACTTACACTATTTTGATTCCAATGAAAAACGGCCAGGTTGCCACTGATCAATGACATGTATTGACTCCGCCTGAGGCAATAGCACCTACGATGAAGGGGCTACCACCAGTTGAGCGCAAATACCTTATAATGCCACCGGTTCAGCGCGAAAGCGTGCATTTTTGGCCGCCAGTTGAGCGCAACATGGGTACGAAATAATAGTACGGAAACCGCCAGTTGAGCGCGAAGGACATTGAAAACGTGGACAGGATTTGCGACAGCATATATGAGTCCTTATCTTCGTATAAAGTACTTAATCCACATTGTTGAACGTATCTGTACCAAGATTGTTTCAAGTGAAAACGACATCCATTCACAGTTACTTCAGGCCATACACTTAGAGCTGCGTTTCGTATAGCGAGTTCAAAATCAGCTACTAATGTCTTGGGGCGAAAATTTTGACAACGATCAGTCAACAGTTGAAATAATTGAGTGTAGATCTCTTCAGTTTTAGATGGTAACAGAGCCCAAACGATAGGAACATAATGATCGTTTTGATAAATATGAATGGTAAACATTTGGCAAAAATGTTTGGCGCAATAATCAAACGTTCCATCAACCAGCAAGGTTTCAGCTCGGCATAAGGCTTCAATGTTTCTGTTTGTTGAAAAACATATTATATTGTACATCCGGTCATTAACAATTGTCATGCACTCACCCAAGTGGCTCTTCAAGTCAAGTTTTTCAACAGCGTCATGTACTTCGTGAGTGAACTTTGGGATAGGGGGTAGTAGCGACGACTTTTTCCTTGTAACGCTACGGCTTACACTATCCAGATCGTCGTCAGTCAGGTTGCGCACCAGCCCAAGGGTGGCAGCTTCAGATTGTGCCAATTCTCGCGGTCTACAAGAAAAGTCCCCAGAAACCTTACGTTTGGCCGAATTGGCGCACATTTGCCTAGGGGCAATCGGAAGGGCGTTGTGATTATGGCTCGATCGTGTCACATCTGTAATAAAAGTTCGACTGGTATTTGTATACAGCCGCGCCCGACAAGTTCCCACGGAACATCTCCACGCCACACCGTCGCGCACTTCACGGTCTTCGCGGAATTTATAGCCGTCATGCAAAATCAAAGGTTTCCCCTTTTCGCTATATACGATTTCAACTTGAGTCATCGAGATTCCGTTGTTTGCGAGGTCACCAGCTTCCGAAGGTCCCGACCGTACTGAACAAAAGCCTATCACAAGCATCTTATCTGCAAGTGAACCGGTAAACGGGGCGGAGTTCGTAAGCAACAAAACATGAAAAAACGGACCCGGGCATATTCCATCTCTTAGGACAACAAACCATGATTTCGGGTTCACTCCATCTCTTCGTTGTCCATAAAAAGAGGTGTCGCGCTCAACTGGCGTGCAGTTTGAGGCTATTCTGCGCTCAACTGGTAGGGATTAATTCCTGGTTTTGGTCGTTTGCGCTCAACTGGAGTTTTCCCCGATGAAGGGGTATTTCAGAAACAATGGGATGCCTCTCTGGGTTCAAGTTCGTGTGGGTTAATCAGGGAACTGACAAATGATACAAAGTGAGAAGTTGGAACGAAAAATTCCGATATTGGTCATTTTGGTTTATTATTCTGTGAATAATACACCTATGTATTCGCTCAGCAAAAAATTTTTATAACACCCCCTCAAAATTTGTTTTACGTTTCAAAAGGTGCGTAGATTCCAAAAAAAAAACGCTGCAAATCCCTGCACAACGGTTTATTATTTTGTATAGAATACCCCTCCGTTACAGATCACAGCTCTATGTATAGATAACCCGTCTATATAATTTATGATATGTACTATTCTATACATATAATGTAGATCGCAGACCCTCCGTAGGTTAGTACCTAACCCCGTACATGTTACTAGGTACCTACCTAAATCACGAGTTAAATGTTGCTAAAATAATTCTGCCGATGACAAACAGTACCTAACAAAAAGAAACACACATAATGAAGTTCTGAAAAGAAATTGTTGGAGGAGTGAAAAAAGTTGCGAAAGTACCTACCAACAAACTCCAGCCCCTTCTACGTAGATGGTATAATGAACCGTTGTGTAATAATTTACCGTTGAGAACTGATTTACCGTAGTAATAATTTACCCATCAATAATACTTCAACGTTTGTTCAAGTTTCATGTCGTGAGTCCCTCCCGGGAACACTCCTCTAGTAAACTTAAGTCTTCACCAATATTCTAACGCAAAACTTAGTTCCGTAAATAAACGAAACGAGTGGGGAGACAAGCCACAGAACCCAGGGTACACAACCTGGGGCCCCACCACCAACCCCTAACGGGGGTTGGAGGGAGAGGCCTCACTTCTCTATAAAACCCTGGATCCTGCAGCTTTAGCTTCATTCGACACTTCCTCTAACCAGCTCTCTCTTCTCTCCTCTACCTTGCTCTCTCTCTTCCTCTCTTAAAAGGTCCTAGATGTCGGTGGTGGTCAGCCCATAACCGCCTAGGCAAAACCTCCTCCTCCAAAAGATTCCAGATGTCGGTGGTGATTCGCTCATAACCGCCTGGACACCTCTCCTCTAAAAGATCCTAGATGTCGGTGGTGATTCGCTCATAACCGCCTAGGCAAACTCTACCACTCACCTCTCATCACTCTCTCTCTCAAAAGATCCTAGATGTCGGTGGAGATCCGCCGCCTGGGCAAATTCTATCACTCACCTCCACCTTTTCACTTTCCCAAAAGATCGTAGATGTCGGTGGTGATCCGCTCATAACCGCCTGCGCAATTCCTCACGCCACCGTGATGAACCAATTTTAAATTCATCACAGTGGTGAACCCGACGTTCACCCAACCTTCCTTTCCTTCCCACCTAATGTGTCAACCCCCAGTCTCAAGTTAAGTTCGGTGTCCCCATTTCAATTTCAAATTCAGTCAGTCAGTTTAAATTTCGCAATTTTCGCCCACACTCCCTCAACCGCTCGGAGATCGCACACCTCTCACATCTCCGCTCAGCCACACACACCTCCGCTCCCGATTTTTGCGAATTAAATATTTGAAATTTAAAATTTGAATTTTTTCAAATTACAGACTCAACCATGGACCCGAACTCGACGCCGCCGCCGCTCCTCCGGCCACCCACGCTGCAGCCACCCGCCGCCACGACAACGGACACAACGGCCGCTGTCGAGAACCCGTTCTCCACCCTTTCGCCACCCGGCTCCGCCTCATCACCTGCGCCCGCCGCCGCCGCCGCCGCTGCAGCCGCAGCCACCGCCGCCGCCGCCGACGTCATGACCGCCTCTGCGTCATTTCCCCTCACATTACCACCCTTTTACTCACATGACCCCGCGTTGTGGTTTTTCCAGGTTGACGCAGCATTCTCGGCCGCAGGGATCCGCAGCCAAAAGACACGCTACTCCCGCATCATCTCCCTTTTGCCGTACGATATCTTGCTGCAGACGTCAGACATCTTCCCCGACGCCGCAACCGCCTACGACGACCTCCGTGGCCGCCTCATCGCCCTCTACCAACCTTCTAAAATCGCAAGAGTCGCCGCCCTGACGCAGCCGCTACACCTCGGCGATATGAAACCCTCCCACCTCTACCGGCGCCTGCGACATCAACTGCAAGGCATTATGACCGCCGACATCGCCCGGACCTTCTGGTTGCGCGCCCTACCCCACCCCATTCAGATGTCACTCGCCAGCCACCTCGACGGCCCGGACGAGCCTCTCCTCCGCCTCGCAGACACGGTGCATGACCTCGCCGCAGCCGCCAGCGTCAGCGAAGTACACAACCCCCGCACCGCACCCCCTCCTCGACAACCCGACGCAACGTCCCGCGAGCGCAGCCGTCCCCACTCCACCGAGCGCCGCCGACCCCCCTCCCTTGACAGGCGCCGTTCCCCCTCCACGGAACGCCGCCGAACCCCCTCCACGGACCGCAGGCGCCCGCCTTCCCCCGAACGCCGCCCCACCCCTCCTCGGGAGCAGCGAAGAGGGAGATCACCAGCAAACGCGACCCCCTCAAACACGCCTCGCCCCGCCAGGACGAACTACCTCCCCGCCGACCACCCCCACCGATGCTTCTACCACGTAAACTTCGGTGGGGAGGCCCGCAAGTGCCAAACCCCCTGCTCCTTCCCCACCGGGCAGGGAAACGCCGACGCTCGCCGGTAAACCCGGCGGGCCCCCCTCCTCGCCAACACGGGGGGGACCCCCTCCCTTCTCCCCGGCCCGCATCAACTCAACCACCAACACCAAGGCCTCCTACCCTTCCTACGCCGCCGCCACGGCCGCCGACCTCACGGCCGCGCCTCGCTGCGCCGCCACCTCCCTCTCCCCACCGAACGCCGTTCCCCCACCTCGGAACAGCCCCTCCACGGCCACCGCCACGGCCACCAACCTCACGGCCGCGCCTCGCTGCGCCGCCACCTCCCTCCCCCCACCAAACACCGTTCCCCCACCTCGGAACAGCCCCTCCACAGCCGCCGCCACGGCCGCCAACCTCACGGCCGCGCCTCGCTGCGCCGCCGCCTCCCTCTCCCGACCAGACACCGTTCCCCCACCTAAGAACGTCCCCCACTCAACAACCTCCACGGCCGCCAACCTCACGGCCACACCTCGCTGCGCCGCCGGCCTCACCTCACGACCGGCCACCGTTCCCCCACCTAGGAACGGCCCCCCCTCAAACCGCCTCCACGGCCGCCAACCCCACGGCCGCCAACCCCACGGCCGCACCTCGCTGCGCCGCCAACCCCCTCTCCCGGCCGACCACCGTTCCCCCACCAAGGACCGGCCCCCTCTCAACCGCCTCCACGGCCGCCAACCTCCCGGCAGCGCCACACAGCGCCGCCGCATCCCTTCCCCGGCCAAACACCGTTCCCCTCCCAAGGAACAGGCGCCCCTCCATCCACGTCTCCTTTGAGGGAGACAAACCCCCACCACCACTCAACCCCACCACCCCTGCTACCAACCCCACAACTGACCAGACTCAGTGTCTCTCACCCGCCCATCTATGTAAATACTCATGTACTACTCATCTACACATACTCATACTACGCACTACCTAAACCTACTATCTAAGTCTACTATTTAAGTCTCCTATTGTATACATCTTCTCCCAACTCATTGTCTCTCATTCGCCCATCTATGTAAATACTCATGTCCTACTCAGCTACACATATCTCACCTAGATTTAAGGATGACGCCCTCAGCACCCAACCTGTTGCCGTGGCCCTCAGCCGTTGTCACCTCTGGCCTTCCGCCCCCATTTATGTTTGCCTTGGCCCTCAGCCCCTGTCACCTTGCGCCTTCAGCCCTCCTCACCTTTGGCCTTCAGCCCCACTTATGTTTGCTATGGCCCTCAGCCCCTGTCAACTTGCGCCTTCAGCTCCACGAATCTTGGTTCAAACTGGGGGGACCTCTGTCGTGAGTCCCTCCCGGGAACACTCCTCTAGTAAACTTAAGGCTTCACCAATATTCTAACGCAAAACTTAGTTCCGTAAATAAACGAAACGAGTGGGGAGACAAGCCACAGAACCCAGGGTACACAACCTGGGGCCCCACCACCAACCCCTAACAGGGGGTTGGAGGGAGAGGCCTCACTTCTCTATAAAACCCTGGATCCTGCAGCTTTAGCTTCATTCGACACTTCCTCTAACCAGCTCTCTCTTCTCTGCTCTACCTTGCTCTCTCTCCTCCTCTCTTAAAAGATCCTAGATGTCGGTGGTGGTCAGCCCATAACCGCCTAGGCAAAACCTCCTCCTCCAAAAGATTCCAGATGTCGGTGGTGATTCGCTCATAACCGCCTGGACACCTCTCCTCTAAAAGATCCTAGATGTCGGTGGTGATTCGCTCATAACCGCCTAGGCAAACTCTACCACTCACCTCTCATCTCTCTCTCAAAAGATCCTAGATGTCGGTGGAGATCCGCCGCCTGGGCAAATTCTATCACTCACCTCCACCTTTTCACTCTCCCAAAAGATCGTATATGTCGGTGGTGATCCGCTCATAACCGCCTGCGCACTTCCTCACGCCACCGTGATGAACCAATTTTAAATTCATCACATTTCACTACCTACCAACAAACTCCGAAAGAGCCATCATTTTTCAAATGAAATAATATCACAGAACAACCAACTCGACTTCATACTCCGCCAATATAATCAGGTGATCCCTAGCAATGATTAATTTCATCTCCACCAAATTTCCTATTTTGGGCGCGTCTCTGGTTACGAGATTTGGTTTGAATTGTATACAATTTCATTCACACTGGAGTCGAAAATGCCTGTCGGTGCAAACTTCGGGGCCTTACTGTGAACGAACGGCTGGACGTACGACGCTCCGGATGGTCTTAAAAAACTCGCAAGTTCAAGAACTATTTAAAACCGTAAAAATATTCACGTAAAAAAATGGTATAGGCGTTTTGAAAATTTCAACCCCTATTTTGAACCCCTTACAGATTACTCACAGTAATGTCGAGCTTCGAGGACCAACTAGACCCCGAACGGAACCTATAACCCGAATTTCATCAATTTTCTTTCATGGTAACTAAGAAAAGTGGCCCGTACGGCGGACAGACAGAAATATTTTTATTGCAGTTTTGGATTCTACATACCTTGAAACGTAAACCATCAAATTTTGAGGGGGGGTAAGAATTTTTTTTTTCATGCTCGATTCCAATGGTTCATTATTGAAAATAATAAACCAAAAAAAATGCACTGTCCGTCCGCCGCATCACGTAAAACGGCTTCATTTTCGGTATAAAAAAACCGTTCTTTTGAACTCATGCTCCATTTGGGCCCGTTGTGTCCCGAAACTTTGCAGGCAGGTGGGAATATACCCAGGAGTGTTATGAGTAAAAGTGGGTATAAAAATAGGTACTTTTTGCGTTTTAGTAACATGAGCTTTTGAGGTATCGCTTTCCATGTTTTTGGGACGAGAAGACCGAATATGAAGTCGATTTTGACCAAAGAGTGGAAAACTGAGGTTCTAACGAGGTGTCAGCCTTAATATTACGTTCAATTTTGGCCTAAAATCGTCTCTCTTCCGCACACAGTTTGGGTTCCCATTTGGGAACACATCCGGGTCCTAGTTGTGCTCCGAAACACGGCAGCCCGATCGACATACACCCAGGAGTGTTATGGGAGAACAATTGGTGTAAAAATTGGGGTTTTCGAGGGATTTTTGAGGTTTTAGTGAACATGAGCTTGTGAGAAATTGTTTTTTCCATGTTTTTAGGGCGAGAAGATCGAGTATTAGGTTGATTTTGACCGAAGAGTGAAGAATTGAGGTTGCAATGAAAGTCATTTCCTCCCGAAATTCATTTTTTATTTGTCAAAAACATGGGAAATTGTCTGAAATCACCATAAATTTGTATAATAACACTAGAAGCAACAGGTGAATCAAGACAATTAAATGGTACTATCAATGATAAAAAATAATCTGTTGAAAAAAAGTCAAGCCTAATTCGTATTTTTGGGGGCCAAAATTGGTGGAAACCATCAAAAATAGCCATATCAATAACTGCACATGAAAGAAACAGTAAGTGAACAGCCAACATTTCTGCAGGTATGTCCAGTAGAATAATAAACCCATGTGACAAGGACTTCACAGCGTTTTTTGTTTAAATTTGATTTCTCTCAGTTATTGTTCGATTTGATTTGGATATCCCGTTTTCCGACATTTCACTTGGCTTCCAGCCTCCTCCGCCAGCAACGTAAGGGGCAGGACATAGGAACCTTACCGAGAGAGGAAATGAAAAACCTTTGTTGGCCTCGACACAAAATGTCCTCCGCCGCTATTTGCTGATCGAGGCAGGAGGTGGGCCGCCTGTCTGCAGCTATGGCCTTCGCCTTCAACAGTACGGTACCCTCATGAAAAGAAAACGAGCTCGGGGACCAAGACGGGTTTGCTTTTCTTTTGATATCCCTTCAACTCCGGCGGACGATGGCGGACAGTCCGCGAGCGTATTCGAATCGTATTTGGCCGAGTCCCAAAGGTGCACTGAGGCTAAAAAAAAAAAATTTTCCCCCTTTTTACCAAGACATCTGTACGAGGCAGCAAGTTGGTGATGTTTCCCTGCTGGAAGACATATGGAGGTTCCAGGTTATCTGTTTCGTCATTTCTGCAAACGTTCAAAACCGGTTTGAAGAGTCCTCCTATTGCGAGTATAGCTAAATTAATGTTCTCAACATCTCAAGATTGTTTACCATCTAACATTTAGTGAATGTTGTTAATATGTCTACTACAACACCTCCGTCCATGCAAAAGTACCAGTTGTAAAACGCTGGAAAGTCATTGTCACATTGGTTCATTATTCTACTGGACATACGTACAGAAATGTTGGCTGTTCACTTATTGTTTCATTCATGTGCAATAATTGAAATAGCTATTTTTGATGGTTTCCGCCAATTCTGGCCCCCAAAAACACGAATTAAGCTCCTTTTTTCTCAAATGATCTTTTATCATTGATAGTGCCATTTAACCAGTTTAGTGCCATTTAGTGTTATTATACAAATGTACGGTGATGTCAGACAATTTCCCACGGTTTTGAATAATAAAAAATGAATTATCGGGAGTATAACCTTCGTTACACCCTCAATTCTTCACTCTTTGGTGAAAATCGACTTCATATTCGGTTTTCTCGCCCTAAAAAACATGGAAAAAGATAATCAAAAACGATCATTCTACTAAAACTCCAAAAACCACTATTTTTACACAATGTTTTCACCCACAACACCTCTTGGTATATCCCGATTAGGCTGCAAAGTTTCGGGACACAACTAGGGCCAAAATGGAGTGTGTGCGAAAGAACGAATTTTTTAGACCGAAAATGAACTAGTTATGCACGACACGGCATACGACGGATGGACATTGCATTTTTGGAATCTATGCATTTTGAAACGTAAAAGAAAAAAATTTGAGGGGGTGCTATGAAAATTGTTTGCTGAGCGAATACATAGGTGTATTATTCAAAGAATAATATATAAAAAACGTGGTAGTTTCGATTTGGTATGGGAAAATTCGAAGTAGATGTATCAAAATTATTAATTAAAACTAGCTGTGTACCCGCGCTTCGCAACGGTAGAACAGACACCCCCTGTATCCCCCCCTCCTCAACTGATCAGAAACCTTCCCCAATGCCAACCCTTCCCCAATCGGATTTACGTCCAACCGTTCAAAGTTATTATAAGCATAAACGTCCTCATAGAAGTGATTATAACACGCTTTTTAGTAGTATTTCATGCATAGCGTTTCAACGGATGGACAGATTCAAATGCGGATTTTTCATAAACATTCCCAGATAAATTCTGCGTCAAATGGTACCAGCCGCAACTTTCTACAATCGGATTTACGTCCAACCGTTCAAAGTTATTATAAGCATAAACGTCCTCATAGAAGTGATTATAACACGTTTTTTAGTAGTATTTCATGCATAGCGTTTCAACGGATGGACAGATTCAAATGCGGATTTTTCATAAACCTTCCCAGATAAATTCTGCGTCAAATGGTACCAGCCGCAACTTTCTACAATCGGATTTACGTCCAACCGTTCAAAGTTATTATAAGCATAAACGTCCTCATAGAAGTGATTATAACACGTTTTTTAGTAGTATTTCATTCATAGCGTTTCAACGGATGGACAGATTCAAATGCGGATTTTTCATAAACATTCCCAGATAAATTCTGCGTCAAATGGTACCAGCCGCAACTTTCTACAATCGGATTTACGTCCAACCGTTCAAAGTTATTATAAGCATAAACGTCCTCATAGAAGTGATTATAACACGTTTTTTAGTAGTATTTCATGCATAGCGTTTCAACGGATGGACAGATTCAAATGCGGATTTTTTCATAAACCTTCCCAGATAAATTCTGCGTCAAATGGTACCAGCCGCAACTTTCTACGTTCAGCCGTTCTCAATTGATGCCGAGACAAACAAACAGACAGACAAACAGACACTGTTTTATTATATGTATAGATTACAGGAGTTGTGGTTTCCTCCAATGTTTATTTCCTACTGTGAATCAGGTGGTAACCCTGCAAACCGTACATTGCATCCCCGGTACCGTAAAAACTAATTTTCTATCCACTGAGTAAGGTGTAAACTCATCATCATCTCATCATCTGTACTACTGCTTATATGCACCAGTTTACATGAAAGTTGTGATGTTTCAGAACACGCAAGGGACGCGAGATCTACTGATGAGTGATCGTGTACTATGTACGGGGTACTTACGGATACATTACGGGTAATATAACATCATCCTGAGGAACACCAACCAACCTGTAACAACAGAAGCTGAATAAGTAATTGATCTGCAAAGAACGGTTTCTCGGAAAATGTTTTACGATTCAAGGATTACAAGGAGGAACACCAAGTTGATTGAGAGGTACACGACCAAATGGAGTAATATAATTACTTCAATTTTCTTAATATAATACCTAATATATAGTACCTACATTCAATTAAGTTTGTTAAATATATTGTGAAAAACACACAATCCATCCATGAGTAAAGAACGAGTCATCCCTTCGTTCTTCCTTCAGATATATCATGATTTTTCCGGAAAAGATATTGGTAAGTACACTCAAGCCGTTTACTTCTAAATATTTGTGTGAGAATACATGAAGGCACTTCCCACCAACAGTTAATTGACTGTAACGTGATGCAACAATGCTCATCACCGCGATCAATTTTTCATGATTTCCGCTCAAAGATATATACATTTTCCATTAGCTTTGATGTTCTCTAAGACCCAATCAATCATTTCGCCAAGAGCTACCGCGATCAATTTTTCATGATTTCCGCCCAAAGATATATACATTTTCCACTTGCTGTGATGTTCTCCAAGACCCAATCGATCATTTCCCCAAGAGCTAACAATAACAAAGACCAATAATAACCTTGCTAGAGTGGACCCTGGCGTATGTGAGAAGTATCGAACTAAACTTCATTCAACGCTATCAACAAACCAGGGAATACGTATCGGATGCAAAGGTTCTGCCGACCACTGGAGCAGCAGGAACAGAAATTGCTGGGCCGCCCAAGGGCAATCGACCTCTCGCGGACTAATCAACGCGTGCACAGACCCTGTACTGGGAAACTCCCAAGACTCAAGCCGAAGGCACAAGTAACTAATGAGGCAATTTACATCTTATCGATCTCGCAGCGTTCCCTGCCTATCGGAAGAGACATACGGCGTTACAAGGTATTTGGACAGACGACAGCAGGTTTGAATCGCGGATGAGTTCCGAGGGGGAGGACGTTTCAACAAACGGAATTCATTCAACTACAACCATATAATATGAATGTTCCAGCGCGTAGCAGTTCATGAACCAATTCGGCGCAGAAACCATGCGCAGGATGAGTTCATGAACTGACCCGTTCCTGCGACGTCGAGTTCGAGAACTGAATAACCTAGACCGAGTTCCAGCGCTTCTAGTTCATGAACTTTTCGCAAACGGTTCATGAACTATCTGCACTCAATCGAGAGCAGGGTTGAGAACTGAGAACTGAAAGATAACCCAACTCGAGGGTGATAACCTTCCAAAAAAAATTCGCCTCGGCTTCCAAGGTTCTTCGTTCTTCTCGCAGGGTGTTGGCATTTCAAAGAATGGAACCATGGAAGTTAAGCGGGATTCTGTTCAATCCTTTATCTGCTCAAAATGCCCTCCGTTTTAAACTGTAAACTCACTACTTCTTAAAGGTATATATTTTTCATGAAGAACCCACGATTTAGACGGAAAAAACCCTTTTTTTCGTATTGAAACCTATTTTGGTTTATTATTTTCAATAATGAACCATTGGAATCGAGCATGAAAAAAAAAATTCTTACCCCCCCTCAAAATTTGATGGTTTACGTTTCAAGGTATGTAGAATCCAAAACTGCAATAAAAATATTTCTGTCTGTCCGCCGTACGCCGTACGGGCCACTTTTCTTAGTTACCATGAAAAAAATTGATGAAATTCGGGTTATAGGTTCCGTTCGGCGTCTATTTGGTCCTCGAAGCTCGACGTTACTGTGAGTCATCTCTAAGGGGTTCAAAATAGGGGTTGAAATTTTCAAAACGCCTATACCATTTTTTTACGTAAATATTTTTACGGTTTTAAATAGTTCTTGAACTTGCGAGTTTTTTAAGACCATCCGGAGCATCGTACGTCCAGCCGTTCGTTCACAGTAAGGCCCCGAAGTTTGCACCGACAGGCATTTTCGACTCCAGTGTGAATGAAATTGTATACAATTCAAACCAAATCTCGTAACCACAATAGGAATTTGTGAATACGGCCAATCATTGGTAGGGATCACCTGATTATATTGGCGGAGTATGAAGTCGAGTTGGTTGTTCTGAGATATTATTTAATTTGAAAAATGATGGCTCTTTTGGAGTTTGTTGGTAGGTAGTGAAACTTGAACAAACGTTGAAGTATTATTGATGGGTAAATTATTACTACGGTAAATCATTACTCAACGGTAAATTATTACACAACGGTTCATTATACCATCTACGTAGAAGGGGCTGGAGTTTGATGGTAGGTACTTTTGCAACTTTTTTCACTCCTCATCAACAATTTCTTTTCAGAACTTCATTATGTGTGTTTCTTTTTGTTAGGTACTTTTTTTCATCGGCAGAATCATTTTAGCAACATTTAACTCGTGATTTAGGTAGGTACCTAGTAACGAGTACGGGGTTAGGTACTAACCTACGGAGGGTCTGCGATCTACATAATATGTATAGAATAGTACATTTATCATATTATATAGACGGGTTATCTATACATAGAGCTGTGATCTGTAACAGAAGGGTATTCTATACAAAATAATAAACCGTTGTGCAGGGATTTGCAGCGTTTTTCTCTGTTGAAATCCAAAAACCGTTTTTGATTAGTCCGTTGGAAAGCTGACGTTTTGGCGCATTTTTTAGCTTACCTTCACCATTCTGCTACAAGAATTAATAGGATGACCAAGCGTTTGAAAAAACAGGCGATTTTAAGATTTTGACAAAATTAACTTTTCAAACTCCATTTTCACTCCTCAAATCCTAAACAATTTTGTTAGACGTTAGAGACAGAAAATTTAATGCTCTTTCCAACGGTATATTCAAATTTGAATTTCCTCTTTACATTAAGGAAATTATAGCTGCTTTAGTGAGACGGGGTCGGAAACTGGAAAAAAAACCTAGAAAGTGAAAAAAGTAGGGTTTTAAGCGGAGTAAAAAAATAATGTTACAGGACACTTTTGGTCGGAGATTGGATGTAGAACACGTGGGAGAGAGGTTTTGCATCACTCATGTTTCACCCTGCATAATGAACAAACATTTGACAATGTTCTCATTTGAAGACGAAAAGCGCCCCGAAACTGCGATCATTGTTCCTAACTTGAGAGAATAGCCCCTCTGCATGGAATGTAATCTAAGGAAGATGGAAGGAAGTAACTAGAAATCATAAACAAAATATCACTTTATTAACTGAATTCGGTAACTACTTCGTACACTTCCTACAAATCATCAGTCTTCATATTTGAATACATACTGCACACGAACGAAAACAGAGCGAGAGATTGAATTTACAAAGCGCACAGAGACCAAACAAATTAAGAAATACAAGTATCATGCTCACGTCAGAATAATTCCAACAGCACAATGAAAAAGGTCCATGGTAACGATAGCCATTAATGAGATTTCTCAAGTTTTCTCTAGTTTCTCAAACATTATGCAATTATTGCACAGATTAACAAGCGGAATCATAAATCATAATAACCAGGGAAAAAGAAGAAGAAGAAGAAGGAGGAGGAGGAGGTTTCACGCCTCTTTCGTTAGAGCGCTCTGCAGGAATGACTTTGGGCGTTCCAGCGGTTCAGTTCGTGAACTGAGAAATTTCAAGAACTCATCCCCACCTTTTGGGTTCCCACACTGAATTAGTTCATGAACTGAGTTCATGAACTCGACGCGCTGGAACATACCTAATATGTATGGGTGTAACAGTTTATAAACTATTACACAATAGTTTATAAACTCTTAAGTAATAAACTATTACCTAATGAGTTATTAGGGTACGTAAAATGTTAAACATTTATACGCCTGCATCAACTTATTTGCTTGTTTTATTGAGGAAGTAGGATGCTGATACAGACTCAATTTATGGAACCCTTATTGTGCGAACTGAGATTAGTGATTGTTCCTCTATTAATCGAAATGTCTTGAAGTTAGTTACACTCTTATCGGCTTATCGAGTCGACATGGTGCAGTACGAGATGCAAGGTGTTTCCAATAGGTTAGAGCGAAGTGCAGTAATTCGATAGCCTCTGGCAGTTTAGACGTTAACATAATGATAAATCTTAACAGGCCCAAAGGTATCGATTCATCATGCCGAGGTTGCACGTGGAGAATAAACAATAATTATTGAGCCTAGAGCTCCACCTACTCGCTACCTCGTCAGAAGTAGCTCTGACATTAAGAGCAGCTCATGTCAGAATATTAAACGATAGTTATTTTCTTAGGTTTCGAATATTTACAAAACATAGGCTTCTTGACACGTATCAACCCAATCCATGAATTAACCTGGTCGATAACAACCATAACCTCCGAATTCTGAAACCAAACAATAACCTAACTGCACACCGAACATAAATCACTAGTCTAGGAACATAAACGTCCCTTTTACTCTGCTAAGGTAGGTACCATCATGAATTATTTAGGAGAAAAATGGAATTCTCTCGCGGAAAAATGAACTAAAAACTTACTTTTTATAATCACTATCATTAGTGTTCTTTCTAGCTTCGCTCATTTTTCAAAATCTACCACAACCATTCCAGTATCCCGATTATGGCGCAGAATCAAACTTGAATTGCACAGATCCTCTTCGTTGGGGTAAACGCAGTTGGCCAAGTCCAGGGAAGGTTAATAGAGATATAGAAAAAATATACCCTTTTATATTTAATGTGAACGATAAACATGGTCCTCTCACCTCGAGATGGCCAGAAATAAGATAAGAAGAAATAAGACTAAGATTTCTGAAAGCCTACGCAATGGCCTATCGAATATTGCTATGAACCTCCCTTTGTCAGAGCGGCCCCTAACAGCAGAAAAAAGGCCAAAGTTGGGCCTTACAAAAAATTTAAATTTTCTCACCATGTAAGTACCAATGCGTACATACGAGCTCTCTCGACTCGCCTTTGGTACGTAACAATAAACTGGACTACCTACTCTTGAATATTCTGGGTGATTCAAACGGCTGGCAAGCGGACCCACCTGTTCGCGGCTCATTTACCATGTATGCTCGAGCTGCTGATCCATGACTCGATACCATCAGAGGATCAATGAACCTAGCCAATATTCATGAGCCTAGTTGCCATAGGAGTTGCCCTTTCAGAATTAAAAACAGCCAACTTCATTAAAACGATATCCAACGTTACTATTACTACAGTAGGCTTTGCTCCGGCAGGCAAAAAGCCCCCGCCAAAGCGTTAAAAGAAATTCTAAGGTTTTGCGAAAGGTGGGTTTCTATACACATAGGTACCCAACAGAGGGGGAAGGAACATGTTTCTATATGCGCATCCAAAATAGAGGTGCGAAGCATCGAGCATGCTGTTTTGCCGGGCAAAATGTATATCAGTACTTTTTGAGGCTGAGAAGGTTTTTATAGCGGGCAAATTTGTACAACAGGGTTGTTTTTGGGGGTCGAGACTTCGAGATTCATTTTACCTCTTTGACATTACAGGACGGATGACACACAAACACAGGACAGGACAGGATGGATTTCTATAATTGCTATAATTGTCGAACGTTAGAGAGGCTTATATTTGGAGTCCGTATCGGTAAAAACGACCTTGTGTCTATACGCCTTGTGAGAGTATACTCGTTAGACCATCGCAATTTGGTGGATACTTCTTGATTTCACGGCTTTACAATGGTGAACCCCTAATAATTTACTATATAAAAAATACACCTGACAATGTTCGCCGACACCACTATAGGAAGCAATGGCGCTAGTAGGAAGAATGCATGTTGGTACTGTTTTCTGGATTTGGGGTTTCACCATTGTTTTGTTTTACGATTATTTGATAACAATCTGTCAAGTGTAACTGATATCGGATATTCGTTATAGGCAAAAGGATAATTTCAGAAATACTGATGACTGAGCTGTAAAATGAATAGTTTTCTCATTAATATTATACAAAAATTTCATTGAGAAGATGCTGCACCTGTTTCTCTCTGAAGGGCTTCTAATATCCTTGAAAATGGAAGAGCCGGGGCCATTTTACGAATATCTGAAAACAGGTGCTGTCGTTAGTAGAAGAAAGCGAGTCGTAGCGCTAACTACCTGCCAACTCGACCAAAAAGAGGTGAAACGAGTAAGTGCTGGTTGAGGAGAGGGCAGGGACCGTCTCCTTGACCAGATATCAAGTGAAGTGAATCCAATGTCAAGGGCACACTTTGCTCCGAATCTCCCACTCCGCCATTCTGGTTCGCTCCCACTTGTAGCTAACAAAGAGAGGGACTGGTGACCGATTTTAATAACGGACCCCGCCAGCTCATCCGGAATTATCTTCTCCTCCTTCCGCGCCAATTCTACAAGATACTCTAACCAGCAGCTCTAAAACAGCATACGTTGTGCAAGAATCGTAGACGACGTTGACCATTCTGACTAACTACAATAATTTGTTAAGTTACATTTTCATGGAAATTCACTGCCTCAGTTGAGATAAATCTCTATCTCACTTCCGAAAATTACTCATTTGTCATATTATTACCCAGCTAATCTCGTAGTTATATTAATTTCATGGCCAACAACTGTTTTCTTTCCAGCAACAGTTTATTTCACGTCTACCGATTAACAGTCTACAGCACCCTGGGCTTCTGTGCGAGGAATTCAAGGTGTTCAACATTTAAAAAACCATTCCAAAATTTGTTTGGAACCAGTTCTAATACCAGTTCTAATGCATAATGTCAAACCAAAACTGTAGCGTTTCAACAATCGCTACCGAATCCTACGTGATTCAAGGAATGAAAAATTGTCGTCTCTCCAAATTGAAAACTTGAGTCTTCTACGCCCTGAGTAGAACAAGAGACGAAGGAGAAAAAAATTTATGTATGTAAAGGTATTTATTATACTCATACAGGAAGTCCCCTACCATCCTTCCTTGGAACTTCAATAGATGACATTAGTTACAGCGTTCAGTGGCTCACCTTTGTAATCAGAATGAGATGTATTGTCGGCGCCCGGAGTGCGAACGCTGTAGGACAGTTGACCATTTCACGGATAGGGTTTCACTGGAGGTATGCTACGGCTGAATTAGGTTGATGGATAGATAATGATTTTATTGAAAATAAAGAAAAACAAACAGTACACTTTATGAGAGCAGAAAATACAAACATAAGTTGTGGTGCCGACAAGAGTCACAACTCAGCATAACAAAAATGAAAAAGCTAATCTCTCATCCACGATACAGCTCTTTACAATATTACTGTCCCCTACCGAAGTTATATAGGTATATATTATAACATAACATTCTATGTTAGGTCATTTGAAAAATATATAATACTACATTCTGTGGTAGGTCATTTGAAAAAACAAAATTATTTATAGGAAATTAGAAAATAAATAAATACTAAACAATAATAACAATAGAATAAACAATATTATCCAAAGCGCTGTGAAAAATTAAAACTAACCACGAGTACACTAATTTGTTATAAGCATCTCTTTTATACTTGTCTGGTGATTTCAAGTCAATACGTAAAGATATGTGCACTATATATAACTATGTAGCGAGGGTTCTTGGTGTATAGAGTAGTTTTGGTCCGTAAATTTCCAACATTTCCTTCCAAGCGGAATCTTGTTAGATATCCATGTGCTAATTCATTATAAATTATTTCAGGATGTCTGAAATAGTACAGCAGCAGGTTGTATACACAACTGTCTGATAAAGAAGGACTTGCTTACACTGAATACCTACATCGAACTACATGTTTTAGGCTTATTTAGGCATACTTTCATTATACACTTCTGTAAAATATTTAGAGGTTTCCCATGTTGTGAAGTATTTACCACCCCAAGCAATAATTCAATGTTGAATTAAGGATTCGACCAAACTTAAATATATATTTTCATGTTAGAAGGGGATAACACTGATCACAGATTATAAAATATGTGTATACATTTCTTTAATTTCTCTACTAGATACACTATACGACCCCTCCATGACAGTTTTGACACCTAAATATTTGTGTTCGAACACTCTTTCTATAGGTATGCAGTGGCACACTCCTGTGCAGCTATGAATTTCGGAATCCATGGTCTTGTTGCGATTCTGTCATAAATCAGCTTCATTTCCGATTACCAAGCATTTTGTTTTTGTTATATTTGGAGTCAGCTGCTGAAGACAGCCCCAAGCGGACCGATGGATCGACGAAAGCAAACGGATGGATTGTCTGGAGCCATGACGATCGCTACTTGATCAATCCAGTTCACTCCTTATTTCAGAATCGCAGAACGGTTCAGTCAAAATATACCAAACGGTTTTACGCACGAGCGTGCTATTTATATTTCATCGTTCGAATGAAACGGCGTGACGGATGTTCGGCCGATAAAATCGCGTGAGATTTTACAAATACAATTACACCGCGTTGCTTGTGGCGTGATGAAGCGACTGGATAAGCGCGATATTGTGTGGCAGACGCCAGAAACCTAATTGAATAGGTAAACGACTAACAGTTAGACTAACTAACAATTAGTCATCGACTAACAATTATGTCATCTGTAACATTGCGGCTGCTCTCGAGTAGTTTTTTGGTACGGTGGAGACGGGATCGGTGGGCGGAAGAGCCTGATCGATATCCCTTCTTAACCGGTGATGATCTCGCTGGTCTAGAAGGGGGACTCTCGAGGGTCCACCCCCACTGTCATACTTGTCACATATCTCAGGATAGCATCACTCAAGCAAGCCCCGACTAAAGGACTGAGCAAACAGAGGCATAAGGCACAGAGTGGTCTTTAACCAGGGAAGACGAAACATTTGTCTTCTATTCCTGTTTATAAGAGTAGGAATAGTGAAAATCTCTTGTAATTCCTTTCTGTGTTTATGAACAGTTTCGTTCGACTAGAATAAACGGTTTATTATTATTATTATTATTATTATTATTATTATTAATACATATTAATATCAAGGGAGGAAAGGGAGAATCAGTGGATGGCAAAATGACAACAGAACAGCAGTGCACCTAACTGAAAAATATTTCATTCCAACAGTGAGCATTTTAAATGATAAATTAATATCTGAGTACCTAATACCTGAGGAGGACCGTAAAGTGTTTGAAATATTCAACAGAGCTCAGCGTGCATGACATGTTGCTTGGGTGGGCTGAAAAGGGAGCGCTGAGAATCGATAGTCCACAAAAGCCCATTCGACCGCAGAGTGTGAAGCGGGCAAACCCCGAAGTATTTTCAACAGTTGTACGACCTAATGCCGCTTTGAAAGATAAGCTGACCAGTAAACGTGGAGAAATCGGACCTTGGGTGGGTTTAAAAGGTAAAGTTTGATTGAGTTGGGGAACGTGACCTCCGGCTACTGGTTCAGGAGTCAGGAATGTTACCAAATAGTTCATTCACCACTGAATACTCCTCGGCAACACTTGCACTTAGTAGTACTGACGGTTACAGAATTTTACAATAGTTATGAGGAACATAATAATTATTTACCTGAGCAAACAACTTTATAATTGAATTAAACATACCTAATTAAACAGCAGTGTTAGGGTTTCCGCGTTTGGTTTACTATTTTCAATAATGAACCTCTGGAATCTGACATTTTTTAAAATAATTTATCCACCCCCACCCCCCTCAAAATTTGATGGTTTCCGATCCAAGGGTACGTAGAACCCGAAAATAGAACAAAAAAAATTGCTGTCCGTACGGCAACTTCGGTGTTTCCGAAGTAACCATAAACGAAAATTAATGAAATTTGGTTTGTGAGTCCCATTTGGGGTCTAGTTGGTCCGCAAAGTTCGGCGTTACTGTCAGTCACCTCAAAGGGATGAAAAATATGAGCTGAAATTTCCAGAGTGCCGTTATCTCGCATTTTTTCACGTTTTTGAATATCTCCTACTTAGTAAGACCACCTGGAACACTGTACGTCTAGCTGTTCCTTCACAGTAAATCTGGGTCTCACTAACGCGTAATCGACGTAAAGCGCGTAAAAATCAAACGCGTAACTGAAGTTGATTGGCTCATCAGATTTACGTTCTTTATGCGCTTTTACGTGCTTTACGTATATTACGCGATGATGTGAACCCTGCTTTAGGCCCTGAAGTTTGCACCGAAAAGCATTGACAACAAGGTGGTGAATGAAACGGTACACATCCAGCCCAAATATCATTGCTAGGGAACACCTGATTATTATAATCACTCATGGCTGAATGAAATCCAGTTGGTTTGTTCCGTGACATTATTTCATTTTTTGAAGAACGATGGTTATTTTGGAATTTGTAGATGGGTATTTTTTTAACTTAAACAAACTTATGCTTCACGAGTAACAACTATTGATAGAATTCTAGAATCCAACGCAGTTATGAAACTGTAATTGTCCGGCCGGCTCCAGTAATCGATTTGGGGCTTTCCTATGGGAAGCACGAGAATAAAGGCCAAAAACTGACACTCCCATCCAAGCCATAATCAAAATCGGACGACAAACATTTCATACGGAACCAAAAAATGTACACGATCATATCTACCAATCAATGAGCTTTTGGCAATTTAATTTGAACTTGACTTTCTTAACTGAGCAGAATGAAGAAGAGTAACACAACATTATAGGCAGGCAGAAGAAAAAATAGATGGAATGGCTAAGAATAGATGATACCGTCACACTTCGGCAGGCAAAGATTGAAAATCGGTCTATGTCCAAAAATGTACAGCACAATTAAGGAACAGTGGAGGAGTTTGTTTCTAAAAGGCACTAATCTTTTTCAGAAATGGGTAGCTAATACTTTCCCGGGATTGGGGGGGGGGGGGGGGTAGTTCTTCATAAAAATGCCACCATTTTGGAACAAGATACTCTCCCATCCTGAAAAACGAGGTTGAATATTCATTTCATTTCAAAAGGTACTATTTATCCATCAGCCGGTAGCACTTTAATCGCCTTTGGTTTTTACTGTCTCGACCATTATGGCTAAAGGCAAGATTTTCAGGTATAAATGGTTTTTCTCACAATTGTACAATACGGAAATAGGTACCTAGTAACTCTTGGACAAAAAATCCTCAATTGATAAAAGGTAGACACCTCCGGATCGAGTCACAATAATCGACTTTACATGAATTTACACGAGCCTTCGAGATGCAACGCAGCTATTTCAAGTCAAAAGGTAAGAGAGAATTGGCCCTGTTGACCTCATCGACCATGAGGGTGAAATTCCCTCATAAATCTTGGTGCAGGTGGATTCACTACAGGTTTCTAGCGAGACATATCACCACAACCAAAAATGAAATCATAAAAATGATTCACCAAGAATGCCAAATGTGAATGAATGAATAATGAATTAATAATCACACGCAGAGTTGGAAACAGAAGTGTACCAAGGCCCTGTCCAGGGGATTCACTACAAGTTTTAGAGTGGTATTCGAATTAAAAGAAATGGATATCATTCAGCCTAAGCGGTTTTCTTACACTGAGTAAAAGTATCTAGGAACAGCACAGTCATCATTATCCAGGTATATCATCATCATTATTGCGTTGTTTTCAGAAGGTTGCTATCAATAAGCCACACCTGATCCCCACAGCATGCCGTTACGACCTAACTAATCAATCAATCAATCAATCAAAACGTGTATTTGCAGAATCATATACATGATGTTATAAATTACGGAGATAATTCCTTTTAACATCCAACAGAGATAATAGCTTTGAAATCCGCACACAATCTCTGAATACCTACATATCGTCTTTAGCGAAGGCCCTTAGCATCAGTGACCTGATGGTGTACTGGTACAGGTCCTTCATCCTCCCCTGGTCATCACCTGTGTCCAACAGCGCAGCCAGATCAGCAGCCGGAGGTCCAACTCGGGAGGAGGTCGTTGCACCGATTTTTCTTATCAGGTAATGGGTTCTGTAGGGCTGATATAGCGGGCATTCCAGAACGAAATGTGTCAGGGTTTCCGGTACATTCATGTTGCAGACAGAACACATTCCTTCATTTGCCAGTTGGTATATGCTTCTCTTATGCCAGAACCTTATGCTTCCTTCCCATTTCTGGGGCCATTCTCATCTGGGCCAGTATGTTCCTTTTGGACGTTTTCTGCAGCTCTTAAATAGTTTTGCCTACCGCCAAAGGCGACCACTCTACGGAATAATTGACTGTAGCTGCTTTCGGTCGCGCGCTTCATGTCGAGGCTGAGGCAGTGGTTCTTGAAGCGCTCTATCGCATCAGTTCTTACTGTCTTGAGGGATTGGTGGGATATGGTTTCCCAGTCCACATTCATCCCGATGGACGTAAGAATGCTGTCAAGTCGGGTGACCCAACTGAACTCCATCGAGTTTGTAGGGTGCTTGTGGAATCCCACCAGTTTGCTCAGGCACCTCCTGGGCCATCTTTCCTCATCCATCTTGAGGAATCTTGAGAAGAATCCTAAAGCCCCGCCCAGCACCAAGACTTTGATCTTATGCCAAAAGAGAGAGTCAGACCGAAAAGAGATGTCTCTTTGGCTTAGTGAATAGGCCCCCAGAATTTGGAACTGAGAGACTGTGGAAGAAGGAAGGCGGACGTTCAGAGACGTTGAGGAGCGGTCCTTCTTGGGATGACCTCTTGTCATGTATACCTTATTCTTGCCTACCATACAACCTTCCTATCGCGTGATACCTCCACCCCTCCGCCCCCCCACCATCACGGCACATATATAACTCATCCATGATGGAGTTGGTAGATGTATAGAAACGACAGATTTCCAGCGATTTCAGGACACCACAAAAATTAGTGCAATATTTCGAATGAATTAGTTTACTAGATTTTGAGTCATCAGTCCTCACTACGGAAGGAATGAAAAGAGAAGCTCTGTATTCGACAGGTCTAAAAAAAATTATTACGAAAATCTGGCAACCCTATTTTAAAGGAGCATAGTATATGCAGGTAGTTGCGTCACCCTTCCCACCCACCCACTCAAAACTCCAAATTCAGAGCATCATACATTTACAGCAAGATTTCGTCTTCCGCCGGTAATTTTCAAAATTTATTTATGGAATTGGTTCTGAACATTAGTGCATATCTTTCCAAATATGGGACGGACGTGTTTTTGCACAAGAAAATCTGTTTCAACTTATAATAATTAATCCTTATCTTAATCGAATCCAAACAATTTTCGAGAAAAAGCTATATTGACTAAAAGAAATTCAAATAAATTTTACGATGGAAAAATGACTGAAATTTGAATATTTAGGAATGGATGTTCTTTCGAGCAATCGTAGCGCCATCTCTTATCGTAGAATCTCACTACAGGCCCGTCCACATTGGCCTTAAGGACGTTTTCAAATGTAAAACAATCATGTTGTCCGCAAATTGTGCATCTGTGTAAGGCGATCGAAATCATTGATCAATAGATCACATTGGGCTCCCTTCAAATACCAGCCGCAACGCTGTATACGACTAAATAATCAAAGAACAATGGGAGCTATTCACCTTCCCGAAAAGGTCAGCCCTTTCAGAAAGCCTTTACTCAGAGTTGCACCACAGTTTTAACAACAGGCCGTGTCGACAGAGATCGTTTCAAGTCGACGATTAAGACAGCTCGCCTCATGTTCACATCATTTAATGAAGTCGAATCGAAAAAAGGAGCCCTTCCTTACAAAACCTCGGGTGAATGAGACAACCAGACCGAAGGAAATCGTCCAAACAAATAATATAATTGATCTTGGAAACACTATTGTGTAAATACGAAAAAGGCCGTAGTCGAGAGCGAGCCCCTGTTAAAAGTCATTTATCCAGTTGACCTTGTAAATTAAGACCAATAGGTTTTTTAACTTTTGGAAATTAACTATACGGACAGTGTTATTAACTGACAGTTTCAAGGAGTGAAATACAATGGAAACGTAACTGCAATGCCCGTGAAAACAATATAAATATTCAGTGAAAGTGTTCGCCGATCGAAAGATCGATACAAACGCCTTATTCTGCTACCGGTTTCAAGATCAACGCAGTCTTACTGACAGGCTCTAACAATATAAATATAATTCTAGCTCTTATTCATAACAGCAACGCTTGATTTCAGCTGAAACTAATAAGTTTGGTCTCTAGAAATGCAATGACGACGACTTCGACTTGCCCATCACATTCGAATGTGGAATGTTTCTTTCGTGTGCTAACGAGGATTATCCATGACTTCTGTTTATATTTTAAACGAAAGTAGGTTCTATTTTAAGAATTTTGAGACCAACCGCAGTCTCCTACGGTAAACAGTTCTTTTGGTTTATTATTTTCAATAATGAACCATTGGAATCGAGCATGAAAAAAAAAAATTCTTACCACCCCTCAAAATTTGATGGTTTACGTTTCAAGGTATGTAGAATCCAAAACTGCAATAAAAATATTTCTGTCTGTCCGCCGTACGCCGTACGGGCCACTTTTCTTAGTTACCATGAAAAAAAATTGATGAAATTCGGGTTATAGGTTCCGTTCGGCGTCTAGTTGGTCCTCGAAGCTCGACGTTACTGTGAGTAATCTGTAAGGGGTTCAAAATAGGGGTTGAAATTTTCAAAACGCCTATACCATTTTTTTACGTGAATATTTTTACGGTTTTAAATAGTTCTTGAACTTGCGAGTTTTTTAAGACCATCCGGAGCATCGTACGTCCAGCCGTTCGTTCACAGTAAGGCCCCGAAGTTTGCACCGACAGGCATTTTCGACTCCAGTGTGAATGAAATTGTATACAATTCAAACCAAATCTCGTAACCAGAGACGCGCCCACAATAGGAAATTTGGCGGAGATAGAATCATTGCTAGGGATCACCTGATTATATTGGCGGAGTATGAAGTCGAGTTGGTTGTTCTGTGATATTATTTCATTTGAAAAATGATGGCTCTTTCGGAGTTTGTTGGTAGGTAGTGAAACTTGAACAAACGTTGAAGTATTATTGATGGGTAAATTATTACTACGGTAAATCATTACTCAACGGTAAATTATTACACAACGGTTCGTTATACCATCTACGTAGAAGGGGCTGGAGTTTGTTGGTAGGTACTTTTGCAACTTTTTTCACTCCTCATCAACAATTTCTTTTCAGAACTTCATTATGTGTGTTTCTTTTTGTTAGGTACTGTTTGTCATCGGCAGAATTATTTTAGCAACATTTAACTCGAGATTTAGGTAGGTACCTAGTAACGAGTACGGGGTTAGGTACCAACCTACGGAGGGTCTGCGATCTACATAATATGTATAGAATAGTACATATCATATTATATAGACGGGTTATCTATACATAGAGCTGTGATCTGTAACAGAAGGGTATTCTATA
Source organism: Leptopterna dolabrata (assembly GCA_954871275.1). Taxonomy (NCBI): domain Eukaryota; kingdom Metazoa; phylum Arthropoda; class Insecta; order Hemiptera; family Miridae; genus Leptopterna; species Leptopterna dolabrata. Next base: position 1,819,130 of record OX940976.1, on the reverse strand, counting down.
CAAAATAATAAACCGTTGTGCAGGGATTTGCAGCGTTTTCTATGAGATTTCAAAGTTTCGGCAACCAGTGACGTCACTGAACCCATCCTGCCAGGGCGGGATCCCCTTGCCAAGTGTGACGTCACTCGTTGCCAAAAATTTGAAAGCTCACAGAAAAAGAACCATTCATCGTAGGAGAGTGCGGTTGGTCTCAAAATTCTTAGAATGGAATCTACTTTCATTCAAAAATGGGAAAGTTACCTAATAAACGGAAGTCCATGTGTACTCCTCATTGATGTTGATGGTTACCACCAATTTGGCTCCAAAAACTCGAGTTAGGCTCTTATTTTTGACAAATTATATTTGATCATTGATTCACCTGTTAATACTACTTCTAATGTTATTATATAAATTTATGATGATTTCAGCCAATTACCCATGTATTGACTAATAAAAAACAAATTGAAGCTAAAACTTCGTTGGAACCTCAATTTTTCACTCTCTGGTCAAAATCTACTTCATATTCGGTCTCCTCGCCCTAAAACATGGAAAACGATACCTCACAAGCTCATGTTACTAGAACACCAAAAAACACTATTTTTACACCAATTTTTCATCCATAACACCCATGAGTATATTCCGATAGGGCTGTGAAGTTTCGGGACATAACTAGGGCCCAAATGGAGCATATGTGAATTTTTTAGACCGAAAATAAAAGTAGATGATATGGCGGATGATAAGGCGTACCGCGGACGGACATTGCATTTTTGGAATCTACGTAACTTGAAACGTAAAAGAAGAAATTTTGAAGGGGTGTTCCAAAAAATGTTTGCTGACCGAATACATAGGTGTATTATTCACAGAGTAATAAACCAAACTTTGTACTTTCTGAAGGTCCAGAGGTCATTGAAATTTGACGTTAATGTTGAGAAGATTTTCTTATCACACACAACGCTTGGCAATGTATGAGATGAATTACTCGTTAATAAATTTCCAAGGAATTAACAGCCATAAATTCATAAGAAATAATTTAGGTTTTCTTAATATTGTAACAAGACTGAGTGAGAATGCGGCACTCGGGCAAGATCTTATCATAATCAGACGGTTGAGCGGATCGCACTGGAATGACTCATTGCAGACGGTGGGACTCTGACTCATGAGATCACCAGGAAGGGAGAGGAAAGGAATATTCTCACGGGGCGAAGAAATCACCGGGAACGGACGGATGCGGAGAGCGGGAACAACCTTCTGGGAAAATGATGGTGGTGCTGCTAGATCCGCAGGCAACCGGGTCCGTACCTCCAAGGAATAATAACAGACGTAAGGAGCAAGTGCTGCACGGGTGGGCGAATTGAAAATTTGTTCTCGGGACTATTATATGCTCTGTAATTTCCTCATAACATACCGAACGGAGTCTCGAACGAAAGAAAAGAAGAGTCAGAATGACGCTGGGAACAATACTTGATGTAAGTTCAACGGCCGCAGTCCAGCGAAGGTGCCTCACAGCAATGCCGCAGATAACTAAAACGAGCACAGAAACTCATGTTTCCAATCAACAACCACGAAAGACGTACTTCATTCATAGAACCAACAACTACTACAAGGCGGAAGGTTAAACTAAATATGGATCCCAACAATCAACATGAACGCATGTCTTATGGAAGACGAACTAATAAACAGAAGTAACAGGTACTAACCGTGGCAGTGTTCTACACATGGTAGTCTGACTATAAATACGCGGAGGGCACAGAAGATGTAGTAGATGTGGATGCAGATGTAGTCATTTGAAAATTATACATGCAAACAACAACTGAAACGAAGCGCATCACCCAAAAAATAAACTAAAACAAAAATGCAACCTTAAATTTATGATAAAATTTGGTCTAAACGCCCATTTGGGAACACATTTGGCTCCTACTTGTGCTCCGAATCTCGGCAGCCCGCTCAAAATACACCCAGGAGTGTTACGGGTGAAAAATGGATGTAAAAATAGGGGTTTCGAGGGTTTTTTTAGGTTTTAGTGAACATGCGCTTGCGAGGTACCGTTTTCCATGTTTTTTAGCGCTATAAGACCGAATATGAAGTTGCTTTTGACCAAATAGTGAAGAATTGAAGTTGTAACGAAGGTTCAGCTACCAAAATTCATTTTGTATGAGCCAAAACCTGGGAAATTATCTGAAATCACCATAAAATTGTATAATAACACTAGAAGTAGTTTCAACAGGTGAATCAAGACGATTAAATCGCACTATCAATGATCAAAGATAATTTGCCAAAAATAGGAGCATACATCGTGTTTTTGGGGACGAAAATTGATGGAAACCATCAACAACAGCTATTTCAATAATTGCACATGAAAGAAACAATAAATGTATAATTCTACCATTTTTTTTAAGGTATGTCCAATACAATAATAAACCTACGGACAAGGACTTTGCAGCGTTTTTGTCCACGGCTTGATTGTTTGACAGTAACTGTTCCACAAAATTCACCGTTATCTTGTTCAGAAAGAACGTGACACGCTGTTCTTACTAACCTCAATGTGTACTAACCCGAAGATACAATTTGAAATCTCCTTCCAGCACCCACAGTTATTGAGCAAGTGTGTCCATGTAATTATGTCAGCTCACACAAGTACGCACTCCTTGAAACACACATTTAACATGTTGAATAGTCGTAAAGAACACGTTGAGAGTAGTAGTATGCTTAGGCCCTGAAATCGCTTCCATTACACTGTCACCACTTATTTCATCAAAACCCTACCGAACATATTGACAGCACACACACCTAAAATCCCTCTGAAATGTCCACAACTACGGGGAGTCGCACTCATATCCAATTATGAAGCTGTGAAGAGGCTCTTCACAGTTAAGAGTTAGGGCCGGTTTCACCAATAATTCTTAATCATTGTTAAAATAGATCACTGTTTTATCGAATCGGAGATTTGAAGCGTTGGTTACGGGCAAGTGGGTTTCACGAGCGTAATCAATGATTATAATGTTTTCATAAAATGCTGTTTACATAAAACGTCGATTCAACTTTTAAACGTCGATTTAACGGTATCACGGAGGCATTGGCCTGCCAAAATACAATTGATATAATTGATAACGCAGTTGTTGACGTGCACAAATATGCATTGTGAGATTAAGTACCTACTTGTGTTCATTTGTTTTTCGGCGTTTGGTTTGTTGTTTAAGGCGGGTCCACACTGGGCGAACGTTCGCGGCATAAAATGTTCGGTGAACATTTTTGTTCGTCGAAATGAAATTAAATTTCGTTGAACACAAGAATAAAGTTCGCTGAATATCCACTTTGTGTTTTCAAAGAACAAAAGTCGTGTTCGCTAAATTTTGAAAAATTGTCGGCAAGAAGATGTTCGGCGTTCCTTCAACGTACAAAATCAAATGGATGAGAAAAACGGAAGTGCAGAAAAAATAGGCAGCAGATTGAGTAGCTTCGGGTATTTTATTTTCCTATTTTCTTTTTCTCTGCTGTGTAATTGTGTCTTCGAGTCTTGTGTGTAGTGCTCCAGAAATTTCTAATGCTCCAGAAACTGATGATACTGATTCCCATCGTCAATGGTGGCAGAGGTGCATCCTGAAACGCCGAGTAGAATACACAAATTTCACAAGAACGTCCAACGGTGACTGAGGACTGGCCCAGTCATTGGGAAGAAGCACATCAACTGGCGAGAGCCGATGAGCGTGAATGATCGCTTAGCTGTAACGTTGAGGTTCTTAGCTAAAGGTGATTGTTATCAGTCTTTGACGTGTTTATTAAATACTAGCATGACCGCTCGCTTCGCTCGCTATCCGAGATTCGCTGTACGCAGTATCGTGGAACCAACAAACGACGGAAAAATCCCATAGCCTACCGGGTATTTGTGCCCAATTTTATCAAAATCCGTCAAGCCATTCAGGAGTTGACCATGGTCGATCATATTTCCGCTATGGTCAGGGAATTAAAAATGCGCCTACGTTCAACTTGAGAGGCTACCGGATATTGGTGCCAAATTTGGTCGATATCCGTTGAGCAATTCGGGATTCGACCATGGAGGGGCCCATGGATGCGCTATGGTCGACCGCGGGGGTAGTCCGAAGGGTCGATCGTAGATAGAATTTCACGTAGATTACGAATACGCGATAAAAAATAGGGATTACCATTTCAATTAACGAAGTTGACCATGGTCGACCATAGTTCCGCTATGGTGAGGGAATTAAAAATGCGACGCTGCACAACTTGGGAGCCTACTGGATATTCGTGCCAAATTTGGTCGATATCCGTTGAGCAATTCGGGATTCGACCATGGAGGGGCCCATGGATGCGCTATGGTCGACCGCGGGGGTAGTACGAAGGGTCGATCGTAGATAGAATTTCACGCAGATTACGAATACGCGATAAAAAATAGGGGTTACCATTTCAATTACCTAACGAAGTTGACCATGGTCGACCATAGTTCCGCTATGGTGAGGGAATTAAAAATGCGACGTTGCACAACTTGGGAGCCTACTGGATATTCGTGCCAAATTTGGTCGATATCCGTCGAGCCGTTTGGCTGTGCGAAGACAGACAGACAGAGATTCGAATTTATAATATAATAAGATTTCCGAACAGGCAATTTCTAAAATTGTACCTGAAGTTTGTTCCTCATTAATAACAGCTTTGTCTGACTATCTGAAAACACCAAGCTCTGCTGGGAAATGGTTGACCGTTTCCAATGGTTTCAAAAGTAGATGGCAGTTTTAGCAATGTATTGATGCACTTGTTGGTAAGCACGTTGTCTAGCAAGCTCAAATGAATAGTGGGAGTGAGTATTTCAATTACAAGGGACATATAAGTATTGTTTTGATGGCCCTTGTTGATTCAAACTACCAGTTTTTGAATTTGGTATATTCGTATATCTCGAACAAAATTTCCCGAATAATTTTGGCGGAGTTAAATCATGTTCGATAGGAGATATTGGAGATAGATTTTCGAAAAATTTAGGTAAGTGGTAATTGCTGGTTGCCATGTTATATCTGTAGCTATATTCCTAATATCTGAGAAACATTTGAAACTTAAAAGTGAAGGCCTTAATATGGTTAGCCTTGTCTGCGAGTCATACAGGGAGAGCCATTCAGATTGGTGGTTTATTGCGTGCGTAATAAGTAATAACAGTATCAGTCCGACGGTGGGACAGAATGGGACGTTTTGTGGAAGGTGGTCCTTGAAGCGGGCGGCCTTGCCACGGGTTGTTGCGGGTGAGCGCCCGGAATCTGTGGCTGGAATTTCACACTGGCAAACCAGTGTGAAATGGGCCACAGAAAAAACCACTGGTAGTTTTTTTATGTGGACATTGGATGTCAAGGTAGGATTTCAGATGGAGGGGTATGGAAAAACTGTGACCTGTGGAAGACGTTGGATCGAAACACTCCAGAACTGCCATAAATCAAAGCACTGCCAGGCAGAGCGTTGCCTGTGCCGTTTGTAATGGTAGCAGAAGGTGCTTTTGTGCTGCATGAGAACGTTATGTAGCCTTACCCTGGACATCAGATAAAGGACAGTATGAAAAGAATGTTCAACCACAGATTTTCCAGGGCATGGCGATGGCGTTGTTCAGAAAATGGTCTTGGTATTTTGAGTTCCGCCTTCAGAGTACTGAGATAACCCATGCTCCTCACACCTGAAAATGCAATACTGGTAACAAGTGGTTGTGTGTATTTACACAATTTTCTGTGTCGGACGCATCTGCACAGCGAAAAAACTGAATCCAAAGCCAGTACCAGACTGTTTGTTCTCCAAACATGACCGCTCATATAGCGAATTTCTCCAAAAAACAAAAATCTTGAAAGTTCATCCAAACGTCCCCGATTAATTGTTCGCTCGCGCGTCCACACTTACCATACATCGAACATTGTTCAGCGAGCATAGAATATTCGCGAGAATTCACCGAACAGTCGCTAGAATGTTCACCGAACATGTTCGCCGCGAATGTTCGCCCAGTGTGTAGGTAATGCGTTGCGTATTGTCGATTGTATATCAACAATGCGTATTGTTGATTGTAGGTAATGCGTTTATTTTTCAAAGAAAATACGCTGACAATCGAAATCTTGGAAACCAGCATGTTGGAGTCAGCGTCGCAAAAACGAAAAAACAGACCGAAGTTTGAAGGCAGGGAAAAACAGATTTTGGGTGACAATGTTCGCAAGTGTTTCAACACTACTCAGTGCTTCATCTGTCGTTATAAAATATATTTTTTATGCAGTACATCATGCCAATAATAATGTGTCCTGCTGAGCCTACCAACCTACCAAGGTAGGTAGGTTATGCACCAACACAATTTCTCACTAACAAATGGTCGGATTTCTCTCAAATTTGGTGGGCAGGTAGTTGATTGTCCTCTACGAATTTCACCGCGTATAGTTTTATTGCTACTTTTACATTTTATAGCTCAACTACGCTTGCGCAAATGAGAAATCCCAATCTCTCGAATCGCTTTAAAAAAAACGCTAAAAAAATCGCAATATTAATTATCCAAATAACTGCATGATCGACTAGAACTTTTTATTGATAGTAGGTAAAGTTGTTTCTCTCTCCCATCAGTTCCAAGAAACAAGAAAGCTATGTGCCTTTTCACTTGATTATATTGTAGGTAACTCGTCATAAAATCTATATAATCGAGCTCAAAATAATATGTTCTCTCTCTCATCCATCGAAAACGGCGAATTGTGAAGTCTTCACCTTCGTCGTCAAATACGAACCGAAATGACCTAATCAATCCCCTACTCATTTTTGTGGACGTAGAATAAATAATAATAATAATAATAACAATAATAGAATGATGGTATTGGAATAAAAGAATAACGGTATTGGAATAATAGAATAATGGCATTGGAATAACAGAATAATAGTATTGGAATAATAGAATAATGGTATTGGAATACAAGAATATTGGACTAACAGAATAATAGAATAATAATAATAGAATAATGGAATAATAGAACTGGCAGGAGGGCGAAGTGGTAAATCGTTGATTTAGGAAGCTGACCACCCAAAATCGGCTGGTTAGTTTTGATCGTCGATTTGTCTCTTTTGATCATTGATTTATCTTAAACGAGGTTGGTGAAACCCGACATCGGTGTTTAAACCTGAGATCTTCGGTTTAATAAGTAAACGTTGGTGAATCCGGCCCTTAGTCTTGACCAATAACATGTGCGAAAAACCACTTCCAGACAGTGAACACGCCAAAACAATTATTGTTATACGCTTCACCTTTAATTTCGAATCAACGCCATTTCAGCGGTAGCCTTCTGAGGTAGGCCACATAGCAGATGTCGTATATAGGATTTCAACCTGCCACTATCAAGATTGACCAATGCCCTTTCCACTTCGACGCAAAAACACCTGAATTAATTAAACCAGTTCGGCGGCGATGTTATTTATCTGAACACCTACAACCAACGCATTGTAAGTCCAAGACTGGTTACCCTTTTGTAAACCACCATGTAAAGTAGCCAGAAAAAAAATCCACGATTCAAGTTCAATCAAAATTTCTGGGGCAATACCCAACCAGTTGCAGGCGGCAAGAAAGCGATTTGTAATTCAAATGTCCATTATTTTTTCATTGGCCGTTCCGAACCACAGGAGCCTGCCCAATCAATTTATAATGGAAACCACCTATCTCGATCCAGTACCTAATGCTCAAGAAGAAAAACTTTAATCCGTTGATTCATTAACTTCTTCCAACGCAAGCACAAATTATAAATGAGAAATCATCATTTGGATGACTTCTACCCGTACACTATTATTTTCCATTCCATTTTAATAGCTTCAGATATTGAGGGTGGGTCCATTTATCGGTATACGTAAGCTTTATTTATTTATTTATTATAATATACGGGCAAACATTGCCCAATTTTACAAGGATTAATAACTAGCAACTAAACATAAAAGAAAACAATATTTTATAAAAGAAAAGAAAATTTTTGTTCAAAATAATAATAACTTGGCCTGTCTCTTGAAAACACTTCCACTTACACAGAGTAGGTCCACTTCTGACATACTGCCAGACGGTTGCTTTCAGAGTTACAGTGTCAATCCAGGGTATGCGTAAGAGGATCAAGAGGAATCAGGACTGGTAATGGTGTTGTTAATTTATTGTTATGTGATTTTTTTTTTAAATCAATAAACTTCGGTTATTTCCCTTCAATCTATCGTTCTTATTATGAAAACCGGTTGAACTGTTTCGGTTATTTATTAGAGATTAGGTAGGTACCATAATCTGTGTCCAGATGAGTGTTAACATAACTGCCCGACCAAGGAATTCGATTTCGTTCACATATCCCATTATAACAAGTTAAGGTTGTTAATAGTTTTCAACAATATGACTAACATCGATAAGACTATATCCCACTATTGCACCCGATAGCAAAGAGAAGTGAGCATACATTCATAATGGTTGAATAATGGAAAAGAAATCGACTGGGGGACACTTTCGAGAAACAACATACCTAGAGCTAATTTTACAGGTGGTCCTAACAAAAGACCAGCGGCAATGGTTCGCGTAATCGGGATTTCGAGTGAGGGGTGTTCGTTTGGTTGAGGTGAGTCAAGCAATAAGCAATTTACGGTATGAGGTATCATAAAAAGAAACACGGAATGGTGTTCTCCGTACTTCAATTCACTCAACGAATTAATACTAAGATGTAAATACTCTAACAAAACGGGTAAAAACATTAACTTACTCGATGGAGTTAAGAAATAATCCATTTTCAATTTTTCATTTGCTGTTTATGGTGTTTCGTGATAGTGAAGGTCTCTGGCTCTGTCCCTCCACATCGCTTCCCTAGTTGGTATGAACAGTTGGTTGGGCTTACAGTTTTACTTAGGTGCATGTGGTGATGGCGAGAGTGAGGCAGGTGAGGTCTGGATAGTGGAGAGTGAGATGTAGAACGCAGGTGTGAGGTAGTATCCAGAAAGGTTACACCACATTGGCTACGCCAGAAAGTTTACCACCACGTTGGATACACCACATTGGCCAGGCCAGAAAGGTTACCACCACACATACGAATTAAATCACTCGCGACGAAGTTGTGGAAACCCATTTTAATAAAAACGGAGTTATAATATAACAAAGTCTATTTCCACGAAAACAATGAGTACAAAGTTAAATCGATTTCGACGGTTAGGTCATCATCAGTAAAAAAACATGAACTGAAGGTACATCGCAAAAACACAGCTTATATAGTCACAGAACTTGAATCCCATAGGTCGAGAAAGTGAAAGGTATTATCCAATCAGATTGAAACAGGTAATAGTGGAGGGAGAACTTGAATCCTATTGGCTCAGAGAAGTGAAAGGGACTGGGAGGATCAACAAATGCCAATCAAGGCAGACAAAGTGAAAGGGAGCTCAAACAGTGGTGAGGGTAACATCACCTTTGCTATCCCTGAAATCCTTTTCATGTTCTTTTATTCTTTCCCTAAATTTCCTTCCAGTTTGATCACAATACTCAAGCCCACAAGAACATTTCAGCTTATAAACCCCACTTTTATCCTGAACCATAATCTTATCTTTAACAGAACCCAACGAAGCTTTGAGATTATTTTTATTTTTAAACCCTACTTTAAAACCTCTAGATGATAACATTTTTCCAGTTTTGTCAGAAATCTTTCCATAATAAGGTATACTTATCCACTTTTTCTCTTCCAAAACAATTTCTTTAACCAAATTTGATACACTGTCCCTACACTTTTTCCTAAGAATCTTATTCCAAATAGAATCAATGAGAGCACCCTCATATCCATTACTTGCGGCTATGCTTCTAATAATTGATTTTTCTTTTGATATTTTGATCATTCATTGGTATTGACAAAGCTCTATTGATCATACTATGGAAACCACCATACTATGGTTACCACCACCACGGTGGATACTAGACGATATGCCCAGAAAGGTTACACCACATTGGCCAGGCCAGAAAGGTTACCACCACGTTGGGATCTTTTATGAGTGAGAAGACAAGGAGAAGGGTAAGGTGAGAGAGAGAGAAGGCGTCGAGATCCAGCTTGATCAGTAGAATGACAAGCCGGGCAAGCAGAGCGCCTTATAAAGGCGGCTCTACCCATCCCAGGTGGTCCTCCAACAGCGGTTGAAAGCAGTTGGAGGATCGATGGAGGGAGGCTACCTGGTTGCGCCCCTCTCATGTCAGGTAGCTCGCCTTTTTCCTTGGCTTTATTGGAAACAATCTTAAATGTATAATGTTGAGTGGTATATTACGAGTATAACGGGTACCACGACAGTGCATAAGGAGGTTAGGCCTAACGTGACACTTCACAGGATTATAGTGATGGGAATGATTGGGAACTTGAAGGAAAGGTCGAGATATCGTGCTGAACTTATAGAGGTTCGACTATGCTGCATTCTTGCTGCAACTTTGCCCTAGAACACATTCGAATTTTCTGAAGACTCAGAAACTGGTGGCTCAGAAACTTTCAAGACTTGAAAATGGTCCGTCAAGGCAATTTACATTCTCCCACGATATCGGAGTGCTCTTCCTTGTGTTTACTAAATTCTGAGTTCCCTGAAGTTGAATACTCCACTGAAACATGCATCGGGCGAGATATCCAACCCCTAGCCGGTCGATTTCAGCGGGGAGGGACTTGATAATCAGTTCATCCCCCCCCCCCCCCTCCAATCCTACCAAACCATTCCCGGAAGGTAGAACTAATATTAGGAGATTCAGTTAAGAACTACCTATAACACCTGCCGAGGCGTTAAACTAACACAAAGTCACGAACTTGACTTGCATCTGTACCCATCTTTGGCCTTTCCCTTCCCTCCACTTAGCTATAACTGAATTTGATAGTATTGATATATAGGATATGACTGAATCTTTGTTAAGCCAACAAAGTTCCTAGTTTTTCATGCGAATCACAAACAGAGAAGCAAACAACTACAATCACATCATCGTCACTTGATTGTACTATATCCACTTTGTTTTGGTATACGAAACCAAGCTTGAGAGCCGATGATTGTGGTGAAAAACAATGACATCAGTTCATGACCAACAAACTATCTAAAGACAAATTTAGATCGATATCTCTGAAATCCTCGTAAGAAGTATTAAAGACTTCATGTTACTTTACGTTTTCATCAGTTACCAAGTGCTCGAGGGATATCGGATCACAAACGCTAAGTTTCCGCTACTGCCGATACAATGGTACGCTATAGTAGCATGTTCCTTATCAAACGCCTCCGACCCTCCGTCTATCTCGGGACACTACCTACAGTTAATTAGTTCGGTAGGTTCCACAAATCACGATATTGTTTGAATTATACCAGCCCGAGGGAGGCTAGATTCAGTTAGCACGTAGGGTACGTCGATCCAATCGATACAGCTTGGCCCAGGACACCTGTTCCTAGTCCCTGCGTTATGCAGTGGGCACTATGTTGCCACGGGAAATAATGTATGCAATCTAACTATCGAACCAACGCATGTGAATTAAATGGGAACCGCCACGTGTACGGTAGGCACTTTATGGAGGGAATCAACTTGATGTGGATAGCTTTCTGCTTAGCAAACAGTACACAACGATTATAAATTGATAATTATGAAAACAGCCATCCTCTAATCTTCCTTTGAAGGTATTCTACGATTTACATGGGATTATGAATCGGCGCGAATTAAAATAGCCCATTCGCACACCCAATAATATTTTTCACCGTCAACCCATTTCAACTAAACAAAGGAACCCAGTGTGAGAAAATCCACAAGAAAAATTTCCCGCTGACGGAATTTCCTCCCAGGATCACCAAGAAAACCCGGCTGGGACCCTGAAGATCCCAACACCAACCTCACCCAAATTATAGACTGCCCAACCTGACCCAAATTGTCCCCACCAAGAACAGAGATGATAAAAGCCATCGAAACATCAGAATCGTGGCCTTTTACCAACGGCCGTCGGAGACGAAGTTCCAACGCGCCGTGGTACAAGCACACACAGTACCAAGTGCCATACCAGGACGACCTTCACTGCCTGTAGAAACGTGACGAACCTCTTCACTACAAATCAGTCACCGGAGGAGGTAGCCAGCCTCTCGGGAGATTTGCCGCCCCCACGCCATACTACCGAACTTTTACTACCGTTAAGCCTCTTACCATGTAGGAATCGCTTCGCATATGAATGAATAGTATCCCTGGAGAGTATAGGGAACAATGCGGACTAGTAACTGATGATAATAATAGATGGATGCATAATCCAGCAGAAGTCGCTTGTAGTGATCGAATTGGGACTGACTGGAAACATCCACTATACGTGACCAATCTCTATAAGCGACTTCTGCTCTATATACTTTGCGGTAATTTTAGCAATTTTTACCGATTTTTGGCGAACTCTGACCCCCAAAACTGACCTACTTTTGATTAATTAATTGTTTGAGGAAATGTTTAAACCGATAAATTTATCTTCTGTTTTGGGTCATCATTCAGTACCTACCACTTTAGGTGAATGAATACCAATTTTCGGAGATTTCAGCCATTTTTACCTATTTCGTCGACTTTTGACACCCAAAAACCCGAAAACTGATCACTTAACAGGCCAATTCCCTGTGTGTTTACATACAGCCAATCGGGACCTGACTGTTTCTTCCATATCCGACTTATTCCTTTAACCACCTTTCTGCTAAGCGACTTCTACTGTAATAATAATAATAACCCCCACACGGGTGATGACCACCAAATAATAATAATCCCGCAAGGGGCAGCTACTGTACATAGTTGCTAGGGGGCGGTGGAAGACTCTGATGGGGACCCCTCCTGGGGAACCGATCAGAGCCATCCGTCGCACGGCGATCTCCCGGTTACCCGAGTCCAGTACACTACAGACACTCAACTGAACATTACACACCAACACCCACACTGACACAAGCACACATACAGTACACACCTTAGGGCTACCGTCCTGGGATGAACAATAGACCTGGCCGTATGCATATAAAACGCCACAATCAACCCACAATGGAAAGAATCTATGAAGAGTTTCACAAATGCCGCTGCCTGGGGATCACCAGGGCAGTTCTGGAGTCAGTGCTGGGAGTGACAGCAGACGAGCTGGTGGGCGTGGACATATCAGGCGGGCCACCTCCGGGTCACCCGAACCAGCTAAAGGTACAAATTGCTCGGGACGACTGCAACGACGATCGTTCAACGATTATCGTAGAACGAATAATCGTTGAGCGATAATCGTTGGTGACCATTTTGCTCGGAGCTTTTTTCAGAGCGAAGATTTTCGAGTACTCTCGAAACCTCTCGTTTCTCATTCGCTCCCTGACCGTTCAAGAGGAAGCTTACGTGAAGTTCGATTCAGAATGAGTTTGAGTAAAATGAGTCTACAAAGAAGACTGATGCTTCGGTGGCTTCTCATCGAAGAAATGGAGGACGTCGAAGTGCTTAAGAATATTTATGGAATGAAACTGGCGGGAATTCACCTAATTTTTGACCAGAGAGATACAAAAGGGAGAAATTTACGAAATTTGGTTTATAGGTCTCGATTGGGGTCTAGTTGGTCCTCGAACCTCGTCGTTGCAGTGAGTCAGTCATCTCTAAGGGGTTGAAATTTTTAGAAGGCCGTAGCTCGAAAACTTTCATCAGAAGGGTATGGGGTTTTTTTTAACGTTTTTCAAGTGATCTTGAACTAAAGAATTTTTTGAGACCACCGCCCAGACGTTCGTTTGCACCGAACACTTTCGTCAACACGATCATGAATCAAACGGTATAAATCCGGCCCAGATATCATCACTAGGGAGCAAATGATTATAATCACGGGTGGCTGTATGAAGTCGAGTTGGTTGTTTTGCGATATTATTTCAATGAAAAATGGTGGATCTATTGGATTTTGTGGTAGGTACTTCTGAAATTTGAACCAATGGTGAAGTATTGTTGATGGGGAAATTATTGCACAATGGTAAATTATGCACAACGATAAATTATTACACAACGGTTCATTATACTATCTACATAGAAGGGGCACCTTAAAGGTTAATTATTACACAACGATTTATTATTTGCCATTATTCTTCATGAATAAGTACAGATAAAAAATGATTGAATTATTGAATTCCGTGCCCGATTGATGGCTCTTTTGGATTTTGTTGATAAGCACTTCTGCAACTTGAACAAACGTTGAAGTATTATTGGGTAAATTATTATACAACAGTTTATTATAATATCTAAGCCGAATATCTAAGTAGCCATAATAATATCTAAGGCCAAGTAGCCAGTAATAATAGGTATCTAAGGAGCCATTTTTCACAAAAACAACCGATCCGGCCAAATAATCGTTCACGACTGACGATTATATCCACCCCACACTCGTACGACTGTTCCCGCTGTACGATCGTCGTTAACGATCCAAGCGGCAGTCGTGCGGAGCAAAACAGCTCCATAAGGAAAACAAAGAGATAGTACGCAACGATAATCGTTGAGCGATAATCGTTGGACTATTGGATTGTGTGTTGACGAAAGTGTTCGGTGCAAACGAACGTCTGGGCGGTGGTCTCAAAAAATTCTTTAGTTCCAGATCACTTGAAAAACGTTAAAAATACCACAGTCATGCAGCATGGCTATAAGAGCGAATTTTCGAAGAAATAACCACGTTCCTTCATCTTCAAAGTGCTCCAGTTTGAGAACGGAATGAGATATCGCAATTCTGATTTCACCATCGTGTTCAGCGTACAAAAACCTTCAAAATGAGGTGTCACTTGTCAGACTGTTTCATTTTGGGAATTATGGGTAATTTCCCCCCCCCCCCCCCTAAAACTCCCCAAAACTCCCCCTTAGAGTGACCCGATTCTGTCCATCTACGAACTTAGCCTGTCGATTGCCAAGACAGATTTTTCGTGCAAATTTGAACTTTTTACCTCAATTCTTTCGAGAGTTATCGTCTGGAATGACATATACATATATAAATATATATATAAATATATATATAAATATATAAATATATATATATACATATAATTTTTGGTGTCTTTCAGCAGTGAATTCAGGATGGTCTGAAACGGATTTTGGTAAACAAATTTTTCGGAAATTCGAGTTTTAAAAATTTTGGACCGAGAACAATAGCTTCCTTTTCTTCGAAAATTCGCTAAAAAAACCATACCCTTCTGATGAAAGTTTTCGAGCTACGGCCTTCTAAAAATTTCAATTTCAACCCCCAATTTTAGAGATGACTGACTCACTGCAACGACGAGGTTCGAGGACCAACTAGACCCCGATCGAGACCTATAAACCAAATTTCGTAAATTTCTCCCTTTTGTATCTCTCTGGTCAAAAATTAGGTGAATTCCCGCCAGTTTCATTCCATAAATATTCTTAAGCACTTCGACGTCCTCCATTTCTTCGATGAGAAGCCACCGAAGCATCAGTCTTCTTTGTAGACTCATTTTACTCAAACTCATTCTTGAATCGAACTTCACGTAAGCTTCCTCTTGAACGGTCAGGGAGCGAATGAGAAACGAGAGGTTTCGAGAGTACTCGAAAATCGTCGCTTTGAAAAACGCTCCGAGCAAAATGGTCACCAACGATTATCGCTCAACGATTATTCGTTCTACGATAATCGTTGAACGATCGTCGTTGCAGTCGTCCCGAGCAATATGTACCTTAAAGCCGAAAGAGTTGGGGGCAAGTGCTTCCCCTGGGCAAACTCAGAGGACCACGGGAAATATTCGAATGAAATGAATCTTTTCATCATGCGAACTTACTGTTCAGTGACAGAAAACGAGACAAGCGAAGCAAGTTACAGACAATCAGAGCGGTATCGTCGCCCTAAGAAGAGTATTCTGTACAAAATAATAAACCGTTGTGCAGGGATTTGCAGTGTTTTGGTAACACTTTCCGAGTTTGTGTGCCAAAGTGAAGACATGAAAATGTCAATTATATTCTGTGATGAATTTAAAATTCTCATCACGGTGGCGTGGAAGGAAGGAAGGTGAGTGAGTGAATTTACCTAGGCGGCTGTAGTCAACCGATCATCTAGGTAAAGGAGAGGAAAGGAGGAAAAGTCGCAGGCGGCTGTAATCAACCGAACATCTACGACTTGGGAGGAGAGAGAGGTGGATGAGGGAATTTTACCTAGGCGGCTGTAGTCAACCGTTCATCTAGGTAAAGGAGAGGAAAGGAGAGGTCCCTTGTCTAGGCGGCTGTATTCAACCGATCATCTAGACAAGGAGGAGGAGAGAGGAGGTGAAATTCTCAGGCGGCTGTAGTCAACCGATCATCTGAGAGGGAAGGTAAGAGAGAGAAGAGAGAGCTGGTTAGAGGAAGTGTCGAATGAAGCTTGAGCTCCAGGATCCAGGGTTTTATAGGACTTGGGGGCCTCTCCCTCCAACTCCTTGCAAGGAGCTGGTAGTGGGGCCCCAGGTTGAGTAACCCTGGGTTCTGTCGCCTGTCCCCACTCATGTCTTTATTTACGGAGCTTTAGTTTGGCGTTTGGATATTGGTGAGAACTTAATATGATAGGAGTGTTCCCGGGAGGGACTCACGACAGAGGTCCCCCCAGTTTGAACCAATATTTGTGGAGCTGAAGGCGCAAGGTGACTGGAGCTGAGGGCTACGGCAAACAAAAGGTGGAGCTGAAGGCGTAAGGTGACAGGAGCTGAGGGCTATGGCAAACAAGAGGTGAAGCTGAAGGCGCAAAGTGACAGGGGCTGAGGGCCGATGCAAACATTAAATGGGGGCGGAAGGCCCGGAGGAGGGGTGCCGGAGCTGAGGGGTGGAGGTGGCGGTGGGGGTTTGTCCCCTGGGAAGGAGACGCGGGTGGTCATGTTGCCGTTCTGGGGTGAGGGAACGGTGGGGGGTTTGTCTGGAGGTGGGGTAGTGGCGTCGCGAGGTGCGGCCGGGAGGTTGGAGGACCTGGTGGCGGTTGTGGGGGGTTTGTTCCGGGGTGGGGGAACCGTAGTTGGCGGGGAGAGGGTTTTGGCGGCGCCGTGAGGTGCGGCCGGCAGGTTGTCTGCCCTGGTGGCGGGCGTGGAGGGGCCGTTCCGGGGTGGGGGAACGGTAGCGGCGGCGTGAGTGGCGGCCGGAAGGTTGGTTGCCCTGGTGGCGGGCGTGGAGGGGCCGTTCCGAGGTGGGGGAACGGTTGGTGGTGGGGTGAGGGGCTTGGAGGCGCAGCTAGGCGCGGTTGGGGGGTTGGCGGCCGTGACGGCGTCGTATGAGGGGTAGCATTGTTTGGGGGCGGCGCAGGGAGGCGCGGACGTGGGGGAGGTGGAGGGGCTGCCGTTCCTGGGTGGGGGAACGGTGTGTGTTCGGGGACGGGGGTTGGTGGCAGCGCAGGGAGGTGCGGCCGTGGGGGAGGCGGAGGGGTTGCCGTTCCCGGGTGGGGGAACGGTGTGTGTCCGGGGAAGGGGCATGGTGGTGCAGCGAGTTGCTGGTGGGAGGTTGGCGGCCGCGGCGGCGGTCCCCCCTGTCTTGGCGAGGGGGGCGGCCCGCCGCGGGACGTCGTGGTGTGTTGTCGTGTCGGCTAGGCGGAGGAGGTGCATATGACGTCGGCGGCGGCGTGTGCTGCGGCTGCAGCGGCGGCTGATGTCGCAGAGCTTGGTGGCAAGAGGGTGGAGAAGGGGTTGTCGGTTGAGGCTGTTGCGTCAGTTGTCACAGCGGCGGGCGGCTGCAGCGTGGCTGGTCGCAGGAGCGGGGGCGATGGTGAGTTCGGGTCCATAGCTGTAACTCAAAATTCAAATTTGTTGAATTTGAAATTCGCAATTAAGGGAAGTGGAAGTGCGTGTGGCTGGGCGGAGATGTGAGAGTTGTGTGGTCTCCGTGCGGTTGAGGTTGGGCCAAAATTGCGAAAATTGTTAGACTGTTTGAATTTTAAATTTTAAAATTTGACTTTTAAAATTGGGGACACCGAACTATTTGACTGGGGCGACACATTAGGTGGGAAGGTGGGAAGGAAGAAGGTTGAGTGAACGTCGGGTTCACCACTGTGATGAATTTAAAATTCTCATCACGGTGGCGTGGAAGGAAGGAAGGTGAGTGAGTGAATTTACCTAGGCGGCTGTAGTCAACCGATCATCTAGGTAAAGGAGAGGAAAGGAGGAAAAGTCGCAGGCGGCTGTAATCAACCGAACATCTACGACTTGGGAGGAGAGAGAGGTGGATGAGGGAATTTTACCTAGGCGGCTGTAGTCAACCGTTCATCTAGGTAAAGGAGAGGAAAGGAGAGGTCCCTTGTCTAGGCGGCTGTATTCAACCGATCATCTAGACAAGGAGGAGGAGAGAGGAGGTGAAATTCTCAGGCGGCTGTAGTCAACCGATCATCTGAGAGGGAAGGTAAGAGAGAGAAGAGAGAGCTGGTTAGAGGAAGTGTCGAATGAAGCTTGAGCTCCAGGATCCAGGGTTTTATAGGACTTGGGGGCCTCTCCCTCCAACTCCTTGCAAGGAGCTGGTAGTGGGGCCCCAGGTTGAGTAACCCTGGGTTCTGTCGCCTGTCCCCACTCATGTCTTTATTTACGGAGCTTTAGTTTGGCGTTTGGATATTGGTGAGAACTTAATATGATAGGAGTGTTCCCGGGAGGGACTCACGACATATTCCAATAATAGATGTCAACTGCTTGCAAGTAGATAACTGAAGGTACCCCATTAATGCTCATTAGCCGTTACTGTACAGGTCATTGATGTATGTGAATTTGGTCAGAGGGTGAAGAATAAATACTCGGAGTGTTTATTATTGACTCAGAAAACTTCAATCAATACGATAATTTGAAGGTAAAGAGTGTAAATGGACTGCTTCACTACCTACCTAAAATGAAAGCACAAGGACTCCAGTGACCCTCTAATTCTTTGCTCGAACCATCTGTTCGTGTCTGTAACAGTGTGGCTGTTCTCGATATATTTTTTCTTCCGGTGGAGACAGGATCGGTGAGCGGAAGCCTAGTGGATACCCCTTCTTAACCGGTAATAATCTCACTGGACCAGGAGGAAGCTCTCGAGAGTCCACCCCCACTGTCACACGTTAGCAGAGCGTCGTTCGGTAGTATGCGCTGAGCACTTCATACTCCATCCACTTTTTGTGGGCTTACCAGAAGGATAAGCCCAAAGGTTTCCCAGATGGATTCCTTTACTAACAACCTGCCTTTGATAATGCATACATCTATTGGCTTCCCCACCTTCTTTCCCCCCTTTAGAGTGTCAGTATAATTAAAATATACTTAGCTCATCAGAAGGCGATTGATGCCGTGTCCCAGTTGACAAGTCCCAATAGTTGTTCCATCCTAACGATGGAGGTTGATCACAGAGAGGCTGCCCAGATAAGCACAGTTCACTGGACAACAGCCTCTGACAACACTATCCGCCAGTACTCGAATGTAGGAGCTTTGTTCTCCACCAGTAAATTTTATTGGGGTAGTACCATTACGACGGAGGTTAGTCATCTTGAAGTTGTTCATACTACTTTTCATTCCCCGTTTTCCCTCTCATACTTCTGCTACCCAGAAGTATGTCATGTGGGGAGGAGTGTAACAGTGTGGCTGTTCTCGATACATTTTGGTTTATTATTTTCAATAATGAACCATTGGAATCGAGCATGAAAAAAAAAATTCTTACCCCCCCTCAAAATTTGATGGTTTACGTTTCAAGGTATGTAGAATCCAAAACTGCAATAAAAATATTTCTGTCTGTCCGCCGTACGCCGTACGCCGTACGCCGTACGGGCCACTTTTCTTAGTTACCATGAAAAAAAATTGATGAAATTCGGGTTATAGGTTCCGTTCGGCGTCTAGTTGGTCCTCGAAGCTCGACGTTACTGTGAGTCATCTCTAAGGGGTTCAAAATAGGGGTTGAAATTTTCAAAACGCCTATACCATTTTTTTACGTACATATTTTTACGGTTTTAAATAGTTCTTGAACTTGCGAGTTTTTTAAGACCATCCGGAGCGTCGTACGTCCAGCCGTTCGTTCACAGTAAGGCCCCGAAGTTTGCACCGACAGGCATTTTCGACTCCAGTGTGAATGAAATTGTATACAATTCAAACCAAATCTCGTAACCAGAGACGCGCCCACAATAGGAATTTGTGAATACGGCCAATCATTGGTAGGGATCACCTGATTATATTGGCGGAGTATGAAGTCGAGTTGGTTGTTCTGTGATATTATTCAATTTGAAAAATGATGGCTCTTTTGGAGTTTTTTGGTAGGTAGTGAAACTTGAACAAACGTTGAAGTATTATTGATGGGTAAATTAGGTATTACTACGGTAAATCATTACTCAACGGTAAATTATTACACAACGGTTCATTATACCATCTACGTAGAAGGGGC
The DNA here is from genome assembly GCA_954871275.1 of Leptopterna dolabrata. Taxonomy (NCBI): domain Eukaryota; kingdom Metazoa; phylum Arthropoda; class Insecta; order Hemiptera; family Miridae; genus Leptopterna; species Leptopterna dolabrata. Next base: position 1,798,858 of record OX940976.1, on the reverse strand, counting down.
TGGAGTTTGTTGGTAGGTACTTTTGCAACTTTTTTCACTCCTCATCAACAATTTCTTTTCAGAACTTCATTATGTGTGTTTCTTTTTGTTAGGTACTGTTTGTCATCGGCAGAATTATTTTAGCAACATTTAACTCGTGATTTAGGTAGGTACCTAGTAACGAGTACGGGGTTTGGTACTAACCTACGGAGGGTCTGCGATCTACATAATTATGCATAGAATAGTACATATTATATTATATAGACGGGTTATCTATACATAGAGCTGTGATCTGTAACAGAAGGGTATTCTATACAAAATAATAAACCGTTGTGCAGGGATTTGCAGCGTTTTTTCTTCCGGTGGAGACGGGATCGGTGAGCGGAAGCCTAATCGATAATCTCACTGGTCTAGGAGGGACTCTCGAGGGTCCACCATCAGTGTTACACTCTGTCACATGTTTCAGCACCCGAATAATATATTATGACTCACGGTGTCGGGACAACCCGATATTATTTTGTGAACAATCTGCTGGTAGTGAACACGAGCAGGTTCTCAAAGTTCCGCCGGTCAGGGGACTACGAGCTTGCGCGAGTATTTGGAAGATTGGTGGAGATTTTTCGAGTCAGCTTTCCTACGGTTGTCCTGGAGATTCTAAAAACGGAGTCTTGGCTCGGCACTCCGGCCCTTATTTCTTCTTCCATCGATGTTGTCGGCCACTGACAGTTTATAGCCTTTTCTCTCTCTCACTTACCCCCCCCCCCCCCCCCCCCCACCGTCATTTACGAATCTCAGTTCTGTGTGAGTGGTTCTGTCTCAGTGTGTACCGGCTTCCATTCTTTCTTTGTAATGGTAACTTTTCTCTCAGAGTGGTTCGAAGTTATCGTTTGGAAAATTCGTGAATCACACCTCGTCAACTCACGGTTCAGGATTCTTGAGGTTAAGGCCAAATCCCGGATTTTAATAAGAAATTTTTTCAACAGCAGCATTATCGGGGGCAAATTTATTATTGGTTTTATGCCCAAACGGCTGAACCGATTTTCGTTCTGGATTTTCTTTTTTTTTGCAAATCATAAGCAGAATTGAAAGAACCCTCCCCCCCCCCCCCCCAATCATTCTCATTTTTCTTCACATTTCCACAGTGGTAGTCTACATATTTATTTTTAAACTGTTTACGAATTTAAAGGTCCAGGCACGCTAGGGAGTTCAAATCCGTTTGAAATTTGAACATCGGATGAATAGCAAACAAATAGCATTGTTACTTGTTACTACGATTTCGGTCGGAGAAGTGATGGAGGCGCAAGCGCCTGCAGTGAGGAGGCAGCCAACGACCTTCGGCGGACTGCCCAAGGTCATACATTCTTTGGGTCGTACTGATGAAATGAAGGAGCAGGCTCGGGAATTACAGTTTCAAAAAAAAAAAAAGCGCAGGATTCAATAATTCAATCATGAATTATTTGTTGTTATTCATGAAGCATCACGTTTGTTGAAGTTACAAAAGTAACTTTCAACAAAATCCAAAACCATCACAATACACAGAACAACCAATTCGATTTCATACAGCCATGCGTGATTATGATCAGCTGTTCCCTAGCAATGATATCTGGGCTGAATGCAGTAGCGGTGTGTGAGCTAATGGTGGGGCACCAAACCAGAACACAAAACCAACAGATTTTTCTACAAAATACCCCAAGGAAACCACATCCTTCCCTTATTTACTGATTGAGTGATATTCAGCAAAGGCTTATATCTTTTGATCGACACTGTCGCTATACGAAAAAGTCGAAAATTTCTACTGCAAATTAGCCACCGAATTCATGTGGTACAAAAATATAGTAAACTAAAATACAACAAAAACAATGACCCGTTGACCGGTACCTACTTGAATGGAGAAGCTATTGACTAGAAGCTAGGTAGTTATCTGTGTTACCAAGTCCATCAATCCACAAGACCACACACAGCGAACAGGACAAAGAGCACGTAGGTACCACAAATACAAATCTGTAATTGTACCGATCTGTATTAACAGAACCGGACGAAACGCAAAACCCACAAAATTTGACGCAAAAAAATGGAAAACTGACAGACTCAACAGAGAAAGTGTGATTCACGAGACAACACATCGGAAGACGAAGCATCTCATCGAGATGACAAACTGAATCGAAGGGATCGAATCGATTGTAAGAAGGAACGATTTTGGGGTGGAAATCAGATCAGTAACGCCGAGCTTCGCGGACCAACTAGACCCCAAACGGGATCTACAAACCAAATTTCATTAATTTCGGTTCATGGTAACTAAGAAAAGTGCGAAGTACGGCGTACTGACAGAATTTTTATTTTCGGATTTTACGTACTTCGAAACGGAAACAATCAATTTTGAAGGGGGGGGGGGGGGGGGGGTGTTAAACTTTTTTTCGGCCTCGATTCCAAAGGTTCATTTCTGAAAATAAACCAAAAACCAACTTATAGGTCAACCTTGGACGGGATTTGAGCTGGTGAATACAACTTGGAGAGAAATAAAAACCGGATCCTTTAGTCGCGGAAGGAATCTGAACACGCTAATGGCTTCAGTTCCACTAAGGAGGGTCTCAAGTTGACAAATGCAAGTCAGTACGCCATCATTACGCAAGTAGCAAGTTGTTCGAAGCTCCACAAGCCCCAAAGAAACACCGCCACTCCCTCCATACGCGAAGAGTGAATTTATAAAGCAGTTATTGAGGTACTCGTACCAGCATCGCATTAAGGCTGCTTGAGGACACATTAGCGCTCAGTGGTTATCGAGGCTTGAAGCTCAGAAATGGCGCTAGATATTACAGCAGGACGGTCAGATGGGGCCGTATAGTATCTTTACTGCCAGGCCTCACCTAACGCCGCATTGGCTTCGGAACGGCCAGCACATAATTTCACCACCTTCGCGATTGGGTAGGGTCAGCGGCGCTCTTTATGAGGCCCTTCAGAGCGGCCGTGTCTAATAAAACTGAGCGTTTATTCCCTTATCATATCGGAGGAGAAAAGATGAAAGAAACCGGAAACTTCCTGTGATCTAAAAGAGCGCTTTTTTCCCTTATATTTTCCAGTTACGCCCCTATAAATAATAAAAGAATAAATAATCCCATTTCTCAAAACGGGCCAACGTAACAAAGAAGTTAATAGTAGGTGGCCAAATTAAGCCGGTTAGCATGGGAGAAATCATCAGTCCTGGTAACACACTGTGTACTGTCAGTACTCGACAGATTTATAGTAAATTTACAAAACCATGAACGTTCCCATTTTCCCAATATTTTACAGTTGACTTCCAACCCAAAAGATTGGCTGCAAACATCACGAGTAACGTCTCGTATAAACGCACATCGCGACGACAAGAACAGCAGAAATGATAGGGATGTGTGCATTGGAACAAACTAAGAGTTTTGGAAGAGACGAGTTGTGGATTATGGACTCAGTTCAGAACCTACTACGTACTAACTCCGATCGGTATAAGTATAATTCGGATGAAACATCATATTATTAAATAAATGAGCTTGTGATTCAGAACATTTACAATAGTACCGATATATTCAAACGAAAACTTTTTAACGTAGTCCTTCAGCCCAAATAGACTTCTTAAAAAGTGTTTGTTAATCAAAATCTTTATCACTTCAAACTAATCACCATTCCCCATTGTCGCGATTCCCTCTCAGAATCCACTCCTGGAATATTTTGTGATTTTACCAAATAAACGCGGAGAACGTCGAGCAGGTAAACAACCCGGGGTTTCCCCATCCGCCTCAACCGACTGTAAAGGCCGATTGTGGACCTGGGACGGGTAGAAAAGTCCCTACAAAAACAGCCCTTCTGGCCCAGCTCTTCATTCAACGACTCGACCCCCGACCTGCGACTTTCTCTGGAGCCTCTCTCCCTCGAACCTCTCTCTCACTCTCTCTCTCTCTCACCACCCAATCTCTCTCTCACCCTTCCTCACGCCTAATGTAGGTGAAAACCGCGGGGCGTATCCTTGCCTGCTATCTGCTGTAGGTGAAAACCGCGGGATACCTTCCTCTCCGCCAACACCTGCTGTTGGTGAAAACACCCCGCGTGTTAGCCTCCATCTTCCCTGTGTCTGCAGTAGGTGAAAAACCGCGGGACAGGTCCCTCTCACCTAGTACCTGCTGTAGGTGAAAACCGCGGGGTACTACTCGCCTTCCCAACTAACTCCTGCTGTTGGTGAAAACCGCGGGGAGTCAGTCAAAAGACTCCATAGGAGCACGCCCTTCCTCAACCCGTCCTCTCTATCCGCTCTTACTCTCAACCCAACTCCATCTCTCTTCAGCTCATATTTCATGATTAACTCACGTCTCTCTGGAGACCCCTTCTCTCCATCGGACCGTTTGTGAGCACCACACACCCGCTCACGACACCCATGTTTGTTTTTAATGAATCAATTATACTTTTTAGAAAACAAACATTTTGAATGTTGAGATAGTATGTCTCGAGTCAGTATGCTAAATACATGACTATATAACCTTTGGTGATTCTGAGGTGAGCACTTTTAGAAGACTTTCATTTTGATGATTTTTGACTCCGAAAATTCCAATTTGACCCACCAATCGTTTTTGGAAACTGTCTCCATTGCACTACTCTTTCTCTTAGAAGACTCGCTGAAAGTGTAAATTATTCGAGAACATGTACACTGTACATGTCAGAAAAATGCACTTCCTCCAGTCGCTTCAAAGGTCTTCGGATGTACAGAGTTCAGATGTGCGGTCTTACACGTGCTTTTGAACGGAAAGCCAGTTTGGGCTGTTGGTGAGAAATTTCAAGAGCGGTTGACGCTGGAGCAAACCGTGCGGGAATCAATCGATCAGCAGGAAATGAAGTGACGAATCAGTTTAGAAGTAGAATGTACTAATGCCAATGAATGTAGAGTTAGACTGATATTGAATGTGGAGTTGCAATATGGATACAGTGATATTTCTAAGAAGAATCCTTCCAAAACCAACCAGCACCCGAACGAACAGTTACTCATTTAAACCTGACATGAAATGGATTTGTGAAACACATTGCCAGTAGGATACGCTTCAATACATACTGATGGTTCCTAGAGCTAAGTTCCAAATATGCAGCAGCATGACCTAATAGGCGAATTCGCGTACCTACCTTTGCTTACCTTCAAGCTTATTATTGAACATTTGCTGAATTTTGGTTTATTACTTTCAATACATACGTCAACATGTGTGTGACTTTGAATCGTACGGTATATATACAACTCCACCCCAGATAGGGTACAAGTTATTGTAATCACGCATAGTTTTATTAAATCGAGTTTGTTGTTCCGTGATATTATTTCATTTGAAGAAAGATGGTTACTCTGGATTTTTTTGATAGGTACCTACTTTTCTACATATTTTTTGATAGTACAAGTTTCTCGTTGACGGCCAAACGACTCATCGATGTCAGGTGAAAATTTGGGTATTATTATTATTATTACCTACTTCGTTTACTTGTATTATCTCTCGAAGATACAAGCAGTAGCAATATACTAAAAGTTAAATAACAACAAAACATTCCTTCATAAATTAAAAAGACTTGAAAAAGTAGTACCTATACAAAACAGAAAAAAAAAAGAATACCTATTCTGGGTATATGTCGAGGGTCCTACTTAGATTCATCGACCATCAGAATTTCGAAAATGAACGGGTTGGGGGTTTGTGGGGCCAAAATGACGAATTACAGAGGAGATAGACGGTGGAGAATGCATAATTATGGAACTCTAATTGCCGGACGCTAGAGCTTATACTTCGACTCTGGTGGCATTCCCAACGCAAAAACGGTGCAAATTATTACACAAAGGTTTATTATGTACCTGTATAGATGCCCCTTCTGCGTAGACCACTATCATTCATTTTTTTGTTTTGTTATTCCTGAAGCATGATCTTTGTTCAAGTTAAGAAGTACATATCAACAAAATCCAAAATAACCCTCATTCTTCAAATAAAATAATATCACGGAACAACCAACTCGACTTCCTACAGCCATGCGTGATTACAATCAGGTGGTTCCTAGCAATGACGTCTGGGCTAGATGTATACCGTTTCAACCACGATCATGTTGAAGAACCTTTTCGTCGAAAACGAAGCGCTGGATGTGCAATGCTCGGGGTGGCCTCAAAAAATTCTCAAGTTCGATGAGCAATTTAAAAATGTTAAAACAATTTCGGTGATCAATTTAAAACAAGGAAAACGATACCCACAAGCTCATGTTCACTAGAACCTTAAAAAACCTCGAAAATCCCTTTTTTACACAAGCACCCCCACCCCAACCCCACAGGATGTATTCCGATCGGAGCTTCGGAGCACAACTAGGGCCAAAATGGAGCCTATGTGCGAAAGAACGACGATTTTAGACCAAAACTTAAGGTACATTAAAGGATGAAACTTTGTTAGAACCTCAATTCTTTGCTCGTTGGTCAAAATCGACTTCACATTCAGTTTTCTTGCCCTAGAAAACATGGAAAATGATACCTCACAAGCTCATGTTACTAAAAAAAAGAACCCCTGTTTTTACACCCATTATACAACCGTTTTCCACCCATAACACCCTTTGGTATACTCCGAACACCCCCACAAAAATGTTTCGTTTACGTTTCAACGTACGCCGTCCGCCGTATGTCCATATCTGCCTGTATTTTCGGTCTGAAGTGAGGGTGAAAAATGGTTGTACAAATAGTTTTCTTTTTTGTGTTTTAGTACCATGAGCTTGTGAGGTATCGTTTTTCCATGTTTTTTAGGGCCAGGAGACCGAATATGAAGTCGAGTTTGAACAACGAGCGAAGAATTGAGGTTCTAACTCAGCCTTAAATTTAACTTGAATTTTGGTCTAAAATCGTCGTTCGTTCGCAAGTGGGCTGCATTTGGGCCCAAGTTGTGCTCCGAAGCTCGACAGCCCGATTGGAACACACCAGGGTGTTACAGGTGTAAAAATGTTCAGTAAAAAAAATTTTCGGGTGGGGAGGGGGGTTAAAGGTTTAACATGGGCTTGCGAGGTATTATAGGTACCTTCAGAATTTTTTGAGACCACCCGGAGCATTGTACGTCCACCCGTTCGTTTTCGCCGAAAACCATCGTCAACATGATCGTGATTGAAACGGTTAGTTGTTCCGTGATAATATTATTATTTCATTAGAAGAATGATCGCTATTTTGGGTTTTGTCGACAGGCAGTTTTGTAACGTGAACAAACGTTATGCTTCATGAATAAATAAAACAACAAATAAAATCCCGCGCATTTTTATGAAACTGTCATTCCGCGGTAGGCTCCAATAGTCGATTTTAGACTTCTCTGAGGGGAGCCCGAGGGTAGGTAACAGAAAACAGTGATCCACACAGAATAGGTGAATAATAAACCGCTGTGTAATAATTTGCAGTGTTTTTGAAACTACGCACCTTCTAACGTAAAAGAACAAATTTTTAGGGGGTGTTCAAAACATTTTAGCTGAGCGAATACATTGGTGTACACAGAATAATCAACCAAAACGACCCTAATTCAGGGTCTTACGCTAATAGGAATTCAGTGCTCTACGCAGAAGGGCTATTTATACAGGAAAATAATAAAACGTTGTGAAATAATTTGCAGCGTTTTTAACAATAAAAATTCAAATCCGAACACCGTTAGCATGCAAACATTTTTGTTATATTCATATACTTAGGTACCTAAAACAAATATGTTTGTTATGTTCATTTTTGCGACACAGTTTTTTGCGAAAAGAAAAAAAAATTTCTGTCTCCACTGACTATATCTACTATTTAAAAGGGAATTTTCAGTCATTTGTGAAGTTTTTTGTCTTTCATTTTTCTATGAGGATAACCTTCAACTGCTCCGACACCATCTGAAGTAATTACGACAATCCGAATCCAATCATTGACCGTACTGTAACTAAAACTAGGAAAATCAATTAAATATAAAAGGGATGTAACTACACTATTGGTTTACTTTTAACGGCAATCTCAATACTTCATCATGCATTTCGCTGTCAACAAGCCTTCGGATCAATTTTTGAGATTTAACTGAAAACCAATCAAACAAAATGATCCAAAAATTCCAATGGTCTCAAATTTCCATTTCCCAAATGAAACACAGCGCCAGTAGGAAAGCTCACAAATGTGCTCATTTTCCAGCTTTTTGTGTTTACTTCAAATTTTCTACTATTTCGACAGAACATTAAAAAATTAAAAAAGCTATAAATTCAGAATCTTAGATTGCTCCATCTACTACGCATATTTCGGGGTGCGTCGTTCTTTAGGCATTTACTGCCTAAAAACACTCGGAAAACGTTGAAAAAAGGGATGGTATGCCCTAAAATATAGAACCCCCTAAATATATTCAGGGACCCATAAAATATTTTATGTTCGTGTGATCAGCATGAATTTCCTTAGACCTCCAAGTTGTACGGATGATTTCGAACCACTCTGTAGTATCTACACCATTAAGCATCTAATCAGTTCTAATCGAAACTCCTTCTGTGGGAAAAATAAATACGCTGGAGTTGAGAACAATAAATGGTTACCTACAAAAGTTCAAGAACACTTCAATATTGCACGGTTTCGTTTTAGGAGATCATTCGCACAATATTCGTTAAAATCTCAATGAATTATTAGATACTGGATCATGACAGTATGTTATGCGAGGATGAGCGAGCTCAAAATAAAACACATTTTTTTCACTCCTGCCACAAACGAGTAACGAGTCTTGATATCGTTTCTTCAACGACGGCATTCATATCGAAGGCATAAATCAGCTAAAATTACCAGTAATTATAGTCTTTGAAGGCGCTGCAGCTATAAACCATTTATTCACACGGTTCGTAAACATGAATGAATCAAGAATATGGACGACTTATTTCCCTTAGCATGAGTTTGCTAGTGGGACCTTTTGAACTGGCTATCAGAACCGTCTACTGCAAGGGAGATAAATAAAAAAACGCTGCAAAGCACATGGGTTTATTATTCTATTAGACCTACAGAAATGCTGGCTGTTCATTTATTGTTTCTTTCACGAGAAAATTCGAATGGCTATTTCTGATGGTTTTCACCATCTTTGGCCCCCAATACACGAATTAGGTAGGAACCTTTTTTTCTTCTTTTTTCCAAATTATCTTCGACCATTGATAGTGCCATTTAATCGTCTTGATCAACGTGTTGAAACTTTTTCTAGTGTTATTATACAAACTGATTGTGATTTCAGACGATATCCCACGTTTTTGACTCACGAAAAATCAATTTTGGGAGCTGAACATTTGGTAGAACCTCAATTTTCCACTCTTTGGTCAAAATCGACTTCATGTTCGGTCTTCTCGTCCCAAAAACAGGGAAAACGATACCTCAAAAGCTCATGTTACTAACATGTTGCTAAAATGCAAAAAGTAGGTACCTATTTTTACACACATTTTCACTCATAACACCTCTGGGTATATTCCGATCGGGCTGAACTTTCGGGACACAACTAGGGCCCGAATGGAGCATGTGTGCGAAAGAACGAATTTTTTAGACCGAAAATGAAGCCGGTACACGTGATACGGCGTACGGCGGACGGACATTGCGTTTTTGGAATCTACGTACCTTGAAACGGAAAAGAAAAAATTGTGAGGGGGTGTTATAAAAATTTTTTGCTGAGCGAATACATAGGTGTATTATTCACAGAATAATAAATCAAAATACCTAATGCAGAACAATTGATTTTAATGGCACTTTAGCACCACTGAAATATGAATGGACCTCCACTTGAGACGAGCCTCCCTACCAACATGGGAACGCACAAACCATGTGCAGCTGGTTGTAGCTGTGAACGGATCAGTAATTTTTTGGATTTAATTCACCGAAGAACTACATAACCTTATTATAAGATACACAGGTACATTTTCAAGAATGAATGGGAATTGGCTTAAGGAATTGGAAGAAATAAGGTCAGTAGATGCCTAAATACGGAAGTCCCTAAACTGGTGTAACATTCGACTAAATTAATAACCATATACTACTTACAGGACGGCTTGTCGATAACATGTGCGACAACTTGGATTATAGCTGCCTCCATCACTTACCTAGAAAAGACGAACAGAATTTAATTTACGTTAATAATGGTTGAATTTCAGTTATTATCTACACTATCAATGGTTAGTTATTAGAGGTTGGGGGATGGGGTTATCAGAATTTGGATTGGTAGGCCTATTAGATTTCACCATAGACGCTTTAATTTATAATTTAAATATCTACACACGATTAAATAACTAGCATAGACTATGATACATACAATAATGGATTTATCTATTTACCTTCAATAGCGCTAACCTACCTATTACAACAGAGATAAGTTTGGTAACGAATTGAGCCTGAAAGCAGGTTTCGACCTTCGTATCATAATGTAAATAATACTGCTGGCTCGGCTCCATTCGGGTCAACATCCATAATTTGGTATGCAGCAACAAGCCAACAGTGTGTAGTAACCTACACTTAACACTTACGCCGAGGTAACTATGAGATGCGTCACTCATGATCAAACAACTGTAATGGTGGGACCTACCAAGATCGTACCTCGACTACACAGGTACCTACATAGGGGTAATAACTCGGGGAAGTGCTTACAATTTCATAAACCTCAACACTAGGTACATTACGAGGATCGTAATTAGGATCGACCAAGCTCTCCTTGTCCAACACAATCAACATACATTAATATGATGGTACGAAGTAGCTAGCTACTCATAATACAGATACGTATTGTACCACTAATGCCTCCAATTTGCACATGATAAAAAATGACAGAACGGTGTTCGTTTGGAAAACGAGTGACCTCAAAAATTCAACCCGGAGACGTATAATCATTTACGAACCTTCGAGAAGATCGCAGCCTTCCTTCGTACATACTCAGCTACGTATTACGCACTAACGAAATCCCAACGAAAAGTTCAACTGTAAACTGTCCACACAAAAACACACAACGCTAAATAATGTTGGAAATCGGTTAAGTAGGTACTCAAGAAATACTCTGTGAAATGTAGCTTGAACAAATATCTAAGATCCCAAATCACAAGTCGTGGACAAACTCGGGTTTTCGGAAGTTGAATTATTCGACCACCGAACAAGTGAAACGCAAACAACAATAAATGAAAATCGTTACCAGAATCACACAGTTCATTTGTCCGGGACAGGGCATCGTAATAGAGAAAAAATAAAAGACGAAAATCCACATATGACACGCGGTTTCTTCAGCGACAGTTTCGAAGATTACAGATATAATGATGAGGAAAATAATCTCAGGACTCCGGTCATTTAAAAATATTGAGCCAAATGCCACCGTCTGCTTGGCACTTGGCAACGAAAAAATTCGATCCTCTGCCAACATGATCAAGCAATCACAGTGAGCTACCGATTGGAGAAGCCGTGCTGAAGCTTTACGAAATAATGACCTTCTAGAGTGGTAGGTACAATCGATTCGGGTAGGTAGGTACCAGTGACTTGAATAACTGTTATTATGGACATGTACTTTCGGATGATTTTTATCGAGCACGAAATTATTTACACATCTGATGAAATAGATCAGACGAATCATTAGGACTCCGTAAATGCAAGGCCGGTTTCATGTGTCTAGTATAGCGGTCCAAGAGAGTTTGATATACCTATATGCTACTGTATGTAATTAGTAGCGGAAATAGGCAACGTTTCAGTGAGTGCGAGCGCGTGACTCCTTCGTTAGCTTCCTATGCGTGCATTTTTCTATTGAACAATAGACAGTATTTTTATGTAACAAAATGTCATACAAGGCGGAAAAAATGGGTCACTTCTCGATATCACCTTCAAATGGTCAAATGGTTCAATCAATTTTAGGTAATCTCAATGTAGGCACATACAAGGCGAAATGTAGGTACATGTAAGCACAATGTAGGTACATACCATGTAGGCGAAATGTGGGTAAACACGACGGAATGTAGTTACATACAAAGAAATGTAGTTACATATAACGAAATGTAGGTACATACAACGAAATTTAGGTACATAAACGAAATGTAGGTACACAGGAGGCGAAATATAGGTATACACACAAGCGAAAAAATAGGGCCACTTCTCGATATCACCTTCAAATGGTCATATGGTTCAATCAGTTAAAAGTAATCTCAATGTAGGTACATACGGAGTTTGGGAAATAGTTTTTACATCAATTGGTGCGGGAGGTATATTGGAAATCTTCCAAACTCCATGGATTCAACGGTAAAAAACAGTGTCTCACAATTCTGGCATTCTTGACGTCAATTCTGGAGATCGCGTCTATTTGACAATTCAATTCTTCTATTTCTCATCACATATAGAATCGTGAATGGAACGATTGAAAATCTCGACCTATGTGCTTAAAGCGCGAAAAGAATTACTCATCAGAAGCGTTGAGAGACACTTTTTTCAATACTCTACTTTTTTCAATTTACTCTTACATTAGTAAATTTTCGTATATTTAGTGTACGAAAATATATGAAGGGGGTTCTTCCCCCCCTCCCCACCTCAATCAAAATAACCAGAAGTCTCAGCTGGTATAGGTCAATATGATTCAGGCTGATCGCAGTAACAGGTAGGCACCTAGCTACTGCAAGAAGCACAGAAGAAGTGCGCATCAGCAGAAAACCAACATTAAGAAAAACGCTGTTATTATTACACAGCGGTTTATTATTCACCTGTATAGATGCCCCTTCTGCGAAGATCCAAAAGATCAAGGATTACGGTTTATTATTTTCAATAATGAACCATTGGAATCGAGTAAGAAAAAAAAAGTAACCCCCCCCCCCCCCCCCCCCCCCGTATTTGAAAGTTTACGATTCAAGGTACAGTAGATCACTGTTTTCTGTGGTCAATACCCTCGAGCACCCCTCAGGAAAATTGGTGTAAAAGAGGGGTTTTCAAGGGATTTTTGAGGTTTAAGTGAACAGAGCTTGTGAGATAAAGTTTCCCATTTTTTTTAGGGCGAGAAGACCGAATATTAGGTTGATTTACACCGAAGCGTGAAGAATTGAGGTTGTAACGAAGGTTAAGCTCCCGAAACTCATTTTTTATTAGTCAAAAACATGGGAAAATTGTCTGAAATCACCATACATTTGTATACTAACACTAGAAGTAGTATCAACAGGTGAATCAAGACAATTAAATGGTACTATCAATGATCAAAAATAATCTGTTGGAAAAAAGCCGAGCCTAATTGGTGTTTTTTGGGGCCAAAATAGGTGGAAGCCATCAAAAATAGCCATTTCAATAGTATTGCACATGAAAGAAACAATAAATGAACAGCCAAAATTTCTGTACGTATGTTCAATAGAATAATAAACCCATGTGACAAGGTCTGCAGCGTTTCATGTGGCGATTCGAGTCGCAGTCCTTTTGGGATGCCGTCCGAAAGCGGTGCCGGCCGTAGGCGTCGCTGGGCTCAGCGAAGTGGTTCAGTCACGTGATCGTAACCCCCTGCAGCTGCGGAGGGCACATCAATCGTTAGATATCACTTGCACGGTGTACTTCCGACTAATGTGTGCAGTGTCCTGTCTATCAGCAGCTGTACTCATCAGAAATGGCTGTTGGAGCCATCTGCATTTCTACCATCCTCATCAAGCACGACGACGAATCGTAGGTTTCTGTACCTCGACAGTTACAATGCTGGCAGTACGCACAAAATACATTTTCCCTGGAGAAATTTCATTTTCAATGTCCACAAATCGATTCTACGAGATGTTACCGTTAAACTATGAAAGAAACTCGTAAAACTGACGTCAACTTCTATTCAGCAAAACTGACGTCTATACGGCGAATTTCGACACGTTGCAATACCTATTAGGCAATTTTGGTTTATTATTTTCAGTAACGAATCTTTGGAATCGAGCATGAAAAAAGAGCCATTTCTAAGGGGTGAAAAAAAGGGGTTGACATTTTCAGAACGCCGTATCTCGTAAACTTTCATCAGAAGGGTATGGTTTTTTTAACATTTTTATCCAGCCCAGATATCGGTGCTAGGGATCACCTGATTATAATCACGGATGGCTGTATGAAGTCGAGATGGTTATTTCATTTGAAAACGCTGCAAATTATTCCACAGCGGTTTATTATTTACATTTATGTTTTCTATTTACATTAGGATTTATGTTTTCTGTGGTCAATACCCCCGAGCTCCCCCCAGGAAAGCCCTAAATCGAATACTGGAGCCAGCCGGGATATTACACTTACCTAAACACGCGGTGAATTCAGGAACTCCATCATTAAAAAATATTTGTTGATATTCATGAAGCATAACGTTTGTTCAAGTTACGAAAGTACACCAAACAACAAAACCTAAAACAGTCAACTCATTCAGTCTTCAAATGAAACAATATCACAGAACAACCAACTCGACTTCATGCAGCCATCAGTGATTATAATCAGGTGCTCCCTAGTAGTGATGATATCTCTGGGCAGATGATATTTTTTTATTTATAAGTACCGTTTGATTCACGGTCGCGTTGACGAAGCTTTTCGGTGCAAACTAAAGGCTGGACGGACAAAGCTCCGGGTGGTCTCAAAAAATGCTTCAGTTCAAGATCAATTTGAAAACGTTAAAAAAACGCTGCAAATCCCTGCACAACGGTTTATTATTTTGTATAGAATACCCTTCCGTTACAGATCACAGCTCTATGTATAGATAACCCGTCTATATAATTTATGATATGTACTATTCTATACATATAATGTAGATCGCAGACCCTCCGTAGGTTAGTACCTAACCCCGTACACGTTACTAGGTACCTACCTAAATCACGAGTTAAATGTTACTAAAATAAATCTGCCGATGACAAACAGTACCTAACAAAAAGAAACACACATAATGAAGTTCTGAAAAGAAATTGTTGATGAGGAGTAAAAAAGTTGCGAAATTACCTACCAACAAACTCCAGCCCCTTCTACGTAGATGGTATAATGAACCGTTGTGTAATAATTTACCGTTGAGTAATGATTTACCGTAGTAATAATTTACCCATCAATAATACTTCAACGTTTGTTCAAGTATCACTACCTACCAACAAACTCCAAAAGAGCCATCATTTTTCAAATGAAATAATATCACAGAACAACCAACTCGACTTCATACTCCGCCAATATAATCAGGTGATCCCTAGCAATGATTTCATCTCCGCCAAATTTCCTATTGTGGGCGCGTCTCTGGTTACGAGATTTGGTTTGAATTGTATACAATTTCATTCACACTGGAGTCGAAAATGCCTGTCGGTGCAAACTTCGGGGCCTTACTGTGAACGAACGGCTGGACCTACGACGCTCCGGATGGTCTTAAAAAACTCGCAAGTTCAAGAACTATTTAAAACCGTAAAAATGTTCACGTAAAAAAATGGTATAGGCGTTTTGAAAATTTCAACCCCTATTTTGAACCCCTTACAGATGGCTCACAGTAACGTCGAGCTTCGAGGACCAACTAGACCCCGAACGGAACCTATAACCCGAATTTCATCAATTTTCTTTCATGGTAACTAAGAAAAGTGGCCCGTACGGCGTACGGCGGACAGACAGAAATATTTTTATTGCAGTTTTGGATTCTACATACCTTGAAACGTAAACCATCAAATTTTGAGGGGGGGTAAGAATTTTTTTTTTCATGCTCGATTCCAATGGTTCATTATTGAAAATAATAAACCAAACCCATACCCTTCTACTGAAACTTTTCGAGCTACGGCGTTCCGAAACGTTCAACCCCTATTTTTCACCCCTTGGAGATGATTGACAGTTCTTCGAGGAACAACTAGACCCCAAACAGGGCCTCATAAATCTCATTAATTTTGGTTCATGGTAACTATGAAAACCGCGAAGTAAGGCGGACGGACCGAAATTTTGGTTCATTTTTTTTCATTAATAAACCTTTGGCATCCAGCATTAAAAAAAAAATGAAAACAACCCCCGCTCAAAATTTGATGGTTTACGTTTTATGCAGAATCCGAAAATGCTATAAAAAAAAATTCTGTCCTTAGGCCGTACTTCGCACTTTTCTTAGTTACCATGAACCAAAAATAACGAAATTCGGTTTATATGTCCCGTTCGGGGTCTAGTTGGTCCTCGAAGCTCGGCATTACTGTCAGTCATCTCTAGCGGATGAAAAATAGGGGTTGAAACTCGTTACTATCGCGGACCTCTTTTCGTGGCAAATTGATTGTCCCTATTGAGAAAATTAATGATTATAGCGAAAATAAGGCCGACTGACCGAGATAAGGCCGAGCTAGAATAATGCGAGATAACGCCGGTGCAACGCGGTGTTTTCATGGACGAGGTCCATTCCCCAGTTCAGTTTCATGCTCTTGCCCCACTTAGATTGCGTTTTCAACTCGGGCCTCTGAGGACATTTCCCCAGATCGATTACGCCCAGGTCTGCAGATTCCTTACAGACGAAGATGAAACCGGAGCTTGGTTCAGCTCATTAGTTACACTCCAATTTAGGTATTACTTAATGGAATTTTTAGTAAACAAATTTGAAAATTAAGAAAACGTTCGGAAAGAGTACAAAATTTTTATTGGCACTGGCTTTAGTGATAGTTAACTGTAAAGAATGAAGGAAAAAAAATGTTCCAGCATCTTACCAATGATTAACAGGGAATTTTAACGAAATTGAATCTTGCGATTATTACCTATAAGCGATAATCAAGTGTTATACTTACAGCCGACTTCATACGCTTATTCTTAAAAAGTACAACGCGTTGAAAATTATTCCTTCTATCGGCATGTAACCTCTGACTAATCCTACTTTTGGAATATAAATATCATACCTTATTTTATTCACTTGGTAAAAACCGAGTTTTTTACCGCTCTGGACCACTGTGCGCCGTATCGCATGGTCGGAAGATTTCTGTGAGGAACAGGTGGTGTACTCTTTAGAAGTACTTTTCTTTTTACGTCGAACACTGGTAAGTACACCGAACTAGTGAGGAGGGGATCCGAGTTCGTTGAACCCGTCCGGGAAGGAACATCTGTTAGGGCCAAGCGATTTCCAGCTGGTCGCTACGAACAAGGGGGGCGAACGGCTTCCTCGGATCATCCCGATGGCAATGGGCGACGAGAGGGGATGGACTTTTTGGTTTATTATTCTGTGAATAACACACCTATATATTCGCTCAGCGAAACGATATCAATGATTTTGATAAGGGAACATCTGCGATCTGTAATGGATGAGGGGTTTAACTACGCCGCCCATACAGCGTAGTTTCCCCCTCTCCACTCCCTAGAAAGGTAGGGAGGCAGTGTGACAGCTGCCCCCGGAGACACTGGTTAGATTATAACGCAATGCCTCCAGGAGTTGAAGATTCGTTTCCGCGAATCGACCGCCGTTTCAGCCGCGTGTCAAAAAGATCGGGAAGAGCCCGCATCCAAGATGGACGGGATTCCCATATACCGTCACACTCCTCCCCTTAAAAACATACTTCTTTGAAGAAGAAGTATGTGAAGTTAGATACGGGACTGAAAGTAGTATGGAGTTCTGATACAGGAAGGTTCATCTGAAAAACTCCAAAGCTGATTGCTTCCATCGTAATGGTACTACTGAGAATTGTTACTGGTGGAGAACTTAGCTCCTTATCAATATCACTTGGCCGACTTGGACAAAAAAGAAAAGAAGTCGTTGTCAGAGGTTCTGGTTCAGGAAGGTTCATCTGAACAACCTCTGGGTGACTAACCCCCATCATAAGATGGAACAACTGGGAAAACAAGGGGAAAAATTGGCATTGAACGCCAGGCATTGAGCGCCTTACGAATAATAATCAAGTTTGATAGTAATAATAGTAATAATAATAATGAATTTGATTTGATGAAAAAAGAAAATCCAATGGCCGAAGTGTATATTGATTAACCCGCCAGACCTAGGATGGCCACACGATTCCTAGGATGAGGGAGAAACTCTCACACCACGGTTTTGGGTGTATTATTGCTTGTATCTTCGTTAAACTTTACCGGATTTGCTCAAGATTTTTTTCTTGTGTCATTCAGTAGTTTACCGAAGGTCTCCTATGCATACTTCTACATTCTTAAAAAAGGGGAAGGGGTAATAGAAATCATTTACGCTATGTAGTCCATGTGTTTATTGAAATACTTACTATTACTAGAAAAAAATTGTAAATGTTTATGCCATGACAACTGTTCGAAAATAGACTTGAAATTGACTTTGAAAACTGACATAGAAAAAATACAAGAAATTTACTAAATAGGTATAACAGGAAAACGTATAAATCTTGACATGTTCTTATAGCATAAATATCTATTGAAAAATCACAATAATAAAAAAATTATATATTGGCACCAGGAATCAGAATTATCAGAATCTCGATAAATACCAAGAAGCTGTCGTTTTTCTTCTTCTAATTCCCTGTTCCACACGCGAATTTGTTCAGCCATAATATCATCATGATAAAATATCACTTGTATTAACTGTATAACTGGTAGATATGGAAAACTGTGGAAGCACTTCCGAAAATAAATTGGTAACAACTCACTTGACTGACTATAGATGGGAATGGTCACACCGTTCCTAAGGATGTAGAGAGAAAGTCGCACACCCTCCCTCCCCGCTCCACAAGTGCAGGTAAAATTCTGAAATAATTACGTTGTGACATGGGACTATTAACATGACACACAACTGGGCGTTGAACCCGTTAAGCCACTCTAATTCGGATTTAGGACGGAAAATGTGAATGGGGTGAGAGTTTCTCCCTCATCCTAGGGATGGCGGGTTAACGAAGGGGTTATTAAAAAGAGAAGATATTAAAAAGAGGATTCCTTCTGGAAAACATCAGAGCTATTCCTTCTGGAAAAGCTCTCAAAAAGTGGAGGGGGTACTGAGGATAAAATCCAGCACATACCCACCAACCACGCTCTGCTACCATGTAATGGATGAGGGGTTTAACTACGCCGCCCATACAGCGTAGTTTCCCCCTCTCCACTCTCTAGAAAGGTAGGGAGGCAGTGTGACAGCTGCCCCCGGAGACACTGGTTAGATTATAACGCAATGCCTCCAGGAGTTGAAGATTCGTTTCCGCGAATCGACCGCCCCTTCAGCCGCGTGTCAAAAAGATCGGGAAGAGCCCGCATCCAAGATGGACGGGATTCCCATATACCGTCACAGATCTAACCCGCGTATACCCTAAAAATGTAAGCCCTCTACGACTATTGTTCGCGTAGTTAACAGCGTTAAAAGAAAATGGTTAACATTCCATGTTCGGCATGCGCAGACGAAAGTTACAGTACGATTGCAGGGAAATTCATTTGGAACTATCAAAGTACTAGTCCTGATCGACCCTCCGAGTTTGAACTCATTTCAACGATGTTTAAGGTAGTTATGGGCGTTCCAAGTATTTCACGTTTGCGCATGCGCAGACGAAAGTTACAGTAATTTTTCAATGATTTTGGTATGGGACCATCTGTGACTCAACCTGCACCTACCCTCTAAATTTCAGCATTTTTGACCAACATTTCGGGTAGTTATGGGCGTTTACAAGGAATTACCTCAGACAGCAACGGAACCAAAAATGTTCCTCGATGTCTGAAACGCAAAATGGTAGTGGAAATATTCGTTTCGGAGGGCATAAATATATTTTTTACTCAATCACGAATCCAATGCTTCGCTACCTTCGGTAATGAGGAAGCAAAAACTATGCGTATTACACAACGGTTCACTTGCATAGATGACCCTGCTGCGCTTACCACTGTTAAATATGCGATGGATTGTTTGAGCAACTTCCTATCTCAATAAGACCGCTTCCATAACGTAATTTAAAGAACATAAACTGGTATTCGTGAAACGTGCAAATAAAATGGAAGCTATAGTATAGCCGGCAAATTTAAGCTAAGACAATGACGAGTGTTAGGTATAACCTAAGTATCTTACTGTATATTAAATATTTCTGCAATCCCCTCTCTTAGCTCTAACCTAGCGCCTCGCCAATGAAACTGCGGATTTCACAAAGCATCTAACAACCAGCAATTAGAAAAGGCAAATGACGAGCCTGAACATGTCATAAGACTCATAGGTCAGAGGCTGAATTTATTGTCTGATGATCTACGATCTCATACTACATATGTTGTGAAGGTGGGGAGAAATGCTGAATACAAACTGAATTGAATAGGTATTGCTTTTTCCCGTAAAGGTTTCCAGTAAGGGGTGAAAAATAGGGTTTGAAATTTTCAGAACGCCGTAGCTCGATAACTTTCGTTAGAAGGGTATGGTTTTTTTTACGTTTTTAAATTGATCTTGAACTAAAGAATTTTTTGAGACCACCCGGAGCACTGTACGTCCAGCCGTTCGTTTGTACCGAAAAGCTTCGTCAACACGACTGCGAATCAAACGGTATAAATCCGGCCCAGATTTCATCGCTAGGGAGCACCTGATTATAATCACGTATGGCTGAATTAAGTCAAGTTGGTTATTCTGTGATATTATTTTATTCAAAAAATGACGGATCTTTTGGATTTTGTTGATAGGTACTTTCGGAACTTAACGTTATGCTTTATGAATAGCAACAAATAATTAACGATTGAATGATTGAATCCACCGCATATTTACTCGCATATTTAGGGCTTTCCTGGGGGGAGCACGAAGGTGGGTATTGACCACAGAAAACAGTGATCTAAAAAGAAGGGGCATCTATACAGTTAAATAATAAACCGTTGTGTAATAATATGCCTTAAAGAACAGATTATTACAAATTTCAATAACCACTGTTCTTCTCGGTGAGTTGGATAGCATCTTTTGTATTCTGCCTATTAGGGGATGCGTTCTAATTCCGTCGTCATAAAGTCAGCATAGCGTATTTTGCGTATCAGTTTGAACAGCAATAATTCAGTAACTTCCTAATTTGACGAGAATGAATATTTAAAATGCGAATGGGAATGAGGAGCGACGCATGCACCACCGCGTCCGCTGGGGTCGTTCCGTTGACCTCAGGAGACGAGGGGCGTCCGTTACCATGACAATGGCCACATAACGCGTTTACGGATCCTGAACCCAGCGTACCCTTCATCTGAGAACGGCCCGTGACCTCCTGACCCGCCGGATCCCACCAGGGGCGTACGCTCGGAGACCTGCTTCCCCTGCCCCGGGACGGGGACGATCCTTTGTCACGGACCGCTCCCGGGCACTCCGTATTGTTCCGACGGTGTCTTGTGAGGGCACTCCGTATTGTTCCGACGGTGTCTTGTGAGAAGATCCGGGCGCCCGCAGGGGCTCCCAGCCATCTCCTGCGGTCACGGGGTCGTCTCCACCATCTTAACACCGGTTTAAAGCCCCCTGAAGGTGACTCCAGACATCTGATGAATCATGGGAAACATTCGAGTGCTGAAATCCGACATTAAAGCGGCGGTTATAAATTCCTATCTTTTTCGTTTCGAGATTTCACAGTTTACATACGATAAATACTCACAAAATCATCTGCTAACATTATTAATTAGGTATTTACAAGTAAGTAAGTTCCCGGGAACTTATTTTTGGGGAACTTTCAGGGGAATACTCCCGGGAATATTTCCAAAACGGGAATTTATCAGAGAATTTCTTTTCGCTTCGAGATTTCACAGTTCATATACGATGAATCTGACAAAATCATTTAATAACCTTATTAATTAGGTATTTACAGTGATGAGTAAGTTCCCGGGAATATTTCCAAAACGGGAATTTTGTTTGTTTGTTTGTTTGTTTGTTGAGAAATCCATTTTATCCTTCTTCAAATATTATTTAACCCGTCCTATTGTTTCAAATACCATCTTTCTGCTTCCCAAATGAGACAACATCAATGACCATCCCTCATCATGATCCTTCAGTTTTTACTAGATTAATGGAAAAAATTTGCCTTACATGCATCAAGCACACCCTGACATTCGTGAATAGTGATGAATTATTTAATGTGACCAACTGGACCACCAGATGAAACGGGACATGAAAGAACTGAAACAAATTTCTTGTCAAACAATTTATGAACCAAACTGTAAAAATGTAAAAAATTTGAAAATTTTACTCAAAATCGGAGCCCGACTGTGACGGTGTGGGTTCCTCGTCACTTGTACGTCACTACCATCCCTGGGGAGGGTTTGGATATTTTGGTAATCGATTCATTGCCTTACAATTCCTCGATTCATCGAAAATTTTTGCTTCCCGACAGCGAGTTTCCAACCCTAGTTCGTTGAACGCAAACGAACGTGGTGAACTCCCTTCCTCAGGAAGGTTATCTTATAATCCGAATGGCTTCCATGAACTTCTCCCGATGTTTTTCTTATTGATAAGGCTCAATGGGTGACACAATGCCTTCAAAGTTTGAAATAATCCAGAATAGTGTAAATAGCAAAATTCCGGAAGTTCCCGATTTTTTATGGGAATTTATATGTTGGGAAATATTCTCGGGATATTCAAAGTTCCCCGGAAAATTTCCGTGGAAATATTCACGGTGCCAATCAATGGGTATTTATTAGTTCGGTGTGCCCCATTAACTTAGGAAACAATAAGGTAAGTGAATTGACCTACGAGCCAGCAGGTTAGCATGTCACGCTTAGCGTGCTGTAGGTACTATATTGTTGTCCCACGGTGATATTCCTCAGAGCTACGCTGTTTTTAAATTAAAGGTTTTGAGAAAACATGAGATTCTCAACAACGCGTTCCATGCTAATGTAATAATTGAGCTTTATTGCTTTTCATTGCCAATTTCATCGATGAACAGCACGATCTTTCTTAGAATGCTGCTGTACATCGATGTTCACAGTAGGCCCCTAGATCGAAGTATCACAAACACAAGTCGTGATTTTAATATTAAATTTCTAACGAAATATGTAAATTATCTTACTGTGAACTCCATTTTTAGGGAAAAAAAGAAAATTAACGTTCTACATCAAACTCAATATAGGTAATTAAAAACCGTCTGCATGCCCAGACAAGAATTATTACTTTTAATTCTCACGAATGTGATGTTCAATTTCGACATCTGAATTTCATACTGGTTAAATTCGAAAACAAACGTCATTGCAAGAGGAATTTTTTTACTTAAATTTTTCGAAGATGGGAATCGAATCTTTTGATGTTGGGGAAAGCATCACTTTCGACTATGTTCGGTCGAATACAGAGCAGTTGGCTCATAATAATTATTGCAGCCTATTGCTTACTCAGACATGATTTAGTTTCACTCTCACGAATGCTTGTTCAAATTCGCCATCGCAACAAGAAACTGACAACAAGAATTTGGGGAGAAATAGCGTGAGAAAAAGAAGAAACAGAGTGAGAGATATTTTTTAAATTCATTTGTTGACCTTACAACCTCTTGCACAACCTAACATGATGCAGCAGGAGTTCAACTCAAATTTTTCGTCTGGCGACATTGATTTTGATCATCTGAAATTAAGATATTCATTGGAAATGTACGATGTTCCAAACTACTCAAAAAAGTTCACTTCACAGACATCTACCACCAATCGTCAAAAGGTGGCTCAATGATTGCTGTTCCCATCTGGTACGGACCAGAGGAAAACCATCAGCTGGCGATGAAGGCTGATGAGCGCGGATGCTAAGTGTAAAGAGTTTCTTTGTTGCGGAGCTGTCGCTGGGTGGGAGTGAAGTCGTTCTCTTTAATGAAATGTAAACAAAGAACGTCGACAACTCCACCGGCGCGAGAAAGCGGAGGTGGGCAAAAAATAACGAAGTCGGAAACGGCTCAGTTCCCAGTAGGTTCTCGTTTTGCGATCGTTGTATTTAAAATGGCTTCGTTGCACGAAATGTTTATAAAGAGTTAATACGATATTTAAACATTTCCGTGATATGCAATCTACAAGTAGGTATGCAGCTATTGTCAGCAGTTGTACTGGCTTTCGTCGAACTTCGATCATCTGTAATGATTGCTGCTTGCATTTAGTCGCATGATTCGCTATTACAATGAACTGTACTGATTGAAAGCGAAACAAACTGGGGAAACGTATTCAGATGAACCATCAAAGGCATCAAAGGGAGAAGATTTTCTGGATCAAGAAACAAAGTATTGCACGTTTCGTCATACGCACGTGCGCGCCGATACGACTTTCAAATTCTACGCTGAAACACTGCAAATTACTACACAAAGGTTTATTATTTACCTGTATTAATGCCCCATTCAATACCTAACCTCGTGCTCTCCCCTGGAAAGCGCTAAATCGAACTGGAGCCAGCCGGGCAATTACAGTTGCACAAATATGTGGTGGATTCACGAATTCTATCGTTAAATATTTGATGATATTCCTGAAATATAACGCATTTCAAGTTACAAAAGTACCTATAATTAAAAATTAAAAAATTAACATAATTTTTCAGATGACATAATAATATACAACCATCTCGATTTCATACAGCCATGCGTGACTATTATCAGGCGTTCCCTAGCAAAGATATCTGGGTTGGATGTTTACCGTTTCATTCACACCGGTTCATTAAGTTTTCGGTGCACATGAACGGCTGGAAGTACAATGCTCCGGGTGGTCTCAAATATTCTTAGTTCGACATCAACATAAAAACGCTGCAAAAGAATGAACTGTATGATGAATCGAGTTGCTGACGCTTCCTTCTATTCGGGGTTCCTTTCCCTCGTGTCACGAACTGCCACTCAGAAGTCGACAAGGACTCTCTAAAAAGGAACCAATGAGTTTCCCAAGACACCAATGTAATCGACTCCATCAAATCCTGTGCCAAACAAGGGTCATCAATCATCGACAGCTCTATAGTTACCTAACTCATCTTGGGTTTAGAGATTTATGATACAACACTCGAAACACAAATGCATAACTACAGCTGGGTACAATAATATGAATAGCAACACACCACTAACTAACACTGCTTCGTTCATTATTCGAAGCTCAGACGTTACAGGAAGATAACAGCTCCAAGTACCTTTTATCTAGTTCCGTCTCGTTCTGAACTTCGCCAGTATGAACCGCCCAGTGAGGTCGACTCGCCACCGATCCTCCTCGCTTCCCTAACAAAAGCTCTCAAGTTAAGTCCTTTGTATGTATGTTATTGTTTGCCACGTGATCACCGCATTTAAATTCGGTTCCTCCTATTGTCTCGTCCTGGAAAAAGGTTTTAGTAGTCAAGCACAGTGCCTCACCTTCTTCCTCCGGGTATCCTACCACAGAGACGATTTACACACAATACAATTTGTGAATTTCACCCCGAGGCGTCATCGAGGCTCTCTTTCTTTGTATTCACTCCTTGTTGAGAGATCCACCTCGTCCTTTCACCCTCCCACCAACCCTTCACTATTACAACAGGAAACCTTCACGCCGAGCCAACACTCAGTCTTGTACAAGCCTGAAGGAATCATATTTCTATGATCATTGAACTCACGAGGAAATTATTATTGAGGCATCCATCCTACCAGCTGATGTACGCACACGCCACAACGCCACATGCATTAACGACCAACAGGGAATTTTGCTTTGCAGAGGATTTATCCATTAAAAGCGATAGTGAAAAGAGATTATCTATTTTGAAAATTTCGCGGGAGACGTTTTTACTCATGAATCGATAATATCTGTATATACTGGTTTATTATTCTGTGAATAACACACCTATGTAATCGCTAAGCAAACATTTTTTATAAAACCCCCTCAAAATTTTTAGCGAATTTTCAAAGAAAAGGAAGCTATTGTTCTCGGTCCAAAATTTTTAAAACTCGAATTTCCGAAAGATATTTATACCAAAATCCGTTTCAGACCATCCTGAATTCACTGCCAAAAGACACAAAAAATTATATGTATGCATATACATATATATTTATATATTTATATATGTATGTGTCATTCCAGACGAAAACTCTCGAAAGAATTGAGATAAAAAGTTCAAATTTGCACGAAAAATCTGTCTTGGCAATCGACAGGCTAAGTTCGTAGATGGGCAGAATCGGGTCACTCTAAGGGGGAGTTTTAGGGAGTTTTAGGGAGGGGGGAATTACCCATAAATTCCCAAAATGAAACAGTCTGACCTGACACCTCATTTTAAAGGTTTTTGTACGCTGAACACGATGACGAAATCAGAATTGCGATATCTCATTCCGTTCTCAAACTGGAGCACTTTGAAGATGAAGGAACGTGGTTATTTCTTGAGATAAAACAGTTTTACATAAAATCAGTTATTTCTTCGAAAATTCGCTCTTATAGCCATGCTGCATGACTGTGGTTTTTTTTCTTTTACGCTTCAAGGTGCGCAGATCCCAAAAATGCAATGTCCGTCCGCCGTACCACGCATACCAGCTTCATTTTCGGACTAAAAAATTCGTTCTATCGCACACAGGCTCCATTCGGGCCCTAACTGTGTCCCGAAACTTTGCAGCCCATTCGGAATATACCCAGGAGTGTTATCAGTGAAAATGGGTATAAAACTCGGCGCTGCGCGCCTCGGCGGGGGCTTCGCCCCCTGCACCCCCGGATGACTTCCGCTTAAAGCCTGACGGCTAAAATGTGGCGTACCTGACCCTTCAGGTTTTTGTCCCCCTCGCTGTATTATATAAGCTTTAGCCACGCTTATACACATCGAAACAACCAAGTGACAACCAAACAAGCGTCTTTGTTTACTATCGATTTATAACATCCATTTATATAGTTATATTATGAAACTAGGAAATAAATACCAAGAACAAATACGAAATAAATGCGTGATAAATCAAAAGCTTTCCAACGAATGGAAATCGATTTTTGTCCGATGAAAATGAAAGAAGTTTCATTTCCCTAGCAACTACTCGGTGGTACGTGAAAATGATAAGAAAATTTCGCGCTACTTTTATCTCACTAGTTGGTCTCACTATTTGGTCTCACTGTCACTATTTGGTCTCACTTTTTCCTGTCGTTTTTCGGCGGGGGGTCCCATCGCAAAAACCTGAAGGGTCAGGTTAAAAGTATTTTGTGTTTAAGTAACATGAGCTTTCGAGGTATCGTTTTCCATGTTTTTTTGGGACGAGGAGACCGAATATGAAGTCGATTTTGACCACAGAGTGGAAAATTGAAGTTCTAACAAAGGTTCAGCTCCCGAAATTGATTTTTTTATGTCAAAAACCTGGGAAATCGTTTGAAATAACCAAATTTCGTATAATAACACTGGAAAAAGTGTCAAAACGTGAATGAAGACGATTAAACCGCACTACCAATAAGATAAGATATTTTGAAGGGGAAAAAAAATAAAAAACGCTGCAAATCCCTGCACAACGGTTTATTATTTTGTATAGAATACCCTTCTGTTACAGATCACAGCTCTATGTATGGATAACCCGTCTATATAATATGATATGTAGTATTCTATACATATTATGTAGATCGCAGACCCTCCGTAGGTTAGTACCTAACCCCGTACTCGTTACTAGGTACCTACCTAAATCAAGAGTTAAATTTTGCTAAAATAATTCTGCCGATGACAAACAGTACCTAACAAAAAGAAACACACATAATGAAGTTCTGAAAAGAAATTGTTGATGAGGAGTGAAAAAATTTGCCGGTGTGTAATAATTTGCCATTGTTTAATAATTTACCCATCAATAATACTTCAACGTTTGTTTAAGTTTCAGAAGTACCTACCACAAAATCCAATAGTCCATCACTTATCAAATGAAATAATATCGCAGAACAAACAACTCGACTTCATACAGCCATCCTTGATTACAATCAGGTGCTCCTTAGTGATGAAATCCCGGCCGGATTTATACCGTTTGATTCACGATCGTGTTGACGAAGCTTTTTGGTGCACACGAACGGCTGGACGTACAGTGCTCCGGGTGGTCTTAAAAAATTGTTTAGCTCAAGACAAATTTAATATCGTAAAAGAACCATACCCTTCAATGTAAAGGTTTCGAGCTACGGCGTTCTGAAAATTTCAACCCCTATTTTGAACCCCTTAGAGATGACTGACAGTAACGTCGAGCTTCGAGGGCCAACTAGACCCCAAACGGAACCTATAACCCGAATTTCATCAATTTTCTTTCATGGTAACTAAGAAAAGTGGCCCGTACGGCGTACGGCGTACGGCGGACAGACAGAAATATTTTTATTGCAGTTTCGGATTCTACATACCTTGAAACGTAAACCATCAAATTTTGAGGGGGGGTAAGAATTTTTTTTTTCTTGCTCGATTCCAATGGTTCATTATTGAAAATAATAAACCAAAAGGAGCGTAACTAATTTGTGTTTCGGGGACCAAAATTGGTGGAAACCATCAGAAATAGATATTTCAATTATTTCATAACTAAGAAACAATAAATGAAAAGCCAACATTTCTGTAGGCATGTCCAACAGAATAATAAACCCATGTGACGAGGACTTCGCAGCTCACCTGCTAATACTACTTCTGGTGTTATTATACACATTTATGGTGATTTCAGACAATTTCCAAGGTTTTTGAATCATAAAACATGAATTTCGGGAGCTTAACCTTCGTTACAACCTCAATTCTTCACTCTGGTGAAAATCAACTTCATATTCGGGGAAAAAAAGCTGCGAAGTCCTTGTCAGATAGGTTTATTATTCTATTGGACGTACCTACAGAAGTGTTGGCGGTTCATTTATTGTTTCTTTCATGCGCAATTACTGGAATGGCTATTTTTGATGTTTTCCACCAATTTTGGCTCCCAAAAACTCGAATTAGGCTCGGCTTTTTTTTAACTGTTGATACTACTTCTAGTGTCATTAAACAAATGCGTTAACGATTTCAGCCAATTTCCTATGTTTTTGACTAATCATAAATCAATTTCGGGATTTTGACCTTCGTTAGAACCTCAATTCTTCACTCTTCGGTCAAAATCAACCTAATATTCGGTCTTCTCGTCCCAAAACCATCGAAAACGATAGTACCTCGAAAGCTCGTGTTACTAACATAATACTAAAACACAAAAAGGAACTATTTTTATACCCATTTTCACTCATAACACCCCTGGGTATATTCCGATCGGGCTGCAAAGTTTCCGGACACAGCTAGGGCCCAAATGGAGCGTGTGCGAAAGAACGAATTTTTTAGACAGAAAATGAAGCCGGTATAAGTGATACGGCGTGCGGCGGACGGACATCGCATTTTTGGAATCTACGTACCTTGAATCGTAAAATAAAATATTTTGAGGGGGTGTTATACAAAAATTTTGCTCAGCGATTACATGGGTGTATTATTCAAAAAATAATAAACCAAAGAAGGCGAATTTTGGAATTTAACTATATATACACAACAGGACGGAACAGAAAATTATAGCATGAAGGAGGCTTTTATGTAAAGAGTGAATGGGAAAACATAGAACAACTTAAACCCCCTTCAGGATAGAAATAAACCTTCGGGACGCTGTTGCGTCAAAAATATTCCCAGGATTAAAAAAATAATTCCATTGGGTCGCTATTAATCGATAACACAGAAAATAGAGATTCAATTCTGATTTGCAACTGCGGTTGTAAGTGGGGGCATGTGATAACAGAGCGTCTTAAATAAGAATCGATTACCTATTTACTTATTGGGGGCGGAAGCAGATACAGAAGAGACTCGAGTTCCTTTCGACTCTCACATGGTAACCACTTACAGGGGTATAGAAAGTCGTTCACACAGCCCCCAAGAACTCTGGGGACGACAAGGGAGGAGAAAAGACTTTTCTCGGCCTCCAGCTGGCGGTAGAAAAGTTTCAGGTTCGGGGGGGAAGAAGCCCCATCATCGCTACGCCCATAGAACGGGAAAAAACTCCCGGTGAACCCCAACCGCTCGGTCTGCTGAATCGGGGAGGCGTTCGATCGCTCCCTCCACGTGGCTGCGCCGGGAGATCTGAGGAATATTGGAATCGTTCCCATTTAAGCCAAGAAAGTTGTTACAAGAATCACAGGTACCAATAAAAAACCCTGCAAAGTCCTTGTCACATGTGTTTACTATTCTACTGGACATACCTACAGAAATGTTGGCTGTTCATTTATTGTTTCTTTCACGTGGAATAATTGAAATAGCTATTTCTGATGGTTTCCATCAATTTTGGCCCCTAAAACACAAATTAGGTACGCTCCTTTTGGTTTTCTTTTTTCAAATTATCTTTGTTCGTTGGTAGTGCCATTTAGTCGTCTTGATCCACGTGTTGACACTTTTTCCAGGGTTGATATACAAATTGATGGTGATTTCAGACGATTTCCCAGGTTTTTAACTCATAAAACATCAATTTTGGGAGTTGAACATATGGTAGAACTCAATTTTCCACTCCTGGGTTGGATTTTCCGCCCCTACAACACGAATTAGGTAAGTACGCTTTTTTTTAGCGAATTTTCGAAGAAAAGGAAGCTATTGTTCTCGGTCCAAAATTTTTAAAACTCGAATTTCCGAAAGATTTTTATACCAAAATCCGTTTCAGACCATCCTGAATTCACTGCCGATAGACACCAAAAATTACACACACACACACACACACACACACACACACACACACACACACACACACACACACACACACACACACACACACACACACACACACACACACACATATATATATATATATCCTCACTATAACGTTTGAACGTCCAACCTTCCACACGGAGATTTCACCTCTCTCACATCTACGCTCAGCTCACGCCATTTTTCGTATTTTTGCGAATTTCAAATTTCAAAGTTCAATTTTACCCAATTTTGCGAAATTGAAATATCAACTCCTCCCTACATGATGGACTCAGTCTCACAATCACCTCCCCTTCTCACGCCCCCCTCCACCCTGCAACACCCCACCTTCACTGCCCCCTCTGCAACCCCACTCACCCTTTCGCCAATAAGTCGGCGGCTGGAGGAAATCGTAGAATCATCCACCCCCCTACCCCACCAACCCCTTCCCACAACGTCACGGGAGGCCTTACGCCCAACCCCTTTTTTCCGCTCGCCAGTATTGCAAGCATATTCTTACCCCCCCATATTCTTACCGCTCGACCATACCGCAAGCGTTTTTCTTACCCCCCCTCAGGGAGGGCCGCCCCTTTCCCCTTCCTACACAGAGGTGCTCCTACTCAGCCCTCCAGCCCCTCATCGCACCTGCGACCACGGCGAACGCTGCCGCCCCCACCCCCTCATCGCACCTGCGACCACGTCGAACGCCGCCGCCACCAACCCCTCACCCTCAACCCCTCAACGCACCTGCGTCCACGGCGAACGCCGCCGCCCCCACCCCCTCATCGCACCTGCGACCACGGCGAACACCGCCGCCCCCACCCCCTCATCGCACCTGCGACCACGTCGAACGCCGCCGCCACCAACCCCTCACCCTCAACCCCTCAACGCACCTGCGTCCACGGCGAACGCCGCCGCCCCCACCCCCTCATCGCACCTGCGACCACGGCGAACGCCGCCGCCACCTACCCCTCGCCATCACACTCCAACCCCTCAACGCATCTGCGTCCACGGCGAACACCGCCGCACACACCTCAACCCTCTCGACCCCCACCCCCTTGGCGTCTCTGCGACCCAGGCGAACACCGCCGCACCAACCCCCTCGACCCCCACCCACAAACCCTCCACTCACTCGGGGGGCCCTCTCTTCCCGCCCCACGATGCTGGGGGCTGACCGCTTCGCCCCCTTCACCAACGCCCCTTTGGAAGGCTTTCGTCCCTCGCCTCAGAGCCAGGGTTAACTTTTTCCCGTCACCAACCCCCTTCGGAAGGCTTCCACCCCTCGCCTACGAGCCAGGGTTAAATTGCAACGGCCCACGCCTCACCCCTCCCCCCCCCCACCGCTCACTGGGGGGACCCAGCACCTGTACATATCACACCTGTAAATATGATTCCTGTAAATATCTTTAAAACACAACTGTAAATATCGAGCTTCCTTATATGTCAATGTAAATATTCTCTAGCTCTAAGTCACTTCTCTTTGTACATAACCTCTCCTCATTCACCTGTATATTCCCTAGCTCTAAGCCACATGCTGTTTTTATCTGTATACTAGCCATAAGTTACTCCTCTTTGTGCATACTCTCCTCATGCAACTATATATCCTAGCTCTAAGTCACTCCTCTTTGTGCATACTCTCCTCATGCGACTGTATATACTAGCTCTAAGTACCCACTTTTGTACATACTACTACTTCACGCCAATCTTCGCCACCTTTCTACCTAGTATTAAGCAAACCACCATCTCAACTACTGTCAATCACCGCCTTCAGCCTACATTGTTTGCCTCAGCCCTCAGCTTTGTAAACTTGGGCCCTCAGCCACATCCGAATGTTCACTTGCTCACTTTCCACCGCCATCAGCACTCCTCCTGTCTGCCATAGCCCTCAGCCTTTTGTAACCTTGCGCCTTCAGCACCATCCTGTTTGCCATAGCCCTCACCACTTGTAATCCTGTGCCCTCAGCTCTTGGAAATTTTTTGCTCGAACTGGGGGGACCCATGTCGTGAGTCCCTCCCGGAACTACTCCTAGCAGATTTAAGTTCTCACAAATATTTCATAAGCCAACTTTAGTTCTTACCAAATAAACCATATGTCGTGAGTCCCTCCCGGGAACACTCCACTAACAACCTTAAAGCTCTCACCAATATTCCTATGTAAAAATTACCTTCCGCTAATAAACATCTGAGTGGGGAGACAGGCGACAGAATCCGGGGGACACAACCTGGTGCCCCACTACCAGCTCCCAACAGGGAGCTGGAGGGAGAGGACTCCAAGTCCTATATAACCCCGGATCCTGGAGCTTTAGCTTCATTCGACACTTCCTCTAACCAGCTCTCTCTTCTCTCTCTACCTTCCTCCTCCCAGATGCCTGGTGGTATCCGCCGCTCTGGGAATTCACCTCCTACCTTCTCCTCTTGTCTACATAGGTGGATATCCGCCCCTGCGGCGACTACCGCCGCCTCAATGCCCGAACAACCCCAGACCTTTACAACGTCCCGCATCTCCGGGACTTCTCTTCCCACCTCCACAACACAACCATCTTTTCTACACTCGACATCTCTCGTGCCTTCCATCACATTCACATCTACCCCCCTGACGTTCCTAAAACAGCTATCATCACCCCTTTCGGCCTGTTCGAGTATATCAAAATGGGTTTCGGCCTCCGTAACGCTGCCCAAACTTGGCAGCGTTACATGGACAACATACTACGAGGCCTACCCTTCGTCTTCTGTTTTTTGGACGACGTACTGATCGCTTCCCGGGACCCAAAGGAACACCTCGCACACCTGAAACAGGTTCTTGACATCTTCGCCGCCGAGGGCCTCACCATAAACGCTCCGAAATGTGTCCTCGCCCAACCCTCCGTCCGCTGCCTCGGCCACCAGGTTTCGTCCGAAGGAATAAAACCCCTACCGGACAAAGTGCACACCCTCACCGATTTTTCACAACCCAACACCGTCTCAGAACTCCGCCGTTTCCTGGGTATGTTGAACTTTTATCGTAGACACATCAAACACGCAGCACAACATCAACAACCACTCATACACGCTATCCCACAACCGGCAAAGAAAAACGATAAACGCCCCATTTCCTGGACCCCCACCCTCACAACCGCCTTTCAACAATGCAAACAGGACCTAGTAGACGCCGCTCTATTGGCCCATCCCGATCCCCATGCCCCACTCTCCATCACCACGGATGCGTCCGACTGGGCCATCGGGGCAGTACTCCACCAACACACCGGCGCCACCCCCCAACCTCTCGGCTTTTTCTCCAAAACTCTATCCCCCACACAAAAAAATTACTCCACCTTTGACAGAGAACTCCTCGCCATCCACGAAGCCATCAAACACTTCCGTGACTTCGTGGAGGGCAGGCAGTTCTCTGTCATCACCGATCACAAGCCCCTCACCCACGCCCTCCTCCAAAACCGAAAATCAGCCTCCCCCCG
Organism: Leptopterna dolabrata; assembly: GCA_954871275.1. Classification (NCBI taxonomy): domain Eukaryota; kingdom Metazoa; phylum Arthropoda; class Insecta; order Hemiptera; family Miridae; genus Leptopterna; species Leptopterna dolabrata. Next base: position 1,765,041 of record OX940976.1, on the reverse strand, counting down.
TCGCCTCCGGCAACTCGAATTTATCGGACAGTTCACGTCCGATATTCGTTATTTGCCGGGGGCCGACAACTGCGTCGCCGACGCGCTCTCCCGCCCCACCCCTGCGCCGGTGGCGGAGTTACTGCCCTTCCCTACCCCGCAAACTCTCAAAAACCACCAAACTCCTACTTCCGATCCCGCTCTTTCAAACCTCATCTCCGCCTCAAAATTGGAACAGCTGCCTCCCCTCGATCTCTGGTGCGACGTATCGGCCGATACACCGCGCCCGTACGTCCCACCGGAGCTGAGGAGGCAGTTGTTCCTACATTACCACTCCCTCCATCATCCCGGCATTCGGGCGAGCCGGGACCTCATCAAGACGCGGTACTTCTGGCCCCATATGAACACGGATATACGTACCTGGGTTCTGGGGTGCCAGAAGTGCCAGCAATTCAAGGTCTCGGCTCACCCCCATGTACCTCCTCAACCTATCCCCGATTCTCTCCCGTGGGAACACGTCCACTTGGATCTGGTCGGCCCTCTTCCCCCCTCCGAGGGGAAGAGGTATTGCCTCACCATGATCGACCGTGCGACAAATTGGGTAGAGTGTATCCCACTCGCCCACATTACCGCGGACGCCGTCGCCGCGGCCTTCCTCAATCAATGGATCAGCCGCTACGGCTGTCCGCGGACACTCACGGTCGATCAGGGGAGGCAATTTGAATCAGCCCACTTTGCCGACCTGCTCCGTTCCCTCGGGATTCAGAGAATCCGCACCACTCCTTATCACCCCCAATCCAACGGGAAAATAGAGCGGTGGCACTCGGTCCTCAAGCAAGCCATCTCCACATCAGCCACTTCCCCTTCATGGACCAAAACCCTCCCCTACGTTCTACTTAGCCTCCGCACTTCCGCCCGTCCTTCAGACAACACAAGTCCCGCACAACACGCATTCAGAGACCCCATTCGATTACCGGCCGACATTTTCCCTCCACACAACACCCCGTCCATTAACAGGGAACCGTTACACACCTCAACACCGACAAACGACACCACTTACCCAAAACGCTTTTACACTTCCACGCATATGTACTTGAAAGAGCCCGGCATGCATAAAACCTTTCAGCCCCTTTATGCCGGGCCCTTTCAAGTCATCCGCACAACACCGACCACCGCGACCCTGCTAATGGACGGGAAACCCCACACCGTCCCTTTCGCCCGCTGCAAGCCCGCCCCTGTTCTCCCTCAACCAACGTCCACTATCAGTCTCCCGCCGTCTGTTTGCAATGCAACACCTCTCTCCACCGAATCAGTCTCCCCCGTCGCCGTTTCCGGATTTCGATTCGGATCCGGAAATGGCGGCGATACTCCGGGACGTGTACGTCCCGGACCCGCTCTCCCCCCTACCCCCTTCGCCCGGACCTACTACATCGCTTCCATTTTTTCCGCAACGGATTTCCGGACTCCCTCCCCGGCCCCGGCGGTGGAAGTACCCCCAGTGGCGCATACTGCGCGAATTTCGCGCAGCGCAAGCCACCGGGGTACACCCCCCTTACGTCCCGATAGATCCCCTTATGGACCCGCTCCTCCACCAATTTCGTCTCACCCTACTTATGCCACCCCCACCACCCCTTCCAAACAACACTCCCCCCGTCTTCAACGGACCCCCTCCCCCCAAATTTCAACCCCCTCTTGCTCCTCCCCCTTTTTCAATTTTCGACCCCCCAATTTTAAATTCTACCCCACCAACACCCCAACCCACCAAGCCCACAACACCCCCTCTTCCCCCATCCCCGCCGGGGATATCCACAATAGTTCCCGCCGGGACGAAAAGGTCCGGGCGCCGCAACAGACGACGGGAGCGTCCCTCGCCCCGCGTCCCGGCGGCCAAGTCCCCCGCCCCGCTCTGAGCAATCACGGCGGGGCCTTGAGATTTCGGGACAGTGCTTGTGTTTCATTATCCCACACGCACTGTACCGAACCTCACAGCCCCGCCGTGGCCACTTCGTCGCAGCGGGCATCATCTACACCCAACCACACACTACACCCACCTTTTCACTACACCCACACACTCAATACACTAAACCACACACAACCCACACCCAGGGAACGGCGGATCTCGCAACCCCGCTCAATTCTGTCTCCCCTGAAACCGTACCTAAAAATTGTACATACCTGTAAATACCTGTACATACCTGTAAATACTACCTGTAAATACCTTGCACCTGTAAATATCTAGCTATCTAACATACTATCTAACTATCACTCCTCTTATCATCATCATCGACCTCATCACCTTTGTAAATATTGTCACTTCATCAAATTTTTCATCACACCCTCCTTGTACATATGTTTCCCATCATCAAGTTTCGTCTGCTTACATCTACTTACATCTACTTACGTCTACTTATATCTACTTATGTCTACTTATGTCTCCTTATGTCTACTTTTTGTCTACTTAGCCCTACTTATGTCTACCTATGTCTACTTATGTCTACTTATCCTACCTCTTGTATATCACCCTAGATTTAAGACACCTCCGGTCACTCTTCTGCCTTCAGCACTGCAATTGTTTGTTTCAGCCTTCAGCTCCTGTATCCTTGCGCCTTCAGCTCCCCTTTTTGTTCCCGCAGCCCTCAGCCACTGTCAACTTGAGCCTTCAGCTACCTCAAACATTGGTTCGAACTGGGGGGACCTCTGTCGTGAGTCCCTCCCGGGAACACTCCACTAACAACCTTAAAGCTCTCACCAATATTCCTATGTAAAAATTACCTTCCGCTAATAAACATCTGAGTGGGGAGACAGGCGACAGAATCCGGGGGACACAACCTGGTGCCCCACTACCAGCTCCCAACAGGGAGCTGGAGGGAGAGGACTCCAAGTCCTATATAACCCCGGATCCTGGAGCTTTAGCTTCATTCGACACTTCCTCTAACCAGCTCTCTCTTCTCTCTCTACCTTCCTCCTCCCAGATGCCTGGTGGTATCCGCCGCTCTGGGAATTCACCTCCTACCTTCTCCTCTTGTCTACATCGGTGGATATCCGCCGCCTAGACAAGCACCTTCCTTCCTTCACCTACATCGGTGGATTACCGCCGCCTAGGTGAATTTCCTTCCTCTCGCCTACATCGGTGGATTACCGCCGCCTAGACGAGATTCCTTCCACTCACCTACATCGGTGGATTACCGCCGCCTAGGTGAATTTCCTTCCTCTCACCTACATCGGTGGATTACCGCCGCCTAGGTGAAATTCCCTCGCTCTCATCTATTCATTCCTTCACGCCACCGTGATGATAAATTTAAATTCATCACACCATACGAGTGGGGAAAAAGCCGCAGGAGTCAGAGCACAACCTGGGTCCCCACCATCCCCTACCAAATAGGGAGACGACTCCCAGTAACGTAAATACTCGCCTCCTTCGACTTTTCACTCATTCTACGCTTCCTCTAGCCGCTGGCTACTCTCTTCTCCTACCCTGCTCTCAATCCATTCCAAAAAGATTCTAGATGACGGTGGTGGTCAGCCCATAACCGCCTAGGCAAATTCTCCTAAAAGATTCCAGATGACGGTGGTGATTCGCTCATAACCGCCTGGACACCTCCAAAAAGATCCTAGATGTCGGTGGTGACTCGCTCATAACCGCCTAGGCAAAACCTCTCCAAAAAGATCTCAGATGTCGGTGGTGATTCGCTCATAACCGCCTGGGCATTTCCTCACACCACCGTGATGAATATACGCCAATTTTAAATTCATCACAGTGCCAATTAATCGTCTTGATCCACGTGTTAACACTTTTTCTAGTGTTATTCGAATTGATGGTGATTTCAGACGATTTCCCAGGTTCTTGACTGATAAAAAATCAATTTTGGGAGCTGAACATTTGGTAGAACCTCAATTTTCCACTCTTTGGTCAAAATCGACTTCATATTCATGGAAAACGATGCCTCAAAAGCTAATTTTACTAACAGGTTACTAAAACACAAAAAGCACCTATTTTTCACTCATCTATCATCACTCATAACACCCCTGGATATATTCCGATAGGGCTGCAAAGTTTCGGGACACAGCTAGGGCCCAAATGGAGCTTGTGTGCGAAAGAACGAATTTTTCAGACCGAAAATGAAGCCGGTACACGTGATACGGCGGGAAGGCGGACGGACATCGCAATTTGGTTTATTATTCTGTGACTTACCTATGTATTCGCTCAGCAAAATATTTTTATAACACCCCCTCAAAATTGTTTCTTTTCCGTTTCAAGGTGCGTAGATTCCAAAAATGCAATGTCCGTCCGCCGTTAGCCGTGTCACGTGTACCGGCCTCATTTTCGGTCTAAAACAGTTCGTTCTTTCGCACACTTGCTCCATTTGGGCCCTACTTGTGTCCCGAAACTTTTCAGCCCGGTCGGAATATACCCAGGGGTGTTATGAGTGAAAATGTGTATAAAAATAGGTACTTTTGGTTTATTATTTTCAATTTGGATAACTGATGGACTAATAATAACAATTAGAAAAAAGGAAAAGTTATACGCTCTAAGCCGAAAACAGCCAATGAATAATAATCTTAAAAAATATTTCCAAATATATCAGAAAAAACTAAAAATCTTGATCAGAAAAGCAAAAGAAAACTATTACAAAATGAAACTTGATAGGGTAGAGGGAAGTGCTAGGAAGACATGGAGAGTATTAAATCAAATTATAGATAAGTCAGGAAAGAAAAATAATCATATAAAAAAATTAGTAGTGAACGGGCATGTTTTGGATGGGGAGAGGGACAAAAAGAAATGTTTAGACGGCTTGAATAACTTTTTTGCGGGCATCGGAAGCAGTATGGCAACGAAAATTAGGAATAAGAATGTGAAGACGGGTTCCGGTGAAACTTGCACTACAGTTAAATTCAAATTTAAGGAAATCGTAGAGAAGGATGTTATAAGTTCTATCCAATCATTGAAGGGGGGATCAAGCCCAGGATGGGATGGTATAACATCTGAGATATTGAAGAATAATATTAAAACATTGTGTATACCATTGCTCCATTTAGTTAAGATTAGTTTTGAAACGGGACAGTTCCCCGACAATATGAAGGTAGCTACTGTAGTTCCTGTATTTAAAAAAGGTGATAGTACTTCCTGTAGTAACTACCGCCCGATCAGTCTTGTGAGCTGCATAGCCAAAATAATAGAAAAATGTGCTAAGAATCAATTGACCAAATTCCTAGAAGATAATCTCTTACTTGCGTCTGCACAATATGGTTTTAGGAAAAATAAATCAACCCAAGATGCGGTCTGTCAACTTACCTCACTGATAACAGATGACCTAGATCAAGGATTCAAAAGCTTAGCAATCTTTTTGGACCTAGCCAAAGCATTCGATACGATTTCCCATGATAAACTTTTTGAAAAAATGGCTAAACTCGGTATAAAAAATACAGAACAGCAATGGTTTAAAAGCTATCTCTGTGATAGAAAACAGTATGTTAGAGTTGATAATGTTTCAAGTGATACTGTGACGTTGGGTAGTTATGGCATACCGCAGGGTACTGTTCTAGGGCCAATTCTTTTTATAATGTACATTAATGACCTCCAATATGTTAAATTACCTGGGAAAGTAATATTGTTTGCGGATGACACTGCGATTTACGTAAATGGAATTTCCTGGGAGGCTGCTCTGCAAGGAGCTGAGGAATGTTTAAAAATAATTAATGATTGGCTGGCCCTAAATAAACTAACATTGAATGTAGAAAAAACCAATTTCTTGCCATTCAGTATTGATACCAGATCCGCTCTACCCCTTGATAAAAATACTCTTCCATTTCACAAGTCCTTTTGTAATGACCTGACATGTTTATCTTGTGCTGAGATTTCTAGGGTGAAGGGAGCCAAATATTTAGGAATTACCTTAGATGAAAACATGAAATGGCACATACAGATACAACTAACAAATAATAAAATGAGGAAAGTTCTTTATATATTTTCTAAGTTAAAAAACATTGTAAGCAGAAAGCTCATGATTCAAGTATATCTAGCCTTAGCAGAATCTGTTGCTACATACTGTATGCCTGCCTGGAGTGGGGCTTACAAATCTGCTTTAGAGCCACTTCTTCTTACCCATAAAGCCTTGATTAGAAAAGTCTGTGGGGCTAATTATTTGGCTCATACTTTGCCTTTGTATAAGAATATCAAAATTTTACCATTTGCAGATTTGCTTAACTTACATAGAGTAAAACAATTACTTAAGGAAAAATCTTATGAATTCCCTGCGCATTATGTTTATACTCGATCCAAAACTGATCTTTCTCTGGTGCTGCCCCTCGTACGTACTACTTTTGCACAAAACTCATATTCATATAGGGGAACAACAATATTTAATTCATTCAACTATAAGCTTAAATCTGAGTTGTTAAAATAAAAAAAAACGCTGCAAAGTCCTTGTCACATGGGTTTATTATTCTATTGGAGTTCAAGAGATTCTTGTTGGCTGTTAAATTTATTGTTTCTTTCATGTGGAATGATTGAAATAGCTATTTCTGATGATTTCCACCAATTTTGGCCCCCAAAACATGAAATAGGTACGCTTTTTTTTCTTTTTTTTTAGATCATCATTGATCATTGGTAGTGGCATTTAATGGTCTTGATTCACCTGTTTACACTTTTTCCAATGTTATTATACACATTGATGGTGATTTCAGACAGTTTTCAAGGTTTTTGACTCATAAAAAACCAATTTTGGGAGCTGAACCTTTGGTAAAACCTCAATTTCCGCGTCTTTGGTCAAAATCGACATCATATTCGGTCTTCTCGTCCCCAAAAACATGGAAAAAGATACCACAAAAACTCATTTTACTAACATGTTGCTAAAACGCAAAAAGTACCTATTTTTACACACATTTTCACTCATAACATCCCTGGGTATATTCCGATCGGGCTGAAAAGTTTCGGGACACAACTAGGGCCCAAATGGAGCATGTGTGCGAAAGAACGATTTTTATAGATCGAAAATGAAGCCTGTACACGTGATACGGCGTACAGCGGACGGCGTACGGCGTACGGCGGACGGCGTACGGCGGACGGCGTACGGCGGACGGACATTGCATTTTTGGAATCTACGCACCTTGAAACGGAAAAGAAAAAATTTTGAGGGGGTGTTATAAAAATTGTTTGCTGAGCGAATACATAGGTGTATTATTCACAGAATAATAAACCAATACGTATAAAACATTTAAAAAAAATTATCTAAGCTGCTTAAATGATAGGAATACATAATTCTATGGATTATAAAATTAGTCTAGGGTTACAAATTATTAATAAACAACTTAATGTCTAACAATTCTAAGATTAGGTAGTTAAAAGACTCGTCTCCTAACACGGGCATTAGCCCATATTGGAGACTAATTTCCTTTAAAATTAAAATTAGAATTGTTTGTAATTATTATAACTTATAATTTAATCTTGTAATTATTATTCTTACATTCACTACTCCAATGTACACTTATAAAGGAAATAAACGAATTTAAAAAAAAAAAAATAATGAACCATTGGAATCGAGCATGAAAAAAAAACGCCGTACGCCGTACACCGTACGGGCCACTTTTCTTAGTTACCATGAAAGAAAATTGATGAAATTCGGGTTATAGGTTCCGTTCGCTGTCTAGTTGGTCCTCGAAGCTCGACGTTACTGTGAGTCATCTGTAAGGGGTTCAAAATAGGGGTTGAAATTTTCAAAACGCCTATACCATTTTTTTACGTGAATATTTTTACGGTTTTAAATAGTTCTTGAACTTTCGAGTTTTGTAAGACCATCCGGAGCGTCGTACGTCCAGCCGTTCGTTCACAGTAAGGCCCCGAAGTTTGCACCGACAGGCATTTTCGACTCCAGTGTGAATGAAATTGTATACAATTCAAACCAAATCTCGTAACCAGAGACGCGCCCACAATAGGAAATTTGGCGGAGATGAAATCATTGTTAGGGATCACCTGATTATATTGGCGGAGTATGAAGTCGAGTTGGTTGTTCTGTGATATTATTTCATTTGAAAAATGATAGCTCCTTTGGAGTTTGTTGGTAGGTAGTGAAACTTGAACAAACGTTGAAGTATTATTGATGGGTAAATTATTACTACGGTAAATCATTACTCAACGGTAAATTATTACACAACGGTTCATTATACCATCTACGTAGAAGGGGCTGGAGTTTGTTGGTAGGTACTTTCGCAACTTTTTTCACTCCTCATCAACAATTTCTTTTCAGAACTTCATTATGTGTGTTTCTTTTTGTTAGGTACTGTTTGTCATCGGCAGAATTATTTTAGCAACATTTAACTCGTGATTTAGGTAGGTACCTAGTAACGAGTACGGGGTTATGTACTAACCTAAGGAGGGTCTGCGATCTACATAATATGTATAGAATAGTACATATCATATTATATAGACGGGTTATCTATACATAGAGCTGTGATCTGTAACGGAAGGGTATTCTATACAAAATAATAAACCGATGTGCAGGGATTTGCAGCGTTTTTGTGTTTTAGTAACATGTTAGTAAAATGAGCTTTTGAGGTATCGTTTTCCATGTTTTTGTGGACGAGAAGACCGAATATGAAGTCGATTTTGACCAAGGAGTGGAAAACTGAGGTTGTACCAGATGTTCAGCTCCCAAATTTGATTTTTTATGAGTCAAAAACCTGCGAAATCGTCTGAAATCACCATCAATTTGTAGAATAGCACTAGGAAGTTTCAAAACGTGGATCAAGTCGATTAAATGGCACTACCAATGATCAAAGATAATTTGAAGAAAAAAAAAGGAGAGTACCTAATTCAAGTTTTAGGGGCCAAAATTTATGGAAACCATTAGAAATAGCTATTTCAATTATTTTACATGAAAGTAAAAATAAATGAACAGCCAGCATTTCTGTAGGTATGTCCAATAGAATAATAAACCCATGTGACAAGAACTTTGCAGCGTTTTTGGAATCTGCTCACCTTGAAACGTAAAAGAACAAATTTTTGCTGGGCGATTACAGAGGTGTGTTATTTACAGAATAATAAACTAAAACTGAACACATTATGTTCGCACACTGCAAGTATACGGGTGGAGTGGACAAAATTCTGATCTCTGCAGATTCCTACTGGACCACGTTGATCAAGAATAGTACAGAAGGTATATCACATGGGCACGGACCTTGACCATCTTTACAGCTGTAAGTGATGTACGCAATAGCCAGTTTTCGTTTAAGAGCATTCTGAAATCCTGGAGTACAACTTTTTTTTTTTTTTTTTTTTTACGTACGTAGGTAGGTATGTGTCCATGCAGACAACTATCTGGCCTATGATGCAGGAAATTCCAAGTTTCGCCAACAACTGGCAGAGGGAAAGAATGACTTCGCAGATGAACAATATTTACGAAAGTAAAAAGTAGGTCGAATTTGAGTTGTTGTGCCAAAAATCAATAAAAATCATTAAATATGGCTAATAATCTCCGACATTAAGAATAAAATTACCAAATGACTCGATGACTTAGATGTTCGATATAATTTCTTTTGTTTACTAAATGTGCGATTTAAATTTTTTAATGAAGTTTCTGGCGATTGTGAGGTTGACCGTAAAGTAAAGATTCAATAATGAACCTTTGGAATCGAGCATGAAAAAACAAATTAACCTCCCCTCAAAATTTGGTGGTTTACGTTTCAAGGTATGCAGAATCCGAAAATGCAATAACAAAATTTATGTCCGTCTGCCGTACGCCGTACTCAGCACAATTCTTAGTTACCATGAACCGAAATTAATGAAATTTGGGTTGTAGGTCCCGTCTGGGGTCCAGTTTATCCACGAAGCTCGGCGTTACTGTCAGTCATCTCTGAGGGGTGAAAACTAGGGGTTGAAATTTTCAGAACGCCTTAGCTCGATAACTTTCAATTGAAGGGTATGGTTTTTTTTAAACTTTTTTGAATATCTTGAACTAAAGAATTTTTTGAGACCACCCGGAGCATTGTACGACCATCCGTTCGTTTTGCACCGAAAAGCTTCGTCAACATGATCGTTAACCAAACGGTATAAATCCGGCACATACATCATCGCTACGGAGCAACTGATTATAATCACGGATGGCTGTATGAAGTCGAGTTGGTTGTTCTGTGATATTATTCCATTTGAAAAAATAATGATGGCTCTTTTGGATTTTGTTGATAGGTACTTTCGCAACTTGAACAAACGTTTTGCTTCAAGAATAACAACAAACAATTAATTATTATTATTGAATCCCGCGCATTTTTATCTCTAATTCTCGGCGGGTCGGCTCCAGTACTCGGTTTAGGGCTTTCCTCGGGGGAGCTGAAGGGTAGGTATTGACCACAGAATACTGATCTACGATGAAGGGGCATCTATACCTACAAGTAAATTATTACACAACGGTTTCTTAAACAACCGTTTATTACACAACGGTTTATAATTTTATCTTATGCTTCATGAATAACAACAAAAAATAATTAATTATTGAATTATTGAATCCCTGATGTTTTTATGAAACAGTAATTCCCGGGCCGCTTCCAGTACTCGATTTAGGGCTTTCCGGGGGGAACCACGAGGGCAACAGTAATCTACGCAGAAGGGGCATCTATACAGGTAAATTAAACCGTTGTGTAATAATTTGCAGCGCTTTTCATCAATATATTAATAAACGTGTGCCAGGAGGTTACACTGTGAGGGGAAATGAATTATTCACGTGTTTTAATAAAGTTTAAGCGCTTTAAATTTGATCTAGATTTGACGCTTCGAGTTATGAAGAAAGGTTAGCTAGGAATATCTGGAACATGTGAAGATCGAGAGGACAAGAAGCAGGTTTTGGGGGGGTAAAACGCTGCAAATTATTACACAATGGTTTATTATTTACCTGCACAGACGTCCCCTCTGCGTGAATCGCTGTATTCTGTGGCCAATACCTCCCCTCCCCCCCCCCCCCCCACCGGAAAAGCCCTAAATCGAATACTGGAGCCAGCCGGGATATTACACTTTCATAAACACGCGGTGATTCCAGGAACTCCGTCATTAAAAAATATTAGTTTGTTGATATTTGTAGTGATCGGCTGCTCCCTATTAACAATGTAATAGCGTCACTTGAGGTATAAGCCGCGTCTTGGCGGCTTCCCGGAGCGGGGTTCCCCTACCCCCCTCCGGGTCTGTAATAAGGGGTATAAACGGCGATGTAATTAACCAATAAATATGCATTCAAGTCACAAACCGACTATTGAGAGTCTCGTGTACTTATTGCTCCCGCTGGATCATCACACTGGTCACCCCGACGACGAACACGCAACCTTCACCGGCTACCGGCTTCTGCGAACAGCGTCTCGCCCTTCTCGCCTCTAGCGACTGCTCAACGCGCAACTTCGCTGGCTTCCTGCCTTCTGCGAACAACATCCCGCCTTCTCGCCTCTGGCGACGGCTCGATACGCACCTTCGCCCGCTTCCTGCCCTCTGCCAATAGCGCCCCGCATTCTCGCTTCCAGCGACGGCTTAAAACGCACATTCGCTTTGACCTTCAACGGACTTACAAAGGTCCTTTTAGGACCACTGTCTGTTTCAGCCATTCAATTTCAGCCACCTCGGACTTTCGCGACCGCAACGCCGGCAGAGCAACGTACCCTTGCCCCGGCCATCTTCGGACTAACACCGATTCTTTAAGAACCATCGTCCTCTTGCGATCGACAGCGAACCCCCCACCACTCGTCACGACCAATCAGCGTCCTCTCTCAAGCGACCAACCAGCTATCGTCTCTCCAGCGAACCAACCAGAGAACATCTCGCCGTTCCCGCTGCCTATATAACGAGATCGACCATCAACGGAGCATTCATTCCTCAGATCTACAACCAAGAGAACAACTAAGAAGAAAATGGAGACCAGAGCTACGAAGACACTGGAAACGGCACAAGCACCTCTCAAACTGCGGCCTTTTGACCCGGCTTTCCCGCACGTCTGGTTCGCACAGCTCGAACTAATTTTCGCCCAGGAAGGCTTGAAAAATTCTGAAGCCCGCTTCACCCGTGCCTTCCTCGCGCTCGAGCCTCGCCAAGCGGACATCTGTACCGACATCGTCGCCTCACACTCCGCAAGCTACCAGACGTTGAATTGAAAGACCGGCTTATCGCAGCTCATGCACCCTCAGATGGCTCCCAGCTCACAACTCTGCTTCAGCCTTCGGTGACAGACGAGCTGCCTTCGGCCATCGCCAGACGCCTTCAACGTGCTCTTCCCTCGGAAACTCCGACCTCGCTTCTACGACAACTCTTCTTACGATCTCTACCTGGGAGCCTTCGCCTACACATCGCAGCCAGCGTAGAACCCGATATCACGAAGCTCGCGGCGGCCGCCGACCGCCTTATACCCTTTGTAACACATCCTCGTGTGGCTACCGTCGACGAGGAAGTTCAAGTGATCCAGCACCGCCAACGAATGCGGCCTTCTACGCAGCGACAATCATCCCCTCAACGACCGAACAAGAAGTTCTGCTTCTACCATAGAAGATGGGGCTCCCGAGCGAAAAAATGCATCAAACCCTGCACCTGGCGAAACCAACCGACGGAAAACGCCAACACACTTCATCGGAAAGGAACACAACTCGGCACCCTACGAACGGCTAAACGCTCGGAGATCAACACATGCGACAACCACTGCGCCTCGGTACACCTACCGCCCTATGAAAGGACATTCACCGTAGCAGACGTCTCAACACCGATCCTCGGCCCCGACTTCCTAAGCCTTGTTGACCTTCCGAACGCCCGCCTCATCAACGCAGCCACTAGCCTCGTACGCCCGGGAAATTTCAGCTGTGCAACCTCAAATAACACACCCTACTTCCAGGCACTACTAGACGCACACGCTCCTTCAGAAGCTCCCTGCGAGGCACCGGTCGAACACCATATTGTAACGAAGGGCCCGCCATGTCACGCGAAACTCCGACGCCTAGCCCCGGCCAGCTATACGAAGACAAAAGCCCACTTCGCAGAACTCCGAAACGCCGGCATCATGGAACCATCGGAGGCCCCTTGGTCAAGCCCTCTACACGAAGTACCGAAGCCAGACGGAGACATTCGCCCCGTCGGAGACTACCACGCCCTCAGCAGGCTCACTGTCCCCGATCGATACACGGTGCCGCACCTCCACGACTTCACAACAGTACCTTTCAGGACGACCACACTTACTACGTTCGAACTCGCCCGTACCTCCTTACGCTGCGGAATCGGCGAAAAAGACGACCTTCTAGTAGCCTCCAAAGATATCGAAGAACATTTTACGCACGTAAAATTATTACTTGATACTCTAGCCAAATATGGCCTCGTGAAACGCCTACACTGTGCCTTAAAAGACGCTATCATCGCTACCTCCTCGTCAAGAACCTGGGCATCGGACCTCAAAGGCCTCCTTCTCGGCCTACGCAACAGGCCCGGCCCCGACGGCTACTCGCCCTCACAGCGACTTTTTTCGGCGACTCCACGACTTCCAGTAGACCTGTTCACACAACCGTCACCTGCTACGGTACCGCTTCTAACACACGACTCGTACCGAAGATTCGCAGAGGCCTATTTACCGAACACAATTCAGCGAGCAACACACGTATACGTAAGAGTCAATACACCGAAAGCCAAACTCGAACCCCCTTACGTAGGACCTTTTCGAGCCCTCACAAACAACGGGAAGACTATTTGTTTCGAAAACAATGACTCCACGACACCAACAGTCTCCATCGATAGATGCAAGCCAGCTCCGCCTCCCTCAACTGTGATTGGTCAAGAAAGCTCGCTCCCTATTGGCCAACCAAATTCATCCGCGGATTCCGCGGGTATAAAACACGGACCGCGACCCGCGAAGGTCATTCACTTTCACAATGGCACCGAACACACCTTCGAAAACCATTTCGAAGCAGCAACTGCTGAAGGACCTCGCACTGACACCTTCGCCTCCGGGCCATCACGCCTCGCCCACGAAAAGACGAAAGACGAAGCCAGTACTCCCGGGGAGGTGTCCCCCGACCACAACGGTACGAGAAGCTATGGTAATCACACGGACCAGCGCTGCCCCTATAACGTCTCGGCCATTCATCAACCCAATGAATCAGATGATGAAACCACCACAGGGAATCACCCCACTTCATGTCAGCGGCCCGCCAGACGCCACGGGGATACCCATAATGACCTACACGGCCACTCAAAACCAAACCATCACGCTGATGCTCCCGCCTTTCGCCGGGAAGTGCTCCGACTGCTGCACACACGGCTGCCGCCGCCCCCAGCTCCAGAGCATCGGGATACAGGTGTCCCCCGACACAATTACCACTGGGACCCAGGCAACAAACAAGAGGACGCAAGAGGAGCCGCCAACCGCTGCAGCTGCGCCGCATGTGCGGCCCATTTCACCTGCTCCGGCACCTCCTGCCTCGCCGCCCAGCAGTCACTCCCGCCAGCCGCCCCTTCCAGAGGTCTCCCAGACGAGGCCCCCGACATTATCAGCGGAACCACCTCCGAGCACGCTCCCAGTTCCGAGCACGCTCATGGATCCCGCACCGCAGCCGCCGCTAATGCAGGATGACAACGCAACAGCAAACCAAGACAACACGCAGCCTCTTCTACCTCCACCGACGCCTCAACACGATTCACCGTCGAAAATGAATTTATAATTGCAGTATTTAACTTCAATTCTGGGGGGAGCAGTGTAGTGATCGGCTGCTCCCTATTAACAATGTAATAGCGTCACTTGAGGTATAAGCCGCGTCTTGGCGGCTTCCCGGAGCGGGGTTCCCCTACCCCCCTCCGGGTCTGTAATAAGGGGTATAAAAGGCGATGTAATTAACCGATAAATATGCATTCAAGTCACAAACCGACTATTGAGAGTCTCGTGTACTTATTGCTCCCGCTGGATCATCACAATATTCATGAAGCACAACGTTTGTTCAAGTTACGAATGTATACCAAACAACAAAACCTAAAACAGTCAACTCATTCAGTCTTCAAATGAAAAGATATCACAGAACAACCAACTCGACGTCATACAGCCATCAGTGATTATAATCAGGTGCTCCCTAGCAATGATGTCCGGGCTGGATGTACGCCGTTTCATTCACGATCCTGTTGCTGAAGGTTTTCGGTACAAAAGAACGGCTCATCGTACAATGCTCCGGGTGGTCTCTAAAAATTCTTAGTTCGAGATCAATATAAAAAAAATGCTGCAAATTATTACACAACGGTTTATTATTTACCTGTGTAGATGCCTCTTCCGTAGATCGCTGTGTTCTGTGGTCAATACCCCAGTGCTCAATACCCTCGTGCTCTCCCCAGGAAAGCCCTAAATCGAGTACTGGAGCCCGGGAATTACAGTTTTGTTTTGACTATTACGCAATGCTTCCAGGAGTTGACGTTTCGTTTTCGCTAATCGACCTCATCAGCCGCGTGTCAAACTGATCGGGAAACAGCCCGGATCCAGTATAAAGCTGGACGGGATTTCCATATACCGTCACAAGTCTTGAGCTTCGACTGATATGCGTCAAGACAGACTTCAGCCTCGTGCTGAATGGCTGGATTTTGATTAACTTGTGCAATTTTCCACGGCTTTTTAAATCAATATGTTGCGAAATTTGGAGAGTATTCTCTATCATTCAAATAAGTGTTTACTGCATAAACTAAATCATCTAACTCTATTTGTATTAATTTCAAATTTTACCATTGGAGTTTATTCCAATTATTAAGGCTTTCAATGTTGACCACACTCAATTTCTGATTAATCTGGAATTTTGTATTACCAACCTAGCCAAGCATTTGGAAGAACGTCAATAAATTAATTATGCACATACAATTCTCTCGCAATATTACAATAATTATTTTATTCTATTATTTTAAAATGGAACTGTTGGTATGGCATACCTAACTCCCGCACTGATATAGCACACCACATTATCAGTGCGGTTATATAATATAATATAATATAAATAAACAGCTATATAATATAAACAACTGCTGCGATATTAGGGATCCAGTGTGCGCAGACTGTTGTGATACTAGATTAGGGGTTAAATTGCTGTGATATTGGAATAAGGGTGTATCTTAAATGTAGGTACTTTACTCCTTGGGGTTTTCTCTGTTAGTGTCAGGGGAGAATCCACTGCAATCTTTAGAGATGCTTCCACGCAGCCACACCCATACTAGCCCTTTCTAGCCCTAACACGAACATTACGTACCTAAGCACTGAACAGAACTGATACCCAGACGCAGTGGAAGTGACTCCCTCCCACCATCATTAAGTCCAGCATTCAAGTAGAGAGGGTAGTGGAGGGAAGTGGGAGAGGGTTATGTAGTCATTTGGGAAAAAAAAGAAAAAAAAGGATCAATCCATTGATGAACAGGCAACTCAGTGCAAACCAGAGATATTTTTCATTTAATATTCAAGTGACCGTACCGTACTCCTTTAAAAAACAAAATACCTAACATAAATTGGTAAGGTTCGGGCACTCAAAGTGCATTTCCACAAGAATCTAGCGAAAACCCACAACGAGTTCAGATACCACGATAATCAACAGTAGATGTAAAAACTCGAAACCATCCACACATACTACACGTCATATCATTGGAAGCACGTCCGAAGACCTGGATTTATGAAGGACAACGAGAAACATTTTCCCGAAGATGAGGCAATGTCAATCTTGACGAAGCGAACTTCGATTCTAATGGGCTCACAGCAAACAAAATCTAATCCAAAGGGAAAAGTTGGTTGGTCGACTGGTGAGGGAAAGGGAGACTGAGTTCTGATTTATTTACAGGGAGCCCGGACGTGGGCCGACTACTGGAAAACCTCTGAAAAAAATACAGTAAAAGGGAATCTGTGAGGTACTGGAACTGGTGGGTGTGGCTGTATGGCGTTTGGATACGCTATGAGATTTGGAACCGATGGGTAGATCCTCGAACCACTTTTTCTCTTATGGTCTTTTCCCGCGAGAAACCCTTTTCCCCTATTCACAGTGAATGAGTGAGAGACACGAGAGAGCGTGTGAGAGAGACGGAGCTCTAGCTACACGCCCTTCACCCTTTTCCATCAGTAAATCTAGTCGGTTTTATTGTTAACTCCACGGGACAAAAATGTCTTTTTTGCCGCAGGGCCTCATTTTTACCCAGCCACGCTTGCACGAGGGATGATTTCAGTTCAATTTAAATGGAAGCCAACACAGGCAGGCATCTACCGCAAGTACACAAGTAACAAGCGGCGTTTTAGAATTTTGCCTTTATTGAACAATATATGATATCCACCTGTTTATAAACTGCTTCGGACATTTTCCAAATTACTTCAAGACGAATACATTCAGAAGAGAAGAAAAGAGAATGTCAGATACAGAATTTGTAAGTACTGTCAACACTGACAAGCTAACATAGTCACCGAAGAATCCAGCGTCCATACAGGAACACTGCAACATGCAGTAATTGCAACGAATGGTATAACGTGAACAACTAGGGCCCAGCTCGCATGACCTCTGAAAATACCATCAAAATCGGATCGATTTTCAATTTCATTTTCATTTTCGATCTCAATTTCTCAAGAACCATCGGCCCTATGGTTCTTGAGTAACACATTTCGCGTTTGCGGTTGCGCAGTAGCAGCAGAAGAAGTAGATATAATATTATAACCCTTCCAATCCATTTTCGAGGCCAGTGGAGGAACAGAACCAACATGAAATGTTATGAAGCAGAATCAAACGAAGTGCAAAGGTAGACCATTTCGACACAGTTACTTCATCAGTAGTGGATATAATATGTTACGAGTATCTTGTTGATTAAGATTTGTTGAATTCTTGAATGTGGAAGAGAGATTAATTTTTAGCCGTAGTTAAGTTATTTTAAATGTATATGTCAATAAAGAATGGCCAGTCTGATTTGGTAATTTGAAACCAAAACATGCTCAAAAATAGTTAGGTTAGCGAATATAATGTTTCCGCCCAACTAAGCTGAACACCACCACTTAACTTATTATTGAAGTTTTAGTAGTCCCACCGCCACCTTCTATCCCTGCTCGAGTCCTTGGGCGTCTTCCGATCGTTCCTGAGCTGGATCTCAAGCTACCTCATCGGGCGTCAACCTCGGGGATTCCACAGGGAAGCCATTTTGACCCTCTGTAATTCCTGCTTCTGATAAACAGTGTGGTAAGGAGTTTCATCCCGAAAATACGTTGTTTGCTATTTGCGGATGACTTGAAACTGTTTTGCCTTGTAAACTCAGTAAGTGACTGCGAGTCTGCAAGGTGCTATTCATTGTCTCGTGGACTGATGTGACTTGAATTCCCTCTTCCTGAATGGGTGCTTGTACGAGCGGTCCGGCCACCTAAAAGGTATACACGAGCGGTCCCGTCTGGTTGAGGCCTTAGTGTACCAGCGGTCCCGTCCATCAAAGGCCCATAATGTACGAGCGGCCCCGCTTTCAATTTTCCTGCTATCAACTCATGGGGGAAAAACACTTCACTCATAGTTAGTAATAGTATACTTATATGTGATGGAGAATGATATTCAGGTGACTTGTGCTCCCGAGGACGGCAGCAATGTCAGGATCGCCGTGTGATGGAGAAATGAGCCTGCCTCCTGAAACGCTTCTGAAACGTAGTACTCGAAAACACCAATTGTGTCGCCACTAGCCGCTCGTAAATCCCCTCAAGGTACTTTAACAAACTACTGAAAACTGGAGGGGAGCGCTCACCCTGAGACTCCGCATCCGCAGTCTGTTGTGAGTAGTTGCTCTGTTAGTCGCATTTTTATAACCGCAAAGTATTACGATCAGTTTAGGTTACAAGTACCACTGTGAGTACCTTCGAGGGGGAGTGTGCTATCGAGTTCCTAATTTAAAGTTCGACCTTTTCAAGTTAACCGTCCTAATCAAAATAAACTAGTTTTAATCAGATCGCGAGTGTTTTGCTTGTGTCTCCCCATGGCATTTGATTATGAAGAAGGGGAAATATCAGGTCCCGACCACCAGGACATCACATCAGAAGTGGGATATCAAAATCTACGTGCCGGATTCAGTGACAGTCGACGTGAAAATCCTGAGCTGAACGAAAATGTTTCGAATAACTATTATGTGCGAGAAAACTCTTCCATCAGTTGGAGGGCCGGTCGCGGGGCTCCGCCAAGGTTTCGTGCAGACGGATGGCAAGGGGAAACCTTTTCTGGGAGAGGTACCCTTCGGGATCCCGAGCGCCCCTCCGAACGGGGTCCGTACAGTACCGAATTTCCGCGAGAACACCCGAATGACGCCAGGCGCCCGCCACCTGTTTCTTCCACCCCTCCTCCTTCCGCTACCAGACCCTCTCATGACTTTTCGTTCCCCCTACAAGACTTTTATTTGAGCAAGCTCGCATAATGAGAGCTATGGCTGATAAACTTACAACAGGACAAGACCAAAGTACTTTTAGTGATTCAATGAGGCTAACTCTTCCCGAATTTGACACAAAAAATAAACACGTCGAACCTAAATCGTGGTGTAACACAGCTGAATGTTGCTTGACCTCTGATGATCAACAAGGCAGAAGATTGATAGTAGCTTTGAGCCAAGACGTAAAAGGAGATGCAGCTGATTGGTTTACTACCATAGTTCATCCTGAACTAAATTGGAACGAATTTCGATCACTTTTCCTTCACCAATATGACGTTTCACACACTCCAGCAGGTTTCATGCTTCAGTGCTTCCAATCTAAACCCCGAGAATTCGAAAATTATGCCACCTTTGCTACCCAAACAATTAACCAGGTCTTGGCCCGATTTCGCCATTCCTCATTGGTAGAAATTGGTATGTCAATGGCTCTTGCATAAATTGCTCAATCAGATCCTAGAGCACGTCGTCTTTGCTACACAAAAAAGTTCAAAAATCGTGAGAACCTACTCCAAGAATTATGTGCTTTGTCATTCAAAAGACCAGGTGAAAATAATCATGACGATTTTTCACCCTCAAAGAAATGCCGGTCAAACCAATACACGCCTCAGTCATCATCCTCTCAGGGGCCCACTATTCGTTGTAACCGATGCCGCCGAACTGGCCACAAAGCTTCTGAGTGCTGATCAGCAGCAGCAGTTACCAAAGCAGCCTAACTCCAGTAACACTACATGTTTGCCTGCAATGAGAAAGGCCATATTGCACCAAATTGTCCCAAGAAGAAGCAGTCATCATCACGTCCAGGATCTGGAGACACCAGAAATCTGACGACCAAGCCAGCAGACAGACAGGTCAGCCTCTGCGTCGCCAATTCAGAAGGCACCTTTACCCACCGAGGTGATGTATTCAATTACTGTTTCGATTCAGGATCAGAATGCTCTCTCCTTCGCATGTCCATTAGTGATAAATTCCAAGGTACTACCTTTAATAACCTTGTCCATTTGCATGGATTAGGGTCAGCAGTAACCCTCTCTAAATGCCGAAAACAAGTTTTGATAACCATCAACGGTCATGATATCTTTGTGTTGTTCCACATTGTGGCAGATTGTACTTTGCCAGTGCCCACAGTTTTGGGGCGAGAAATTCTTATGCCAAATTTTTATATGGTGGTTTTATATGGTGATTTTATATGGTCATGATATTCAGGTATTGTTTCATGTAGTCCCTGATTGTTCTTTGCCAGTCCCCATAGTTTTGGGACGAGAAATTCTGGTACCTGATTTCTATATGGTGATCACCCCATCATTGTGCATGTTGAGGAAGGATTATCCTTCTAGCATGCCCACCTCTATGGAGGGTACCAGTAAACGCAACCAAATGCCTCATGTGTGGATGAAGTTGAAGTTCAGCAAACTTGCTTAAGAGTTGACTCAGATCTATTGGACAAATGTACCAAGGAGGACAAACATCCTGATTCTGTTAATACATTTAGTAATGTCACCAATGATTATTCTGATACCTTGCCAGATCAGTGCTCTCTAGATCAGTGTACTAAGGATGAGGTTGTGTTGTTCAGTGAGATATTAGGTGGTCAAAATGCTAATAATCCACTCATTGACTTAATTCCTCACGCAGACACTTCAACAGACATTTGCCATGTTTTGCCTATAAATTTCGATTCAGTTCATACAGACCTCCCTGATAACCAAACATCTGAACTTTTCAACATTTTACAGAAATATTCTAAATCTTTTATTACTGGAATTCCAACCACAAGAGTCACTACTGGAACATTTAAAATTCGCCTCATTGACCCAAACAAAATTGTACACCGCCGCCCTTACAAGCTTAGCCCAGTACAAAGAGAAATTGTACGACAACATTTAAAGGAACTTGAAGATGCTAAAGTAATTCGTCCAAGTTCATCTCCTTCTGCCAGTCCTATTCTTCTTGTCCCGAAAAAGACAAGAGGTTTCAGGATGACGGTTGATTTTAGAATTTTAAATTCTAATACTCTCCCAGATAGGTACCCATTACCATTGATAACTGATCAAATTGCCCACCTGAGTGGCGCCAAATATTTCACCATCCTAGATGCTGCCAGTGGATTTTATCAAATTCCTGTTGAGGAAGAATCCATTGAAAAGCTATCCTTTGTCACACCAGATGGCCGAGTGGTCTAAGGCTCCAACTATTGATGGCTCCACCCCTGTCCCTGATAGTGGGGATCTTTCAGACTGAATTTTGACTGACATGGCACTTTTTATATTGGTGGACTATCCCATCTTTGACTGTTCTGACTTCAGCCTGAGCGGCTGGTCTTTCTGTTGTTATGCCATTGTCAGTATGTCATTTTCAAGCTTTTTGATTGGGATCTCTAATTTTCTTGGCACCCCACACTGGCCTCGTCATGGTTGGACCCTCCTTCTTTGTCCTTCCCTTTACGTTGCCTTTGTCTCACAGTCGCTTCTTTTCTGATAGAGCGATTGTCAAGCCCAAGTTGCTTCGAGGCCCAGTCTGTATGCTTCTTGTTAAATACTTTCTTCCTCATCTATACCTCAGCCATTGGACCCTCTTGTGGCCAACTCACGACATTTTTCATTTTGAACCTCCTAGCGCATTTTGTTCGTCTGTTGTAAATTTTGAACAGCCATCCTCTAGCCTCCATGAGTTGCGTGACTCTGCTACCCAATTGATTGAGAAACAAGCTCAACTAAGTAAATGTCGATTTGACAGTGGAAAATTGAAGGTTAAACGATTTCAGGAGAACGATTTGGTTTTTGCACAGACAGAGGTGAGGAACAGGGTTAAATTGGACAATGCCTACAGAGGCCCCTATAAGATTATGAAAGTGCTGCCAAATGACCGCTATAAGTTGCAGTCTGTTTCTGGAGGGAAACACTTGAAATATCCTCATGAACGTTTGCGCAAAGCTCCTTCCCTCGAACCTATCCCTGATGCCGAAGACCTCTCACAGTAAATTCTGGTTGGCAATAATGTTATTGCGCTTGTGGACTATGTGGACTGTGTGTCCAAATGGACTGTGTGTCCAAATGGACTGTGTGTCCAAATGGACTGTGTGTCCAAATGGACTGTGTGTCCAAATGGACTGTGTGTCCAAATGGACTGGGTGTCCAAATGGACTGTGTGTCCAAATTGGACTGTGGACGAGCCCGGTCTATTATGACTTCAGCCTGCGCGGCTGGTCAGACGATTCTTTATTATTTGAGTGTCATACTATGTTGTCACTGTTATACCTTCTTTTGGGGGAGTAGGGCCTCTACCTTGCTTGGCACCTACAGGGGCTTAGTCATGGATGGACCCTCATTCTTTGTTCATCCCTTTACTTCGCCTTTGTCCTCACAGTCACTTCTTTTCAGATAGGGTGATTGTCAAGTCCAAGTGAGCTCGAGTGTACTCTCTCCTGTGTTTTGTTGGATCTCCTACGTGATTTGCACGTCTCTGCTATGCCACTGGACTCGCCTCTGGCTTTACCATGACATCAGTTCCTCAGCCACTGGACCCGCCTCTGGCTTTAACATGACCTAAGAACCTCAGCCACTGGACCCGCCTCTGGCTTTACCATGACATCAGTTCTTCAGCCACTGGACCCGCCTCTGGCTTTAACATGACCTAAGTTCCTCAGCCACTGGACCCGCCTCTGGCTTTAACATGACCTAAGTTCCTCAGCCACTGGACCCGCCTCTGGCTTAAACATGACATAAGTTCCTCAGCCACTGGACTCTCCTCTGGCTTGTCTTTGTGATGTTGTTTTCATTGCCTGTGTGGCTTCTACTCCTTGCGCACTTCGTTCGCTGATTATCGTTTTATTGTGTTCCCACTCACCTGTGTCTCGTCTGTCGAGGTTTACGGATGCCTTTGCTTTTGCTGTATGATTTTGTCCTGCTCGCCCCTTCCTTGTGGGAGGCGGCGACAGGCGTCTTTGGTCCAGACTCATGGGCTGCCTTTGGTCCTTCCCGGTGACTTGTGCTCCCGAGGACGGCAGCAATGTCAGGATCGCCGTGTGATGGAGAATGATATTCAGGTGACTTGTGCTCCCGAGGACGGCAGCAATGTCAGGATCGCCGTGTGATGGAGAAATGAGCCTGCCTCCTGAAACGCTTCTGAAACGTAGTACTCGAAAACACCAATTGTGTCGCCACTAGCCGCTCGTAAATCCCCTCAAGGTACTTTAACAAACTACTGAAAACTGGAGGGGAGCGCTCACCCTGAGACTCCGCATCCGCAGTCTGTTGTGAGTAGTTGCTCTGTTAGTCGCATTTTTATAACCGCAAAGTATTACGATCAGTTTAGGTTACAAGTACCACTGTGAGTACCTTCGAGGGGGAGTGTGCTATCGAGTTCCTAATTTAAAGTTCGACCTTTTCAAGTTAACCGTCCTAATCAAAATAAACTAGTTTTAATCAGATCGCGAGTGTTTTGCTTGTGTCTCCCCATGGCATTTGATTATGAAGAAGGGGAAATATCAGGTCCCGACCACCAGGACATCACATATATTTAAAAACAAATAAGCGTCATAATAATTGTCGGTAATATTATGTAATATTATCCTATACTATAAATTAGTAATGTCATAGGCATGTCGGTAGAAAGGATTTGCACAAACTTGGACAAGGAAATCTCCTCCCGGTCCAATTTCGTTATTAATTTTGAGCTCCAATGACTCTATGCCTGAAGTCACCTGAAGTGATATTTATTTTTATATAAACGTCAACTTGATAGCGAACTAGAGCGTCAAAGAAAATGAAGATGTTTGGATGGTGTCCATCGGCATTTGGAGCTGCATGCTGGTGCTCGCCAAGCGTTTCTATGACATCTCCACCATCAGTTTTCATGGCACGCCTACATGATCTCACCGCACATCTCCACCGCACATTGTCATTGGCCAATAACTTGGGAAAATTAAATTTATGTGAGTTCACAATCATGATATCGCGATTTCCTCGAGAACCATTGGGTAAAACTTTGACTACCGACTCCATGATCAATAACTACACTAAACTGCCTGTCTGGCAGGGATCCGGGAATCGGACCGCTCGTGTCATTTTCTAATCGACGCCCTCTGACCGAGCGGGGCCGCTCGTGTTGTTTTCAAACGTGAAAAAAACGCTTTCACGCCTGGCGGGACCGCTCATGCCATCAGCCTCCTGAATCCCGCCAAATGCTCCACCGTCACCTTCCACCGATCTACTCGGCCAGTCGTCCATTACTATGTTCTCGGCGGCTCTGGGCTTCGGAGGCAGGAGGAAACTATGGACCTCGGGGTTCTCTGCTATGGGGAAGCTTACTATCTCCAGTCGCATTGAAAGCACAGGCCAGCTTTGAGAGCGTCGGGTTTTGTTAAAAGAAACACCAGGAGATTTAATAATGTCCAGACACTCGTAATTCTGGACAAGGCACTGGCACTCCCGTTGCTTGAATATGTCTCCCCAGTGTGGTCTCCCACAAATATTTGCTGGAGAGAGTGCAGAACAAGTTTCTTCGTTACGTCGCCTTCAAGCTCGGGGTCCTCTCGGTTGACGATGATTACGCCCACCTGCTGAAGGTTTGTCACTTGCAACCTCTTGAGAGACAGCGAACAAGCTATCCTGCCCTGCACTTCTTCTGGCCAGGATAAAAATTTCGATCCCCAGAATCTCGTCGCGCTCGCCTCTTTTCTTTCAATTCTCCGCTACCACCTCACTCGTCCTCTTCATCGCCTTCCCCGATCCGACAACCTGCTTCTAAATCTACTCCCGGACTACGACTTCTTCAACGACTCTGCAACTGCATTGAAACCAATCATAGCCTCATCATCAAGTTTGTGAAATCAATGTATTGTAATTTTGTTTCCCCCAATGGTGTTAAGTAATATTATTTTCTTGTTTCTTTGTTCTCCACGCTGTATTTACCCGTGTAGTTGGGCTTGCCCGTATTCAGTAAAGAAAGAAATAAACACTAGGTAGGCATGTTATTCCCAAAAATACACAAGAAATTGTCAAAATGTGTCCGACACAACGAAGATTTTCGAACTCAAAACATGGCGAACTTTACCCTGCCACCATTTTGCGAACGAAATTCTCTCCATGAACGTACTGCGTGGAACGAAAAACGCTGCAGATTTTCACACAAGTGTTTAATATTTTTCTTCATAGATGCCCCTTCTGCGAAGTCACCGTTTCTGTGGTATGTATGAATTCTGTGAAAGTATGTACTCCGAAGTCCCGTATACAGTGAGTCCGCTAAGTTATTGTACACGTCTCAATTCTCGGTTAGAAAAACGCATTTTGAACAAACGTATAATTATATCCTCCGGAAGGTATGGTAGTACAATAAATTATACGACCCACTTTAGCAATTTCAACAACGAATCCGAAAATAACATTTGCGCTCGAGCGGAACTTGCATTAGGTAAATCAGCTATTTCAAATGGAGACTCCGATTTTGGTCTATTGTTTTCAATAATGAACCTTTGGAATCGAACGTGAATACATTTGTTAACCCCCCTCAAAACGTGACGGTTTGCTTTTCAAGGTACCTACGTAGAATAGAAAAATGCAATAAATAAATTTCTTTCTTCTGTGTTCTGTTCGAACTTAACACTTTCCTCAGTAACCATGAACCGGAATTTATGAAATTTGGTTTGTAGGTCCCATTTAGGGACTAGTAGGTCGGCGAAGCTCAGCGTTACTGTCAGTCACCTCTAAGGGGTGAAAAATAGGGGTTGAAAATTTTAAACCGCCGTAGCTCGAAAAATTTCAATAGAGAGGATGGTTTTTATGACGTTTTTAAATTGATCTCGAACTTTTGAGACCACCCGAAGCATTGTACGTCCAGCTGTTAGTTCACAGTAAGACCCTGAAGTATGAAACGAAATACTTCTTCAGCGTGAACCTTTTTGACATAGATACGTCTTCACTGGGGGGGGGGGGGGGGGGGGGGGCAACCAAAAATTCGTGTCCCATTTTTTCCACTAAGAAAAATGTAACGCGATACCAATAAACAAATAAACAATTATAAACAATTAACCATAAACAATTATTTAGGCGTTTCAATGGTTGATTATCGTAGAATAGACATACCCATAACCTTTGGTTTTTCTCAGTAAGAGAAAACTTGACATGGATATGTCTTTAGAGGGAGGGGGGGGGGGGGGGCTTTTTCTTTATTTAGCCGCATTCAACGGTGAATCATACGGTATACATAACACCACCCCAGATAGCTATGAAACAGCTGACGATAATCACGCCTGTCATTATGAAATCGAGCTTGCTGTTCCGTGATATTATTTCATTTGAAGAATGATAGGCACGTAAAAGTTTGTTGTTCATGGCCAAACAATCCAACTAAATTACGTAAAAATTTGGGAATATGTCGAATCTCTAACTTGGAGGTGATGGAAAAATGCATATTATTCATGTTACTGTAATTGCCGATCGTCAGACAGCTTAAAATTCGACTTTGTAGGAAAAAATGTGACATGAAGGTATAATTCCCGCTCACCCATCTATAAGATATAATGGCGGCACTACGTAACATTGAAGCCCATTTTACATCAACCACAGGTTTTCCAGTGGGGGACAAATGCGTGTCTGCGGAAGTAGGTACAGAGTGACTTTATATGGGAAAAAAAAAATCATCATCCGAAGTACTGGACTAAGTGCTGGATGTTGAAGTATTGAAAGCGCTGAATGTCTCGGACCCCTTGTTACCACCTCTCCCTCGGCTTCATCAGGAACACACCATTTCCCAACTTCCTGGTTTTTAACCCCCTAGCTCCCTTTCTCGTCAAACGGTTGATGAATTCATCGAAAAGTCCCAAAGGGTGCAAATCAATTAACTGAAAATCGCTTATTAACCGAACGGAGGCGGGTAAACTTCATTAAAATTCGAACGACGAGTGGAAATGTTTACGATGAGTGGAATTTTGAACGGAAATGCAAAGCTATTGGAGAAATGGTTAGAATGACAAGACATTAATGACGGATATTAATTATTTAATTAAACAGCCTGTTTACAGCTATTCTATTATAGTGGTCAGTTCACGTTACTCTGAATGGCCATTGAGCTCAGATATGGGGAGCATTGAAGAACCATTGCTGGTCCCATGAAATCACAAGATCAAGATATTGTTGGGAACCCCTGTTCCTAGTAGATACTGACATGTGTTTATTTGTGATTAATGTTGGATACAAAAATAAAAAGTTCGGAGTTCGTGTGTTACTTTCAACGAGATAGTTTTCCTTCAACTAATTATTTCATCAAACCAAGAGTTAGCTATACAAGCATAACACTGGTGACAGCGGTGGGATAGCCTACTATCTTTAGTTTATTGTGAAACATGAATACGCGATCAACCCGCCGGGAAGTTGAAGCACCCACCAACGGAGACACCCACGACGCCGTAGACGAGGAAAACAATTTGGTGGAGGAAACTGCGTCAGTCACACAGGATGAGAGAACTGGGCACTTGCCCAAAGCTGCAATCACCTTGGGTTGGACCATGCAGAGTGTTGAAACGGCTGTCGGATGTGGTATACCGGATATGTCTTCCAGGAAACCACAAGAGAGTCGTGCATGCTGACCACCTTACCCCATTCCATACAACTACTGAAGAAGGGGGGGATGGTGTTGGGAACCCCTGTTCCTAGTAGATACTGACATGTGTTTATTTGTGATTAATGTTGGATACAAAAATAAAACGCTGCAAATCCCTGCACAACGGTTTATTATTTTGTACAGAATACCCTTCTGTTACAGATCACAGCTATATGTATAGATAACCCGTCTATATAATATGATATGTACTATTCTATTATATGCATATTATGTAGATCGCAGACACTCCGTAGGTTAGTACCTAACCCCGTACTCGTTACTAGGTACCTACCTAAATCACGAGTTAAATGTTGCTAAAATAATTCTGCCGATGACAAACAGTACCTAACAAAAAGAAACACACATAATGAAGTTCTGAAAAGAAATTGTTGATGAGGAGTGAAAAAAGTTGCAAAAGTACCTACCAACAAACTCCAGCCCCTTCTACGTAGATGGTATAATTTACCGTTCTGTAATAATTTACCGTTGAGTAATGATTTACCGTAGTAATAATTTACCCATCAATAATACTTCAACGTTTGTTCAAGTTTCACTACCTACCAACAAACTCCAATAGAGCCATCATTTTTCAAATTAAATAATATCACAGAACAACCAACTCGACTTCATACTCCGCCAATATAATCAGGTGATCCCTACCAATGATTGGCCGTATTCACAAATTCCTATTGTGGGCGCGTCTCTGGTTACGAGATTTGGTTTGGATTGTATACAATTTCATTCACACTGGAGTCGAAAATGCCTGTCGGTGCAAACTTCGGGGCCTTACTGTGAACGAACGGCTGGACGTACGATGCTCCGGATGGTCTTAAAAAACTCGCAAGTTCAAGAACTATTTAAAACCGTAAAAATATTTACGTAAAAAAATGGTATAGGCGTTTTGAAAATTTCAACCCCTATTTTGAACCCCTTAGAGATGACTCACAGTAACGTCGAGCTTCGAGGACCAACTAGACGCCGAACGGAACCTATAACCCGAATTTCATCAATTTTTTTTCATGGTAACTAAGAAAAGTGGCCCGTACGGCGTACGGCGTACGGCGGACAGACAGAAATATTTTTATTGCAGTTTTGGATTCTACATATCTTGAAACGTAAACCATCAAATTTTGAGGGGGGGTAAGAATTTTTTTTTTCATGCTCGATTCCAATGGTTCATTATTGAAAATAATAAACCAAAAGTTCGGAGTTCGTGTGTTACTTTCAACGAGATAGTTTTCCTTCAACTAATTATTTCATCAAACCAAGAGTTAGCTATACAAGCATAACAATATTATACTCGAGATGCACGACCAAGACAACAGGATAGAACAGTTAACGGCTTCCAGGTTCAGATTTTTATGGAAGCGAAGAACAGTAGATAAGTATTACTAGACATTCACAAGTAGAAATATAGAATACGAGAAGATGGAATATGATTATGGTTGGGATTGGGACACCAGAGAGGCTCGAAAGAGACATATGGCAGAATGAGATAAAACTATAGGACTGGATAGGATAAGACTAAGCCATTCAATGACCTTCTGTAGATCGATATGCCCCAGCATTTATAACTAACAGAACCATTCATTGGAGAGGATTATGGTGAGGAGTGGATAGGTTTGTGTACGGCTGGATATGGTAGGAACCAAGGCGTGTAGATTTGAAACGGCCATCGGGCTCAGATTTGGAGGCATCAATAATTGTACGCAAAGCACTTACTGTGGGATCGATGAAAACACCGGAACTTGAGATGCTCGAAAGAGAAGACAGGATAAGAAAGAGTGGGAAAAGATGAGATTGGGTAAGATTAATAGAGTTGAACAGGTGGATTAATAGGGTTTAATTATAAGCAGTTCAAATTGCTAGTTCAGTAAACAACATTCACAGTTACATAATGTTTACACAATTTAGTAGATATTCAGGATTGGATTGGGTACTGAAGCAGCTTATTTTTAGTAAGCATGGTAAACCATACCAATTGTTGGGCCGATATAAACTAAAATTAAGATGTAGACCACAAGACCTTGTCAAAAATATCCACTAAATACAACAACAATAACATTACACTTGGAATGCACAACGGAGAACAAGGAAACGCTGCAAAGTCCTTGTCACATGGGTTTATTATTCTATTGGAGTTCTAGAGATTCTTGTTGGCTGTTAAATTTATTGTTTCTTTCATGTGGAATGATTGAAATAGCTATTTCTGATGATTTCCACCAATTTTGGCCCCCAAAACATGAAATAGGTACGTTTTTTTTCCAGATCATCTTTGATCATTGGTAGTGCCATTTAATGGTCTTGATTCACCTGTTTACACTTTTTCCAATGTTCTTATACACATTGATGGTGATTTCAGACAGTTTTCCAGGTTTTTGACTCATATAAAACCAATTTTGGGAGCTGAACCTTTGGTAAAACCTCAATTTCCGCGTCTTTGGTCAAAATCGACTTCATATTCGGTCTTCTCGTCCCCAAAACCATGGAAAAAGATACCTCAAAAGCTCATGTTACTAACATGTTGCTAAAACGCAAAAAGTACCTATTTTTACACACATTTTCACTCATAACACCCCTGGGTATATTCCGATCGGGCTGAAAAGTTTCGGGACACAAGTAGGGCCCAAATGGAGCATGTGTGCGAAAGAAAGACTTTTTTAGACCGAAAATGAAGCCGGTACACGTGATAGGGCGTACGGCGGACGGACATTGCATTTTTTGAATCTACGCAACTCGAAACGGAAAAGAAAAAATTTTGAGAGGGTGTTATAAAAATTTTTTGCTGAGCGAATACATAGGTTATTATTCACAGAATAATAAACCAATAGGACACGAAGGGATATGTTAGGTGAGGAATCAATCCATCCAATCCTATGCCGATAGGTCAGCGAAAGGTTATAGACATGGAAAGGTACACGTCGCGGCATCCGAGCTAAGATCTAAAACGCTACAAATTATTAAGGAAAGGGTTATTATTTACCTGTGTTTATTAGGTTTATTATTTCTGTGGTCAATACCCTCGAGCCCCCCCCCCCCCCCAAAACATGGAAAGCCCTGAATCGAGTACAGGAGCCGGCTCCGGAATTAAAGTTTCCTACGAATGCGCGGGATTCAATAATTCAATCATTAATTATTTGTAGTTATTCATGAAGCAAAAGGCAAATAATAAACCGTTGTGTAATAATTTACCTGTATAGGTGCCCCTTCTACGTAGACAGTATAATGAACCGTTGTGTAATAATTTACCTTTGAGCAATAATTTACAGTTGTGTAACAATTTGCCCATCAATAATATTTCAACGGTTGTTCAACATGCAAAAGTACCTATCAACAAACTCCAGCCCCTTCTACGTAGATGGTATAATGAACCGTTGTGTAATAATTTACCGTAGTGTAATTATTTACCATTGTGTAATAATTTAACCATCAATAA
Source organism: Leptopterna dolabrata (assembly GCA_954871275.1). Taxonomy (NCBI): domain Eukaryota; kingdom Metazoa; phylum Arthropoda; class Insecta; order Hemiptera; family Miridae; genus Leptopterna; species Leptopterna dolabrata. The sequence continues at coordinate 1,733,647 of OX940976.1, read as the reverse complement.
TACTTCAACATTTGTTCAAGTTTCACTAAGTATCGACAAAATCCAAAAGAGCCATCACTTTTCAAATGAAATAACATCACAGAACAACCAACTCGACTTCATACTCCGTGAATCGGGCCGATTCCCTAGTGTTGCCGCGTCCCTAGCAATGATATCTGGGCTGAATGTATACAATTTCATTCACCCTCCTATTGAAGAAGCCTGTCGGTGCAAACTTCTGTGCCTTACTGTGAACGAACGGCTGGACGTACAATGCTCCGGGTGATCTTTAAAAACTCCCAAGTTCGAGAACTATTTAAAACCGTAAAAAACTAGGAAAAGTGCGAAGTACGGCGTACGGCGGACGGACAGAAATTTTATTTATTGCATTTTCGGATTCTACATACCTTGAAACGGAAACCATCGAATTTTGTGGGGGGTTAACAATTTTTTTTTCACGCTCGATTCCAAAGGTTCGTTCATTATTGAAAATAATAAACCAAAAGCATGTTTGGGGGGGAAAATTGTATTTAAACAAAGTCGAAGATAATTATTACACATGAAACGCACGACAGATAGAACAATATAAAATACTAGCTGTGTACCCGCGCTTCGCAACAGTAGAACAGACCTTTAGGACAGGCCCCACTCATAACAGATACCACCTTCTACGTTCAGCCGTTCTCATTTATCGATGCCGAGACAAACAAACAGACTGACACTGTTTTATGATATATTTTATGATATATTATACTATTTGAACCGACGCGTGTTGCTGCGATTTAAATAAATGGAGCCAACGGTCATGTATTTTAATATGCCTGTATCCCCCCCTCCTCAACTGATCAGAAACCTTCCCCAATGCCAACCCTAACTGCCTTTAACCCCCCCCCGTATCCTATGAACCCTCCCTACCTGGTTAGAAACATTCCTCAATGTTCACACAACAAATTCCCAAAGTTGCACTCCAATTGGTCAAGTAGTTTTGAAATTTCTGTAGACCCCCCCCCCCCTCTCATAACCTGTACCCCCCTCCCACTAACATCCTGATTGAAGTACCACTTGAATGTACTCGTCGAGCTGAATCCAGAATCTAATTACAATCGGATTTACGTCCAACCGTTCAAAGTTATTATAAGCATAAACGTCCTCATAGAAGTGATTATAACACGTTTTATAGTAGTATTTCATTCATAGCGTTTCAACGGATGGACAGATTCAAATGCGGATTTTTCATAAACCTTCCCAGATAAATTCTGCGTCAAATGGTACCAGCCGCAACTTTCTACGTTCAGCCGTTCTCAATTGATGCCGAGACAAACAAACAAACAGACAAACAGACACTGTTTTATTATATGTATAGATGATGAGTAACAAAACATATAAGACATATACCTACCAGCATTTGAAAAAAATGTGGATTAATTTTCGAACCCGGGACTAAGCGAACGATCAAGAAATGTACAATGGTAACCTAATTATTTTCTAATTTCATCTCGTCCAATGTTATTACATTCTTTACGTTGTGCATTCAGGTTTGAGAGTACCTACTCTTCATCATCCATGAATTTTCGCTATAGAGGTTTGAAGTAAACCTCAAGTTCGGAGCGCCAACAACGAGATGCTCATCGTCGGAAGCAATATACAACCCCCCCCCCCCCCCCCCCCCACGGCCAACAACCGGGGTAACGAGCGACAGTAAAGTGGCTGGAAGAAGGAAAATTGCCATGTTTATTGCTACCAAGAAAGCGGATAGCTAAGGGTGGTCGTCTTTTGCGTTGAAAAGGTTTTTTATTCTCCGGGTCTTGAAGGGTTTGGTTGTGGATACGGCGAATCACTAAACAACATGGCAATAAACCACGGAGGTAACCCTTCAACGCTGACGATCGGAAAAGGTAAACGACTTTGAAAACAGATTACAACGGTTTCCATTCCCCAACCGTAACTTCAGCGGACCTATGGGTGATAAAAAAAATGAGTTTTAATGCATGTTTATTAGTTCTTTACAGAACACAAGTAGCATCATTACTTACTGAACGTGGTAGTATGGGGTGATGAATCATAATGTAACATTACAGATTGTGAAATTGGACGAGGCTGGGAGATGGAAATTACTGGAGCAAGCTACACTATTTTACAATGTGAGGAACAGCACAAGAGGCAAAACAGTTATTAACTGATTCTAATGAAGTAAGTTCTAATGAACCCCTATCATGATGGCGTCAGATGCTATAACTAGTATATACTAGTAGTATATATGGTAAGTTGAGACTCATTTGGGACACTATTAATGACGCAGCCAATAGAAATCGGACTCTGTCGGTTTTATTAGTTTAGATGGAAGATGCATTAACACTGAAAATAATTTGAAAGAAGTTACGAATGCTTTCAATAGCCACTTTTCTACCACTGGTGCTAGAATAGCTAATCCTTCAGGAACCACTAGCTCAGAGGATAAGACAACACTGCCTGGAGTTGCAGGCTCATTGAAAGTATCATTAGTGCATTAAGGGGTGCATCTGCTCCTGGGTTTGATGGGGTATCGGTTCTGACTTTCAAAAAATGATGTTAAATCATTAATATCTAAGCCCTTGTATTAAGTATGTAATAAATCTTAGTTTCACTACCGGAGCGTTCACACAAATCTATAAGTCGGCCATCGTCACGCCATTATTTAAAGCAGGTGATCCAAAAGTACTGGGAAATTATAGACCAATATCGTTACTATCCAATGTATCAAAAATATTAGAGAAAGCACTTAAAATTTACCTAGAGAAATTTTTAGCCGACAATAAATTGCTAAATGACCGACAGTATGGTTTTGGGTCAAGTAAAAGCATAGCCATTTTTGATGATTTCTATCAATTTTGGCCTCCAAAAACATGAATTAGGCTCCTATTTTTGACAAATTATCTTTGACCATCGATAGTGCCATTTAATTGTCTTGATTCACCTGTTGATAGTACTTCAAGGGTTATTATATAAATTTATGCGGATTTCATACTATTTCCCAGGTTTTTGACTCATAACAAATGAATTTTGGGAGCTGAATCAAGCTCAATTCTTCACTCTTTGGTCAAAATCGACTTCATATTGGGTCTTCTTGTCCCAAAAACATGGAAAACGATACCTCAAAAGCTCATGTTACTAACATGTTACTAAAACACAAAAAGTAGGTACCTATTTTTATACGCATTTTCACTCATAAATATTATAACCCCCCTGGGTATAATCCGATCTGGCTGCAAAGTTTCGGGACACAACTAGGGCCCAAATGGAGCTTGTGTGCGAAAGAAAGAATTTTTAAGACCGAAAATGAAGCCGGTATACGTGATACGGCGGACGGACATCGCATTTTTGTAATCTACGCACCTTGAAACGTGCAACAAAAAATTTTGAGGGGGTGTTATACAAATTGTTTGCTGAGCGATTACATAGGTGTATTATTTACAGGATAATAATAAACCAAGAGTGCCTCCATCAGGCAGCAATTCAACTAGGTGAATTTTTTTTTTAATTTTCTGCGTTTAACCTTTCTTTGAGCCCCTAGTAACACATAAATAGGGGGGAAATCATGTCATTTTTTTCTCGATAGGTGGCCATACGAAGGTTGTGACGCCTGACATTATCCACACACAGGGGACGCCAAGTGGACGGTATGTGGATATTCGAGTTGTAGTCCAACTAGTTTCCTCGTTTGAATTTAATACAACAGGGGGATCCCTAATTTGAAGACTCCCGTCCCTAAAATTACACTATTATTATACTCGGACGCTGTAATTATTCAGAAAGGACAAAGGACACCGGGTAACATTTCGAACTTATGAACAAATTTATTAAATGGGATACTCAATATTCCTCATTTCCGTTCGAAAAACTTCCTTCATCCACCGTCGACGGCGATGAGGAGGGGTAAAGACGTCCCGCTACCATCCGCCTCCACCCATTCATCAACGTCTCTCCTTTCATCCGTCTACTACTCCTCTGATTAATTTCCCTCCGTCTCCTGCCAAAGAAAGACCTAACAACCCGTTTTCGGTTCGATAGAATTTCCAACCCTCCCGTTTTGTACGCGAAACCGACCGCCTTCCGCCCCCGAGCTCACAGAGACTGCCGAGGAAGCCTTTTTCGAACGCCTTTTGAGTTTACGTTGAAAACTTGAGGATTCTGCACGAAAAACACAGATATCAACGTCAAGCTCATTACAGCTATTATACCGCGCACGAGCCTTCCTTATCTATTTCCATACGTGACGTCCTTCCCATTGTGGAAATCCGTTTTCACAATGGCTGATTGTTCCTTATTGTTCAATTGTTTGAGTTGGAACAATGGGGCGGTTCGGTTTGTGTTTTGGTTTTGTTTGATTCGCACGGTCTTATTATCTGAGAAAGGGATTAAAATTGTTGATTACAATACATTTACAATACCTTGTTCATTTTGCATAATTGGGACCATTAAACCGTATGACGAAGGAGATAGTTACTGCGTTGCGCGTTAGCCGCACGTACATTGTGCACGACCTCGAAATAACCCAACCCACTCATATTTCCAAAAAGCGACTGACAGTGTAGAAGACCAATGCGTACCTTTCTGTAGACAACCTACCCCTGTACTTTGGAGCAAGCCTAGACACTTTAAAACAAACTGCAATTTCAATTTGGCTCGAGAACACTCAAGTCTTTATTATGGGACTCGCACAAGACAGCATTTGGAATTGGGAATTTTTATGAACTACTTTCTCTCCCATATTCACAAAGCACATTATTAAAACATCGGTTAAACCTGTCCCCATCAAAACGCTCTATTAACGGTCGGTTCTTCACTTATTAGTACTTTCTACAAGTAAAATATCACGCTTATAAAATGCATCACGCAAATTAGCACGGAAATATTTGCTGAAAATATCATCAAGTTTGTAACGCAATCCAACTTATTGATTGAATCAGGCCAGGGCTCGTGTAAATGTGTTGGGCTCATCTATAGTATCTTAGATTTAGTTGACAGGTACTTTTGTAACTTAACAAATTTGGTTCGGTGCCTTTCTGTCCGTCTGTGTCCGCAAATATTTACCACATGCTAATATTTACAGGGATCATGCGGGTTGGTTCCCTATGAAATGTAGAACGAGCGTATATCTGGTACGGCCAATGCGCGCGCGCAAACACGAATCCGAGGTACTGAATTTCTCACTCTCCTCAAATTCGGTGAACAGTAGGAGTGCAGCTCCTTGATCAGAAATGGGCAAACTTTTTAAGGGGAGGGCCAAATTTAAAAAAAATTAAGTGATAAACTTTATTTTTTGATTTTTACATCACACATAACTTATATGGCACAATGTTGCTGCAAATCCCTGCACAACGGTTTATTATTTTGTACAGAATACCCTTCTGTTACAGATCACAGATCTCTGTATAGATAACCCGTCTGTATAATACAATATGTACTAGTCTATACATGTTATGAGAATCGCAGACAGCGTTGGGCCAATAGAATTGCAGAACCATTTCGGACCATGCCAATGCGCACCATGCCAATTAGACAATTCGAAATTAATTCCAATTCAAATTAATGAATTCCAATTCAAATTAATGAATTCCAATTCAAATTAATGAATTCCAATTCAAATTAATGAATTCCAATTCGAAATGATTGAATAAATTGATTGATTGATGGAATAGAGCGCTTCCCTGGTTTCCCGCAATGCCAATTAGGCAATTCGAAAAAAATTCCAATTCAAATTAAAGTCCAATTCAGTATACCAATATTTACAATTCTAAGTGAATTCCAATTGCAATTGAAATAGTGGTCCAATTGCAATTTCAATATTTTATTAACACAACTTTGCCAATTTTGGCGAATGTGGAGTGTATATCGTGGGGTTAGTGCGAAAACTACCCAAGTCCAATTTTTTTGTAAAATTAGATATTAGTACCCAGGGAACAGTTTTCAACCTACCTTGCACTCGAAAAAATCTCCAAGTCCCTCTTCAACCGATTTAAGCGCTATTTGAAAAAAATGGTTTACCCAAGTCCAATAGTTACAGTGTTGCTAAGAGCCAGAAATACCTATGTCCATCAGGTGGACTTGGGTAGTTTTTCTTCTTGTAATTTTAACAGGATGGTAACCAAGTGGGATTTGGGTAGTATTACTTCTTAATGGTTTTGATCAGCTGATCCCCAAGTGGGACTTGAGTATTTTTACTTGTAAAACATTTGTACAGCTGAGTGATTTAGGTTATTCTTATCATTTTTTTCGTGGTGCCGAAGTGATTTTCAGGAAGTGCCTTCCAAGTTTTATTATTTGTGGTTTAGTTTCTATATTTTATCATGGAAGAGTACAATAATATAACAAGTAGAGGAAAACTGATCTTACAACTGGCCAAAGCACGAAGCGGATCTGCCTTATACGAGGTTCACGCGTCTGAGCCAGGACCGGCTTTTGCTGCAGGTGATTCGGGCTTTCATCCTCATAATGCAGTTGTAAGTACTTCTACAGGTGTATCGTATTCTTTGGATAATGAAAATAATTATACCTATCGCCAATGATAATATTGAAGTAGACGTCTTTGACAATGAGGTTCACGCATCAGAGCCAGGAACAGCTTTTTCTGTAGGGTATTCAGGTTTTCATCCGCACTATGACGTTGCAAGTACTTCTACAGGTCAATCGTGCCATTCTTCAGTTCATGAAAACAATAATTTCATCAATAATGAGAATGACCTCCGAAGAAAAAGGACCTCCTTCGTCTGTGTACAACACTTGCCATTCCTCAGGAATACCATTCGTGGTACAATGGAATTCCATCTATTTCGAAGGAAGGAGAAAGGCTCCTTGAACCCACAGAAGAAGAATATTTTTTCGAAGAAGATGTGGATTTTGAGTGAAAATTATATTGACTGAAAACTGATTTTATTGATTTCATTGATTTTATTATTACTGTAATCGTTACTTGTGTGACTATCCTGCCTGTAAACCTACTTAATATGACTATGTCAGGAATGGATGGCGAGCTAAGGCTGAAATTTGGCAGTGAAAAGTCTACAAGTAAATTACCTGGAGTTCGTAGGTTGGCAGCGGCCCCGTAGTCAGCGTTGCACAGGTTCTGACTTCGGGTACAGGTTATAGTACGGCTGTAAATCCCTAATAGAAAACTAATAATTTGGAAGCCTTGTGGCGGTTCGAAAGGTGACTCGAATGTTCTCAAAGGATGTGAAATAATCGCAATACGTGTAGGTGGGTGACTGAATTTATTATACGAAGCAATAACATTCGATGGGGTCGCGAAGGCGCAAAATCAAGTACACACGTAAAATATGATGAAAATGACTGACGCGAATTACGGAATTTACATGAACGGGGAGAAGCTACTAAGGTAAGTGTCAGATAATTGTAATGCAAAATTGTAGAAAGTGTGGCACCAGAGTCGAGGGTTCAGGCTGGGTTCAGGCGTTCGCTGATACGAGGGACATGGGACGATTCTTGGGGTCAAAGATGTGGAGAGTTCTGGAACAAACGGGTATAACCCCTTTTGTGACTCTCGTATAGGAAGTGTGATGCACAAAGCCTGAGGGGCGCTATTACGCGAAGGATATCGCTTAGATAAGGACAAGTAAGAAAGGTAATGATTCCTACCTCCGCTGGAACGGTGGTCCAAGTAGTCCAGGGATGGTCCTTCCGGGCTTCTGGTCCAGGGGATGGTTTCCTGGGGCTCCGGGGTTGCTGTGCGAGATGATGGTGTTCCTGCAACAACAGACTTTCCACGGCAGTACTGAGTTTACGTCTGGGTTCAGACGTGCCTTCAGGTGGGGTCTTCTCTCCTCCTCTCTTGCTCGACTATTATTAAGAATGTCCGAAATTGAAAGCCGTTTCCGTTGCCTAGTCCTCTCGTCTTCGTCACAGGGGTCAATCGCGGGGATGGGGAAAACTAAATACTCTTCTCTTTCTCTGAACCAACACAACTTCTCTACACCACTGTCTCAATCTAACTCAACTCAATAATCAACTAAAGGGGAGGATCGCAGGTCTGTTCTCAGGTAGATCTCGGTGAACTGTGTCGAGGTGTGGGGAGCGGGGGTATTTATACCCTTCCCCTCCCTTGCGCGTAGGGGAGGCGCAGAAGGATCCGGTTCCTCATGGTCCAACGCTGAAGCGGCGGAAGGGACCGCCCGAATCGGAGGGAAGAAACCGCCCGAGTCAAATTTGCGGGAAAACTCCGCTTTCAAAAGTGGCAATTTGACTACATTACCATGAACCATTAAAATGAATTTTTCTTGAAAAATATTTTATGTACGTAATTATAGAATAAAATGATTAGAATTGTGATTTTTTTAGGTTTAGTATTTTTCTGTGATAATAATGGGTAACGATTGAGTCGATAATAAAGAAAAAGTTATTTGAGTAGTTTATCTGTGATATAAAATAATATGTATACGTATGTGATATGAAAAAATGTATCTGTGATAATAAAATATTATATTTATATTTTCTGTGTATTTTTTTAATAAAAAACTATTATTATTTGTTTTAAAATTTAATCATTGGCTTTTTTCTATATTTTGCAACGAACGGTAAAAAATACCCAAGTCCAAGATTTTGAGAAAGTGAGGTACCCAAGTCCAGCCGGACCTACCGTTTTTCATGTAATAATGTCATGTAACAGCAAAGTTTAAACAAATGTATTGCAGAATATAGGATTGTATATAGTAAGGAATGTTATGAACCATGGTACATTAAATAATTCCATATATTCGATTTTTCCGACAACCACAAAATTTAAATTTGTGTTTTCCACAAAAATGAAAAAGTGGACTTGGGTAGTTTTCGCACTAACCCCACGATATATATGATTAGTGTGTCGGGAATTTAGATGGGGATGTTAGATACAGTGGTGAGCAGTGGCCAATTGCAATTGAAAACAACAGACACACAAACAAGCCTATGATTCCCCAATTGCAAACAATAAAGTAATCCAATAATTTACAAACTATTCCAAATTCAATTGAAAATTTTGATTGATTGATTGATCAATTGATTGAATAAATTGATTGATTGACTGAATCCAGCGCGTCCCTGGTGACAAGAGTATACAATTTCATTCACCCTGCTGCCGAAAATGCCTGTCGGTGCAAACTTCGGGACCTTAATGTGGACGAACGGCTGGACGTACGATGCTCCGGTAGTCTTAAACAACTCGCAAGTTCAAGAACTATTTAAAACCGTGAAAAAATTCACGTAAAACAAAGGTATAGGCGTTTTGAAAATTTCAACCCCTATTTTGAACCCCTTAGAGATGACTGACAGTAACGTCGAGCTTCGAGGACCAACTAGACGCCGAACGGAACCTATAACCCGAATTTCATCAATTTTTTTTCATGGTAACTAAGAAAAGTGGCCCGTACGGCGTACGGCGGACAGACAGAAATATTGGTTTATTATTGGTTTATTATTTTCAATAATGAACCATTGGAATCGAGCATGAAAAAAAAAATTCTTACCCCCCCTCAAAATTTGATGGTTTACGTTTCAAGGTATGTAGAATCCAAAACTGCAATAAAAATATTTCTGTCTGTCCGCCGTACGCCGTACGCCGTACGCCGTACGGGCCACTTTTCTTAGTTACCATGAAAAAAAATTGATGAAATTCGGGTTATAGGTTCCGTTCGGCGTCTAGTTGGTCCTCGAAGCTCGACGTTACTGTGAGTCATCTCTAAGGGGTTCAAAATAGGGGTTGAAATTTTCAAAACGCCTATACCATTTTTTTACTTAAATATTTTTACGGTTTTAAATAGTTCTTGAACTTGCGAGTTTTTTAAGACCATCCGGAGCATCGTACGTCCAGCCGTTCGTTCACAGTAAGGCCCCGAAGTTTGCACCGACAGGCATTTTCGACTCCAGTGTGAATGAAATTGTATACAATCCAAACCAAATCTCGTAACCAGAGACGCGCCCACAATAGGAATTTGTGAATACGGCCAATCATTGGTAGGGATCACCTGATTATATTGGCCGAGTATGAAGTCGAGTTGGTTGTTCTGTGATATTATTTAATTTGAAAAATGATGGCTCTTTTGGAGTTTGTTGGTAGGTAGTGAAACTTGAACAAACGTTGAAGTATTATTGATGGGTAAATTATTACTACGGTAAATCATTACTCAACGGTAAATTATTACACAACGGTTCATTATACCATCTACGTAGAAGGGGCTGGAGTTTGTTGGTAGGTACTTTTGCAACTTTTTTCACTCCTCATCAACAATTTCTTTTCAGAACTTCATTATGTGCGTTTCTTTTTGTTAGGTACTGTTTATCATCGGCAGAATAAATTATTTTAGCAACATTTAACTCGTGATTTAGGTAGGTACCTAGTAACGAGTACGGGGTTAGGTACTAACCTACGGAGGGTCTGCGATCTACATAATATGCATAGAATAGTACATATCATATTATATAGACGGGTTATTTATACATAGAGCTGTGATCTGTAACAGAAGGGTATTCTATACAAAATAATAAACCGTTGTGCAGGGATTTGCAGCGTTTTTTCAATAATGAACCATTGGAATCGAGCATGAAAAACGCTGCAAATCCCTGCACAACGGTTTATTATTTTGTATAGAATACCCTCCTGTTACAGATCACAGCTCTATGTATAGATAACCCTTCTATATAATATGATATGTACTATTCTCTTATATACATATTATGTAGATCGCAGACCCCCCTCCGTAGGTTAGTACCTAACCCCGTATTCGTTACTAGGTACCTACCTAAATCACGAGTTAAATGTTGCTAAAATAATTCTGCCGATGACAAACAGTACCTAACAAAAAGAAACACACATAATGAAGTTTTGAAAAGAAATTGTTGATGAGGAGTGAAAAAAGTTGCAAAAGTACCTACCAACAAACTCCAGCCCCTTCTACGTAGATGGTATAATGCACCGTTGTGTAATAATTTACCGTTGAGTAATGATTTACCATAGTAATAATTTACCCATCAATAATACTTCAACGTTTGTTCAAGTTTCACTACCTACCAACAAACTCCAAAAGAGCCATCATTTTTCAAATGAAATAACATCACAGAACAACCAACTCGACTTCATACTCCGCCAATATAATCAGGTGATCCCTACCAATGATTGGCCGTATTCACAAATTCCTATTGTGGGCGCGTCTCTGGTTACGAGATTTGGTTTGAATTGTATACAATTTCATTCACACTGGAGTCGAAAATGCCTGTCGGTGCAAACTTTGAGGCCTTACTGTGAACGAACGGCTGGACGTACGATGCTCCGGATGGTCTTAAAAAACTCGCAAGTTCAAGAACTATTTAAAACCGTAAAAATATTTACGTAAAAAATGGTATAGGCGTTTTGAAAATTTCAACCCCTATTTTGAACCCCTTAGAGATGACTCACAGTAACGTCGAGCTTCGAGGACCAACTAGACGCCGAACGGAACCTATAACCCGAATTTCATCAATTTTTTTTCATGGTAACTAAGAAAAGTGGCCCGTACGGCGTACGGCGTACGGCGGACAGACAGAAATATTTTTATTGCAGTTTTGGATTCTACATACCTTGAAACGTAAAACATCAAATTTTGAGGGGGGGTAAGAATTTTTTTTTTCATGCTCGATTCCAATGGTTCATTATTGAAAATAATAAACCAAAAAAAAATTCTTACCCCCCCTCAAAATTTGATGGTTTACGTTTCAAGGTATGTAGAATCCAAAACTGCAATAAAAATATTTCTGTCTGTCCGCCGTACGCCGTACGGGGTACGCCGTACGGGCCACTTTTCTTAGTTACCATGAAAAAAAATTGATGAAATTCGGGTTATAGGTTCCGTTCGGCGTCTAGTTGGTCCTCGAAGCTCGACGTTAGTGTCAGTCATCTCTAAGGGGTTCAAAATAGGGGTTGAAATTTTCAAAACGCCTATACCATTTTTTTACGTGAATATTTTTACGGTTTTAAATAGTTCTTGAACTTGCGAGTTTTTTAAGACCATCCGGAGCATCGTACGTCCAGCCGCTCGTTCACAGTAAGGCCCCGAAGTTTGCACCGACAGACATTTTCGACTCCAGTGTGAATGAAATTGTATACAATTCAAACCAAATGTCGTAACCAGAGACGCGCCCACAATAGGAAATTTGGTGGAGATAAGATCATTGCTAGGGATCACCTGATTATATTGGCGGAGTATGAAGTCGAGTTGGTTGTTCTGTCATATTATTTCATTTGAAAAATGACGGCTCTTTTTGAGTTTGTTGGTAGGTAGTGAAACTTGAACAAACGTTGATGTATTTTTGATGGGTAAATTATTACTACGGTAAATCATTACTCAACGGTAAATTATTACACAACGGTCCATTATACCATCTACGTAGAAGGGGCTGGAGTTTGTTAGTAGGTACTTTCGCAACTTTTTTCACTCCTCATCAACAATTTCTTTTCAGAACTTCATTATGTGTGTTTCTTTTGTTAGGTACTGTTTGTCATCGGCAGAATTATTTTAGCAACATTTAACTCGTGATTTAGGTAGGTACCTAGTAACGAGTACGGGGTTAGGTACTAACCTACGGAGGGTCTGCGATCTACATAATATGTATAGAATAGTACATATCATATTATATAGACGGGTTATCTATACATAGAGATGTGATCTGTAACGGAAGGGTATTCTATACAAAATAATAAACCGTTGTGCAGGGATTTGCAGCGTTTTTTATTGCAGTTTTGGATTCTACATACCTTGAAACGTAAACCATCAAATTTTGAGGGGGGGTTAGAATTTTTTTTTTCATGCTCGATTCCAATGGTTCATTATTGAAAATAATAAACCAAAACTTGTAAAAAAAGGTTACCAAAATTGACTGTTCTTTAGAAGAGTATGAAGGCGTATGTAACAGATGAAACTGTGACTGAGCTTCTAAAAGTTGTTCATAATCTGGTGGAAACTGGGATGAGCTTATTCGCAGTAGTTAACCTAAATGGTGGTCGTTTAATCGGTTTCTAACGTTGTTTTTGGAAAAGCTTGTAAAAAAAAAATTGTACTCCACATCGCCATGCTACCGATGTACAGACATCTACTATGGCACTACGCCTACAGGAGGAATACATCTTGTCCTATGCGTAATTGTAGGGGTTATTCGAAACCATGTCGCGGGCCGGACTGACTAGCCCGAAGGGCCGTACTTTGCCCATGTATGTCCTAGATGGTCCCCCTACTAATACTACAGAACGAATAGATCATGAGTACGGCCACTGCCTACGCGGATTCATTACGAACCAATGGCCCGATTTTGCACAAATTTAGTGTCGCGGAGCGCGATTAGTTTACATTTATTATAAATTATGTTCCATCATTAGGGTTCTTTCTGGCTTCAGTTTACCGCCGTTGAGTTCGTTTCCGGGTCGCGTGTCATATGAGATTTAGACCAGATGTTAGAGAGAAAAAAGAGTGTTGAACGGTTGGTGAAGGATTTTGAATAGTATAACTGGATTGTACGGTTGTCAGAGCTGTCGAGTTTAATATAATTATCTAGCTAGTTGAAAGACTGAATATTGACTTCTTATATTGAACAATTAGAGATAGTCCGTGAAATTCTCGACAAGTGGTGCCGAAACCCGGGAACCAGAAGAAGAGTGACGTTATTCAGAAGCTGCCCCAGCCGAAGGTTTCTTTCACTTGGGACAAGAAATTGAGCCGAGCCAGACGAAGTACCTCTTCAATTGGCATTGATCTTTACAGTTCTAAGTTAAACATTAATATGAGTATTTTGAGGCAAGTAAAGGAGGAGCTCCTCAACCAGTGCGAGATGATAGACGGATTTTTGGAGGCCGAGTATGATCTTCATGAGGCCAAATATTATTGACAGATCTCACAAGCCTCACGGAATATTTTGACTCCGTAATGCCTCAGGAGGAGCCTAGTGTATCCAGGACGGAAAAGCAGTCCAGGAGAGCCAAAAGGGGTGAAGAGGACCCTGAATTCATGAAGGATGTTTTAAAGGCTGGGTTTCGGGCTCTTAGATCCTTTGAAAGGTTGGAAAATGAAATTAAACGTCATACCTGCCCACGTAACGTTGAACGTAACGTTGAAGTTCCTACTGTGAGGCCCAAAATCACTGTAAGACTTCCGGAGTTATCAATTGAACCTTTTGATGGCGATTCATTCCAATTCACCGAATTTTGGCAAATGTTTGACATTAATATTCACATAAATGAATCTCTCTCAGACGTAGAAAAGTTTAATTACTTGGTTTCTCTTCTATCGGAGAATGCCAAGCAATACATTGCTGGCCTTCAAATTTCTCATGAAAACTATCCAACCGCAATCAAAATTCTCCAAGAAAAATATGGCAATGTTGAGCGTCTAATTACCAGACACTAGCTAATAATAACACCGGAGTAGCTGGAGTGTTGCTTCTAGATGGTCACCTATTAATTTAAAAATCGGATCATTGGTTATGAGTAATGCGCATGCGCACGCGATATCTGGAATACTGAATTTCTCACGAACCTATGGTCTGACCTTGACGACATTTTCAGGAACTTTTCTTTAAACTACAAGGAGGAATTTTCATTCAATTTCATCCAAGCTACACGTTATGCTTCAAGCATAACAACAAATGAATATAGATAAAATTCTTGACGGCATATTTATGCAACTGCACTCGATTTAGGGCTTTCCTGGAGGAAGCGCGAGGGTAGGAATTGACCACAGAAAACCGTGATCCAAACAGAAGGGGCATCTATACAGGTAAATAATGAACAGTTGTGTAATAATTTACAGTTTTTTCCTCCACATTCCGCCAACAACACACGTAAACCTGCTTTGAATGTTACGGTTGAATGAAAAGCGGAATCCCGGACCAGGTATAACTCCCGAGTACAGCCCAAGCGCATCAAGTCGCCTGTCGTCTTTTTCAACTGTTTGAAAGTAGAAAGGGGGAGAGTTTCAATTCGTTAACGGTGCTGGCTCGGGATGGAGGAAAAATGTATGTTCCCTCGAGAAATGGTTTTCCATTCAGAATCGTCCGCTACATAAATCTCTTGTCGGAGTACTTTTAATCCGCTAACTTTTTCAACTCTTCTGCCGCCCTACGATCACTCTCCGTTTTTCCGGTCAGGGAAAGAAAATGAGATCGGCATTGACATGGTACAGCTTGTTTGGGATCACCATCCTACAGTAGGTATCACCAGCTACTGAAATGGATCGAGAATTTTTAGTAAGTACTTGAATGAATTTTTGAAAAGTGCTTCCATTCTGATCCATTTCAGAGCAATTTGTATATGTGTCAGTGAAACCCAAAGCTCTTATCATTGGTAATTCGTAGAAGTTCGTGTCTAATAAGCGCGACATTCGTAGAAGGGCCTAGTATGATAAGAGTGATTTGTATTATCCATAAGCGCGAGGGTTTACAGTAAGAAACACTTGTGTCAGCATGAACCACAGCTCCCCCAGCTCTGACTGTCTCCCGATTCCTTTGATTGATTACTCGAAAAGTGACTGCATACTTTCATGTCAAAGTAACTAAGAAAGCTGTTGCCTGTTTAGCGCTTGACAATTACAGATATTTATGTCAATACTTCAGTAGGTACGCCAAAACCATGGGAATGAAGCAGCAAGTTAAAATAATGACAAAACGCTTCAAATTATTACACAACGGTTTATTATTTACCTAACTGTGTAGATGCCCCTTCTGAGAAGAATGCTGTTTCCTTGGTCAATACCTACTCTCGAGCTCCCCCCAGGAAATCCCTAAATCGTGTATTGAAGCTGGCCCGGGAATTACAGTTTCACAAAAATGCGCGGGATTCAATAATTCAAATCATTAATTATTTGTTGTTATCCATGAACCATAAGGTAAATAATAAACCGTTGTGTAAGAAAACCGCTGTATAATAAACCGTTGTGTAATAATTTACCAGTATGAATGCCCCTTCTGCGTAGATCACTGTTTTCTGTGGTCAATACGTACCCCCACGAAAGCCATAAATCAGGCACTGCAACCGGCCCGGGAATTATGTTGTATAGTTTCATAAAAATGCGCGGGATTCAACAATTCAATCATTACTAATTATTTGTTGTTATTCATGAAGCATAAAGTTTGTTCAAGTTGCAAAAGTAGGTACCTATCAACACAACCGAAAATAGCCATCAGTTTTCAAACGAAATTATATCACAGACGACCACCACTCGACGTCATACCAATCCATGATTATAATCAGGTGATCCCTAGCAATGATATCTAGGCCGGATTTATAACGTTTGATTCACGATCATGTTGACGAAGCTTTTCAGTGTAATACTCCGGGTGGTCTCAAAAAATGCTTTAGTTCATGATCAGTTTAAAAACCATACCCTTCCACTGAGTTTTCGAGGTACGGCGTTCTGAAAATTTCAACCTCTATTTTGAACCCCTTGGAGATGACTGACAGTAACGCCGAGCTTCGAGACCAGCTAGACCCCAAATGGGACCTACAAATCAAATTTCATTAATTTTGTTTCATGGTAACTAAGGAAAGTGCGAAGTATGGCGTACGGTGGGCGGACAGAAAACTGTTTCCCCCATTTTCGGATTCTACATACCTTGAAACGGAAACCGGGCGAATTTTGACTAAAACGCTGGAGTTTTCAATTGTTACTCGAACTCAAGTTACTTCATTTGCAGTTCTTTTAATTTCCTCTTCCCTTTCCGCCTCTCCTCGAAGTGGGCCAAAGGGATTGTCCTTTGCTTCTCGAGGAGTTTATTGAGAGGTGTAAATCTTGGTTCGCATTCAGGCGGAGAGTTCCTTCCGTGAAAGAATCCTCTCCTTCTCTTCGGACCTCTTTGCCTACAAATGAAAAAAGTGGAGAACAGAAAAGATCGAGGGTGTCAGAGAAGACAGGAAGAGGGCGGAGAGGTTAGCGGCTGACTACCAATTCAGGCTTTAAGCAGAGAATTAATTCACCTTCTCGCTGAGGATCGTATCCCCTGGAAAACCCCTAGCAACGCCTTTGGTGAACTGACGGCGGCATTATTTTACCTTAATACCCCTCCACCACCCCCACCACACCACAGTGCCATCATTTTCTTTTCAACCTCCTATTCCAACCCGGAGGACCAATATCAATCCTGAATATTCAACCTGAGGGTCCGACCCCTTGCATCGGAATTCTCGGTCGAGGAATGAAAAAATTGAACCTATTGATGAAGAAGAGGAGAAATAATAGGGAGGAGGTGGATGAGGCTGAGCGGGTGAGATGATGAAAACCCATAATTTTCTGAAATTCCAATATAAGCAGAGAGGAAACAGAAGACTTCCTCTCAATACCGCTATAACTTGGTTACGTCATGAGTGGCTGACAGATGTGTTCACGACAAACCAATGCACCCTTATTTTGTTTCTGAGTGTACCAAAGTGGCGGGAGCCTTGCAACCACTTGCAGGAGGAAACTATTTGTGTGTCCTCTCAACTCAAAATTTGCTCTCGCGATTAGCGTTCCATTCTTTTGGTTTATTATTTTCAATAATGAACCTTTGGAATAGAGCATGGAAAAAAAAATTTAACCCCTCCCCTCAAAATTTGACGGTTTCCGTTTCAAGGTAGGTATATGTAGAATCCGAAAATGCAATAAAAAAAATTTCTGTCCGTCCGCCGTACGCCATGCCGTACTACGCACTTATCTTAGTTACCATGAACCAAAATTGACGAAATCCGGTTTATAGGTCCCATTTGGGGTCGAGTTGGTCCTCGAAGCTCGACGTTAATGTCAGACATCCTTAAGGGGGGTAAAATAGGGGTTGAAGTCTCCAGGACGCCGTTTTCTCGAATTTTTTTACGGTTTTGAATAGTTCTCGAACTTAGGAGTTTTTTAGGACCACCCGGAGCATTGCACGTCCAGCCGATCGTTCACAGTAAGGCCCAGAAGTTTGCACCGACAGGCATTTTCAACAGGATGGTGAATGAAATTGTACACATTCAGCCCAGATATCATCACTAGGGACGCGCTGACAATCGGGAATGGGCCCGAGATCACCATTGCAAGGGAGCACCTGATTACAATCACAGAGTATGAAGTCGAGTTGGTTGTACTGTGACATTATTTCATTTGAAAAATGATGGCTGTTTTGGAGTTTGTTGATAGGTAGTGAAACTTGAACAAACGTTGAAGTATTATTGATGGGTAAATTATTACACAACGGTAAATTATTACACAACGGTTCATTATAACATCTACGTAGAAGGGGCTGGAGTTTGTTGGTACGTAGGTACGTTTGCAATTTTTTTCACTCCACATCAACAATTTCCCTTTTTTTTTCCTTTTATTATTGGCATTGTTTATTCAACATTGAGCCATACATCCATCATTCATATTTACAGTTTACATAGTACTTAAATTTAACATAATAAATAAATAAATAAATACATTGTCTTTTATTACAAAATTGATTACATCACAATATTATTTGAATTTATAAATGAATAAATCGCTTGCCAGACTTGTATCTTCGCTGCAGCCAACAGAGTTGCATAGCTGAATGGGGTGGTCACTAACGGGTGAACATGGCGGAACATCGTTTCCCTGCTCAACGCATAAAGCGGGCACACCATAATGGTATGCTCCGCAACACCATAGGGCCCCCCACAGGCGCAGACAGGGTTATCTTTTTTTCCAATCTTGTATAGATATGCGGGACATATTACGTGGTTCGCTCTCAGACGGCATAAGATTCGGATAAACCGTTTCTCCTTGTTAATAGCTTTGAACCAGGGTATCATACGAACTCGCGGATTAATGTCCTTGAAAAATCGACCACTGATCCCTTTTTCAAAAGCGGACTGCCACTCACGTAGCTTTTGAACTTTGGAGAAAGCGTAAAATTCTTCTTTGGGCAGCCTTGTTTCCAAAAAGGTTCCGTTATTAGCAGCGTTTTTAGCCGCCATGTCTACCCTTTCATTGTGGATTAGACCAACATGGGACCGAACCCAAACAAAATCCACCCTTACTCCGCCGGCGTTGCAACGATTAACAAGCCTGACTACTTCTAAAATTAAACTGTTTTTATACTTGACAAGATAAGGTGATGCTAATGTGCGTAAAGAGCTTAGAGAATCTGAGCAGATGACGACATTTGGGTGTGGTGATTGGTAGTTTGAGGAAAGTACATATTTGAGTGCTTGAATGATACCAATCAGTTCAGCAGAGTAACTGCTGGTTTCCTTCGGTAATTTAAACTTCTCCACCACATCCAATTCGACATCGAGAAAGGCTGCACCGACCCGCTCACCAGTTTTGGATCCATCAGTATATATTAGCTTACAAGCATTCTATCTAGTTTCTATAAATTCAGAGAAAATTGCATTTATAGCGATTCGGCCTTCCGTGGGAGAAAATGTAGATATAACAATCTTGGTGAACAAAATTGGATATTCAACGCTAAAAATGGAATTATTTCGATTACAAGAAAGGTTTCCCAGTACAGGGTCTAACTTAATAAAACTTGTAACCAACGGTGGCACAGTCCTCCCACTCCATTTCCCTTCAGAACATCATTATTTGCGTATCTTTTTGCCATTTTAGTTACTGTTTGTCATCGACAGAATTATTTCAGCAACATTTAGCTCGTGATTTAGGTAGGTACCTAGTAACGAGTACGGGGTTAGTAAATATTACAGTATTGTAGTACATATTATATTATATAGAAGGGTTATCTATACGGAGAGCTGTGATCTGTAACAGAAGGGTATTCTGTACAAAATAATAAACCGTTGTGCAGGGATTTGCAGCGTTTTCGTTTGAAAACAGGCGGCGTGAACTACTTTACGAGGCCCGGGACATTCTTCAGGCCTCCCCCAGCTCTTCCGGGAAATCTTTCCTTTCTGTGAATTATGCGCTGGGTTGGGGCGCGATGGCGTTGTGGTGTAGAGGGAATGCTTTTAAAATTTGACCCGGTATCCCCCCTTTCCCCCCACCACCACCAACCCAACTCGCGCTATTTTTCCATTTTTTTTTTTTTCATTCGACGGTCCCCGGAGATTTTTTTTTTTAAATAATGAGCTCGTTTAAAGTGGGACGGACGCGATGTGGAGGTGTGAAGGTGGAGGGGGTAAAGGGAGAGCGCATGCGCAGAGCGTAGTACTACGGTAGCGGAGGCTATTGATCCGAGAAGGGGAGCCGCTTCGACTCCCTCTGGAAACCCGCCCTTGGCAGCCGCCCCAACCGTCTAATTAGAAACCCAGTTCTAATCTAACAATTAGTTAGCTTCCTCGGTGATCGATGGCGATGATAGTTGACCGGGGTAACGTGGGGAAACGCTGTTGCGGGCGGAATTCCTCGGGGTTTTCGCACATGTTTCGCGCGCCTTCAGCGTCGGAGTTTCCTCCCCCCCCCCCCCCCCCCCACCATCACCACCACACACACAGTCCAGGAGTTTCCTTTGAAGAGAGGGTTCTAACGAGGGCTCTCATCGGTTTTCGTCAATAAATTAACCTTTCGTTGAATGATCCAACCCTTCTCAGCTGTTATCGGCGTGGCAGGTTCCTTTGCGATGCCGTTTTAAATTTCAACCGGGTCGAGATACGCCCTGCGATACGATATATCATACGATACGACATTTTTTTTAAACCTACCTTCATTGACGTTGTGCTCATCAATAAAAATACTCTCTAACAACTTGAGATTGGATGTTGAACTGATGGAAGACAAATCAGTACTAACCACTGCTGAAACTAGGTGCTGGTAGCCATATTGCATTAGTGTTGCTACAGGCTTGAAACAGAAAGTAATTCCTTTTTTCCAAGGGCTGGCAGAATTTTTCAAAAACTTCTAGGGAGTGAGGTGGAAACTTAGTGACAAGCATAAAAATTGATGTAAACTCAAATGTGTCATGTATATTCCTTCTTTATGATCATATTCAAATTGAGTAACATATCCTCCAGTGGAAAAGACTTCTCTTTGGTTCAAAAGCATATAATAATTTCGGCTAAAATTACCTAAACCTGAGAAACTCTTGGTTGTGACAGCCTAGGGAGTGAGGAATTGTGTATTTACATACATACCATCCCATAGATAATTAACATTTTTCATGTTGAATATTATGGGTACGGAGTACTGAAGGGTCTGCGATCATTTAAAAAAAAGTATGCTGAAAGATATGAATTTGTTGCCATCACAGCCTCGTGACACAAAATGCACCGAAATTTTGAAATGACCCGTATACTTAGTTCTGCAGTTGTATCTGACGATACGATTCTCGATGTTATCTATGATCATTATTTTTATTAACCTTTTAAATCCCTATTTGAACAATCGTTTCCTATTCAGATAATTACATTGGTAACGTAACAAACTGCCACTTTCCAATTACTAGCTAATTCAATAAATTTGACCAATTAATTAATTTGAAATAAACTAGGTATCTGTTTTTGCGCAAAGTAGACTGAACTACCGCAGAACTTGGAATTCGACCAATGAAACTGCCTTTTTTTGGTCGACAGTCACTGGTCCATACCATTATATTGGTGACACCAAGCAATTTTCGACCATAAAACAACTCAGATTCACTTTTTTTATGCCAAAAAAAAATATCCCTCTCTAGAATCATCATCGTTTGTAACAACAAAATTTTAGTGACATAAATAATTTTATTCCCAAGCTAAGGTTAGATATCATCTGGAGTTAAACACATCATTAAGATGGGGGAGATTTAACTAATCTAATGGAGGAGGGATAAAACTAATTCACTGAATTTCTTTATGCACCTTATGTTGTAAGCCATCTTGCAATGTGGAATAAATAAAAATAAACATTTCGCTTATCATGAATTTATTCAGTACAAAGTTTTTCACTCAACTTCTGAGCATCATCAGGTAAGTACTCACATAAAATTTTTTTAATGTAAGAACTCACATACAATTTTTTTATGTGAGTACTTACCTGATGATGCTCAGAAGTTGAGTGAAAAGCTTTGTACTGAATAAATTGGTGATAAGCAAAAGGTTTATTTTTATTTATTCTACATTGTTGGATAAAACTAAATTTTCTTCTTCTTTTCTTTTTATTCGTTTATTTTGGCTAGGTTTTCGCCTAGATTTGTTGGCTAGGTTTATTCTGGCTAGTATATTCATTATTTTACATGTGAATTTTTCAAATAAATAATAAAACTAAATTTGTGGCTTATAAAAATTTGAGCTTTGAATATCATTTTTCTTCTTCAAGTCCTATCACACTGTGGCCTAGGACCGAAGCTAAGGTTAGATATCGTCTGGAATTAAACACATCATTAAGATGGGGCGATTTTTTTAAGGGATAAAACTAAATTTTCTTCTTCTTCTTCTTTTACTTTTATTCGTTTATTTTGGCTAGGTTTTCGCCTAGATTTGTTGGCTAGGTTTATGTTAGCTAGATTTACTAGACAATTCATTATTTTACATGTGAATTTTTCAAATAAATAATAAAACTAAATTTGTGGCTTCTCTAAACAATTTAAGATTTGAATATAATTTTTCTTCTTCAAGTCCTATCACACTGTGACCTAGGAGCATCTGTTTTGTTCTAGAACTTCAAGGAATAAGTATCACTTTCTTCGTAATACTTTCCGAAATTAAACTGAAATGAGCACTGTGTTGGCCTCAGGAAATGACCAACCAGCGCAATTTTCCTGCTCCGGCTAAATTATAAACTGTCCCGAAGGGCAGTGCTCTGTGCCTATCATCTCTTTCCCACAGCTGGATGTCTTACTGTTTGATCTGTTGGGTTCATACGTCTTCTGCTCAGATTAGTTATGGTTGCCAGCGAAAAACAATGCGTGCCGTTCTTTTTAAAAATTTACTACTACTACTACTACTACTACTTTGTACAGTTGACAACGACGTTCTTCATGCGTTACAGCAAGTCACAAGCGGAGCACTTTTGGAAACACCGTTTCCGAGCGTATCCGTGGTTTGTACGCAGTCTGGTGAGCTGCCGCGGCCCTATGACATACCTTCATTTCAGCGTACAGTGTGACATGTTTACAGTGGGAAGTTCTCGATGGTGGAAATATCCCTTCATAATGGCTGTTTCGTCGTGCCACGTATTGTTCCTGATCTGTCAGAGAACGGTAAGAGAGAGGGCAGGGGCAACCTGTTTATAACCATTTCCATCGTCCCAGCTTCGTTTCCGTGTACGTTGCTGTGGTAATCCATATCTTGTTGAAATCTGGGGTTACATTCAGAATGGTCTGAAACGGATTTGTACAGGAGAATTTTTCAAAAATTCCTTTACTAAAAATGGTAAACTCATTACAACAGAATATTTTCTTCGAAAAATTGCAAAATTAAAGTTACTGAAATGTCTACTTCTACCATATTAATGAACTTTTTTGATAGTACATTACAAACAATGGTTTGATCATCGAAGCCAGCATAACAATTTATTTCGTTTTTATTAACAACAAACAAAGTTTCATTAACTTTGTTCTTCATTTAAATCTATATTTGAATCAGTATACTAAAAAATATCAATACTTATTCATAATACTTTTTGATACTTCTGAAAAATACAGATACGATTGTCTATACTTTTTGAAGTATCGAACATCCCTAACTTTCCCATTACTTCGGAACGTCTGTAGATGTTCGAAAACTACGACTAATTATGTATCGAGCCTTCTATCAGCAACTTGAACTAAACACAGTGCTCCCTTCTCATGGAATCCAACGCGTCAGTCCAGCTGGACTAATATCAAAGGCAAAGTGAGGAGCCTCTGATCCGTTTGACAGAATGCAACGTCCCTCGGCAGACGTTGTAAATAGACGTATGCGGTCGCTATCTCCAGCCTTCAGCTCCCCATCGATTTTCGACATTCCGTTTCAACTTCGTCCCCTCTCCAGTGCTCGCTACCTACGACGCACCTTCATCAATTTCAAACCACTCTGCGTTCCACTCATAATATAATATATGTGAGATCCGGCGCGATCGATACTGTGGGTACTCTAAAATTTCCTGATTCGCCAATTCTCAAGAACACCTCAGAATGAAGCTGTAAGCTTCCACAACTGGGTGCGCTCCGACATCAACAAGATGCTACCATAATTTTATTGATTTAAAATGCATTTTAGAATAGACAGCTCAGACTAGGTGGTCCGTTCAACTTGTTTTGAATAATTGTAGGTACTTGTTTCGGAGTACTTCAAGGATAGATACTGCATTGCTGCTCGTTGGTCAACGTGTAAAACGTACCTACTTTACACACGCGTACACAGCAAATCACAGTCAGCTTCTTAACCTGCCCCACTAACGGGTCCGCTGATCAGGGAACTTATGTAGGTATGCCCAGAAAATAAGAATCTCCCGGGTTGAATGTTGGGGAAACGGACGTAGGGTCCGTACTCATAATAATAGTCTCGAACGCTTTCGGGATTAATGTGTTCCATCGAAATCGACATAAAAGCGAGAAATATTTAAACCAATTATACTTCGGTAGGTAGAGATTTGTTAATAACTGGCAGCAGTCTCTTTTCTGCGCTAAGAGCCAATAATACCTACCTATTTCCTGCTCCAATCCCCGAAAAAGCCCCTTAGTCCGGAATCCCACTCCCTCATAATCGCTATCCTCGTCAATATCTAGAAAACTATCAAAGCCATTCCGTTAAAACTACAGTAGTCCCATAACCCCTCTGCGCTTAACCAACATGTTACAAACTTATTCTATTACTCTGTCCAACGAACATGGCATCTTCCATCCTTTACCAAAACATCAAACCTAATGTATTCGCTCCCCTTCCAACCGATCCGAAGTGGCGCAAATATCACGTGTACACCCTCCAAATTTCAAATCTTCAGAACCAAATTAGCAGGTTTTGTGGCAACATGGAAAATAATGTCATTCGCAACTTCGAATGAAATTATTTCAGCTTGTTCGACATCGAACTATACGTCTACCTGCACCAATCGACGCTGCTCATGACTTCATGCGGGGACAACGTAATAATACGTCGTGCCTACCCTATTAACCTCCGTCATTATTAATCCCTGAGGAGCCCACGGTACTCGAGATGCCTCTCGAATGCCTGTGGTTCTCTCACGTCTTCCGCAGGGGATGCATTCAACTGGGTACATCCTCCTTCCCGCAGCATCTCTGTACCAGACAGTCGCCATAGCAACTGTTGAGGCGAAGTTCCGCTCCCTCTCGCCTGCGTTTCCTCTCGATTCCCACCTCTCATACCGACCGAAAATCATGATGGGATCAACATCGATTCCATACTCTCTCCGTTTGCCACTGGATAAATCAATGCAAAAAGATGTGGTAGCTAAATAGATGAAGCACTCCCCAAACAAGCACATAGTTGTCCATTGAATTAGTGGGAAATCGAATGAGGTGGAATGCGTACATGCATACAATGGTTACCAGTGGGATACATTCAGTATTCCCGCGATGCCTATTACATGCGGCCTATTGTTCTGAAAGATTTAAGGGAAGGGGGATGGTTTCCATCTTAAGAAATTCAAATCTGAATTTAAATAAAAATAAAATCTATAAGTTTCGAGCCGCATTGATCAAAATTCAACTCAGCTGAGGGGGGAAAAATTTAACTCAGACTTGAAATACATCTATCTCATCATTCAGTTTGAAAGCTCAAAATTTCAAGCCGTATAAGTAGCTTTATGCATCCTCACTACCGACGGTAGGGAAGCCTTGGATTCTTGATTGAGAAAAAAAATTAATTTCCTCCAAAATGAAAATTTCCACTACCACTTTGCGTTTCAGACATCAGGGAACATTTTTGGTTTCGTGTCTGTCTGTGGTAATTCCTTACAACGCCCATAACTATCCGAAATAATGGTCGAAATGGGCTGGAATTTGAAGGGAAGGTGCGGGTTGGGTCACAGATGGTCCCATACCAAAATCATTGAAAAAGTATGGTAACTTTCGGCTGCGCATGCGCAAATTTAGAATACTTGAAAAGCTCATAACTACCCTAAAATAATATCATTGAAATGAGATCAAACTTAGATCAGGAATACTACTTTGATAGTTCTAAATGAATTTCATTGGAATCGTACTGTAACTTTCGTCTGCGCATGCGCGAACATGAAATGTTGACCACTTTTTGTAACGCTTCTAACTACGCGAAAAACAGTCGTAGAGAGCTGAAATTCTGAGGGTACACGCGGGTTGGATCGCAAATGGTTCCGTTTCAAAATCATGGAAATCGTTTCGTCTGCGCATGCGCAAACGTGAAATACTTGAAACGCCCGTAACGCTTTAAATATCGCTGAAAAGAGCTCAGATTTGGAGGGTCGATCAACAATAATTCTCTGATACTTAGTTCTATAAGAATTTCATTCGACTGCGCAAGCGCGAACATGAAATGTTGCCCGTTTCCTTGTTCGCTTCTAACTACGCGAAAAATAGTCGTAGAGGTGAAATTTTGAGGGTACACGTGGGTTAGATCGCCGATGGTCCCGTATCAAACTGAACCTACCCAACTATTCTATACGTTCATGTGATTCAAGTGAGGGAGACTTTTTTATACGGAAAACTGAGATACACCCTCCCCCCCCCCCTTAACAGGCAACTGCCCTGCTGCTGCTGCTTGACACTGGTACGTTCGATTATCATTATGATGACATCATAATCAGGCCATGCGTGTCCATATCTGATTATTACGCATAATTGTTTCTTGGAGTGTGAAGAACTGTGTCAAATGTAATACACTCTCCCCACCATTAATTTCATCTACCGACGCTATATTTTCTCTCTGATTCATATGTTGTACGTCTTCGAAATTTCTTACGGGTTTGTTGCTGATGCAAATTTTTGCAGTGCAGCTTCAAAATTTTAATAACCATGTACGAGCCATCTACTAAAACTGAAGCGTCTGTTTTGCAACTTATCAGTCGGCAAAGTTCCAGAAACTTTGAACTTCGAAGCCTTTTCTCCCTCCTCTTAGCATCGCCCTGAGAGAGACCGAGTAATTAAAATCGCCCCGGGCGAACCCACTCTTATAAAACTAATTGCCAATTTATAATTTTTTCCCCGACTCATCCCAAGTTTAAAACCCTTAACAAACTTTGCGCCCTTATTCCTGACTATATGGACCATATTCTCCACTTATCAGCATAATACAGCTGCTTAACCCAACCGGTATAATCTCCGTTGAGTAGTGAATGATTTAGTTTCGCCTCGGGCTATCGGTGGGATCACGGGTCGTTGGATTACTGAAGCATAAAATACTTTCGAGAACCTAAAACCTTGAAACGGGATACGAAGGTCTTGTTATCGAATTCCTCCATAAGCCTCTTAGGAGAGGGCGTAGTGGTTCATGGTGAACCAGTGGTATCTTTCAATTTATACTCGTAATCGGGATGAAGATTCTAAAAATAAAATCGCTTGAAAAAATGAGATAGGGCGGTTATCAACAGGAGGGTTGCACTGAGTTCAACAGATCCATATGACATGGATAATTACTCTAGAATACCTAATGAGCGAAAGCAGCTTTGTTGTGCCGGTTGCAAATGACATCCTAATTCCTGCACACTGAACAGTGCACAGTGGGCTGATTGTGTACGACGAGGCTGATAGAATGCACGGGTGCAGTGATAACCTCTATATTTTGACACAGTTACTCGCTTCTAACGACTGAAATTACGATCGTATGCACTAGTGTACTAACCAAGTTTGAAATGGCCCTCACCGGCTGCAGACGGAGTAGAATGCCTCTAAAAAAAAAGTGAGTCGAATCAAATCCAGATGACCCACCATTAGCTGTAGTACTTATAGGAGTCATTCTCATAGAAGGTGTACTTTTTAATGAAATTTTCATCGTCTGAAAATCAGCCAAATATTGATTATTTTTTAATGAAATTACGTTCTACCAAGTGTCTGAATGAAGTCCTGAATGCAGCAGCGCTACAATGCTATATACTTTTTTTGCTATATAAACAATTTTACAAATGCCAGATTAATGAGAACCAGATGAATAAGATCATCACTTAGATTCAAAATCTCCTGAATAATGTTTAAAATAATACCTAAAATATTGTCAGATTGTATGGACATTCATCTTATTAACATGCAAATGAACATTCAACGATTGTGACAAGTTATCTAGTGGAGCCAGCGGCCAGATGCATGAGGGTCCAAAATTTTCAGAACATGAATGTTAGAAACTGTTTTATAGGCAAATCCGTTCCAGAGCATCCTGAGTTCATCCCTACATTTTAACACAATTTATACGTACATTTATATATATTTATTTACGTGTCACTCCAAACGATAACTGACCTTGGGTACGTGATAAAAATTACACATTTCGCCAGTGAAACGTTCTTATTGCCAAACAAAAAGATGAGTTCGAAGATGAACTATTTTCAAAAATTCTAAGGGGGTCTAGTTTGTTTTTATGGTAAAAAACTGGTAAGGCGACTAAAATTGCGACATAAAAGCACGGGAAGTGTTATGGAAGGATGAGTAAAGATAGAAAAATACCACTTCATTGTTTTTCAAACAGAATAGCTGTCAAACTTGGAATGGGGGGGAAGGGGGGTGGAGAGGTGGAGGGGGGAGGAGGGGGTGTGCCAACAATTGGTATTAAGGGCTAAAATATATAGGTTCACCTGACATTGTGTGGGATGGTGATTCACGACAGAAAGAGGGACATTTGATGAAGAAATATTTTTCATATTCATATACACATTCATACATTTCAGAAATATTCACATTGCTCGTTTGTAATCAAATGAAGATGATATTATTTACATGTTTATTCATGTTTGATTTACCGTTTAATCTGCCATTGCTGTATTTGTTTGTTACTGCTGTGATTGATCACATTCTTGAAGATTTAATTTTAATTTGTGATTAAAGCTTTCGAGCCAATGGGGGGGGGACTACGCCACTGCAATAATATACAGGAAAAGCAAGGGAGTTGAACAATAAGAAATATAAATATTTATGTCCCTTAGTGTCTGAAAAGCAATGAAAATATGACCGGAATTTTTTTTAAGCCATACATTTTTCGACTCCCGGTTGAATACAAGGCTTTCCTACGAAGAAGCAAAAAACCTTGAGTGAAATTATGATATGAACGAGAACTGGTGGGACATTTGAACACTTTCAATTCAGAATGGTTGGGAATCGGATGCCGAAACAAATTGCATCCCATCCAACACTCCACAATGGAACTGAGGTTTTCTGAAATGGCTCAAAGGTCTACCCATTTATAACAAGAAAAAACCGCTCACGCTGTGAGAAATTTTATTGTTACCAAAACGACGTAAGAGAATTGGAAGTATGAAGGGAACAAACAACGTCCATTCTTTATGGGAACGTGATTCGGAACAAGGGGTTCACATGTTCATCCACTGCGAGTTTTCCGAGGTATAGATAAAATCAAGTTTGTATGTAATTTGACCGGAGCACCTGAAGCACATATAATACACGGACCCTAGATAATTGAACGTATATGAAGAGAGGCCAAAGCTCTCCATGCGCTGTAGCGCCACGGAGTATAGTACACCTAGTATTATAATATGAAGCTTTGCAAGTTGCGACAAACCTGAATCGCCTAAACAGGCATACGAATCGTTGTAGTAGACAACGGAAAATTCAAATTCCTAGGTCAAATAACAAATTAGGTTATAAGTCTCCTTCAGGTACTTATCAAAACTGTCGACGTGTCGTCTAAAGTCGTTTCATCATACATATTATGTACCTCGTCCTAATAGCGCGAACCACAAATAATGGGTGTATTAACGTTCAAGGTATGGATATTGCCATGGTTTTGTATCCTAAAGTGTAACAGCAGCTAAATGTTTGTTGATCGATCTTTCGTTTTTTGTTAGTTGTTCATTAATATGGCATATTAGCAGATTTGATGTTGGCTAGACATTGAAGTAGTAGGTATGATCTAGTTGGCATAGTAACTACTATTTCAAAACCGCAAATCCATGAAGCCTCGGCCGATTCTTGGAGGTTGTATGGGAAAAAAACCACAGTCATGCAGCATGGCTATAAGAGCGAATTTTCGAAGAAATAACCACGTTCCTTAATCTTTAAAGTGCTCCAGTTTGAGAACGGAATGAGATATCGCAATTCTGATTTCACCATCGTGTTCAGCGTACAAAAACCTTTAAAATGAGGGGTCACTTGTTAGAAAATAACATTTTGGGGATTTTTGGGTAATTTTTGCGCACTTTAAATGCTCTAATTTGAGAACGGATCAAGATATCTAAAATCCGATTCCACCATCGTGTTCAGCGTGCAAAAACCTTTAAAATGAGGGGTCACTTGTTGGAAAATAACATTTTGGGGATTTTTGGGTAATTTTTGCGCACTTTAAATGCGCCAAAACCCTCCTTAGAGTAGGCCAATTTCGCCCATCTTCGAACTTAGCCTTTCGATTGCCAAGATAGATTTTTTGTGCAAATTTGAGCTGTTTATCTCAATTCTATCGAGAGTTATCGTCTGGAGTGACACATATATATATATATACATATAAAAAAGTGTTAAATTTCAGGAATCGTTTTAGAATGGTCTGAAACGGATTTCTATGAAGAAAATTTCCAAAAATTTATATTATTTAAATTTCGAAGCCATTGCAATAGCTTCATTTTCTTTGAAAATTCGCTAATAAGAACGTACCTAGGTATTTATTAAAACGTTGCTTATCTCTACTAAGAGCTAAATTCTCTGTTATACCGGTTTCGGTGCTCAAACCTACGTCGCTAACAATCACCGCCAGTTCCCACAAACGTTCTAAGCGTAATTTTTCCAATTTTTGTGTTGTATTTTCCCCATTAGATCTTGTTTAAATGAAACCGGAGAACAGCTATTAACTTAATAGTAAAATGTAATAAAACTATATGGGGGTATCACATAGAGGTGACATTGGGCACTGGGCAACACAAACGTGAAACGTTGGTAGCAAACCTACTGAAGGATTGAACGCTGGGTAGTGTGATATCTTCATAATAACTTATACAATAACTTCATAAATAATAAAGATAATGAATAATGATAATGAACTTTCATTCCTTTATCAACGAGGAACCTTTCATATATCATAGGAACACTAGACTACCAGGTTTCTATAAGAAAATCGGTTTTGGCCTATTGCAATACTCTCCTTTTTACCTGTAAAAAGTAAAACCGACCTCTTCAAGGTATTTTGTAAGAAGGATAGGAATACTAAATTTACCTAGTAACAGATAAGCGGTATATGTACTAAACCTTACTATCCTTTGAACTAAGTGCCTCGAAGAGGTCGGTTTTGCTTTTTATTTTCCTCAGCCCACCTTAGCCCAGGTTCAATTACTTCGTACTGTGGGATTTCGCAAGGGAAAAGATGGAATAAATTCGTCAAGCAATTCTTTTGCGAACAAATTTGGAATTACGTTTGAAATAATATACAGAAATAATAGGAACATACAAAACCTTTACCTATTACCTGTAACCAAGAATCCATGGTGGTTGTTCCATCCTACAACGTGAACCATACCTAACAATTATTTCCTACATCCATTATTTATAAGGTTTACATGAACTACTAAAATTAATGGTGATATCAGACAATTTCCCACGTTTTTGACTCATGGAAGGTGGACGGCGGATGGACATTTTTGGATTCTGCGTACCTACCTTGTAAACAAAAAATTTTTGAGGGGGGTGTTCAAAAATTTTTTGCTCGGCGAATACATAGGTGTATTCACAGAATAATAAACAAAATGCGAAGTCCTTCCGCCGTATCATCCATATATCTACCTTTATATGCTGTCTAAAAAATTCGTTCTTTCGCACACAGGCTCCATTCGGGCCCTAGTTGTGTCCCGAAACTTTGCAGCCCGATCGTACCCAAAGGTGATATGGGTGAAAAAATAGGGTTTTTTTTGGTGATTTAGTAATATGAGCTTGTGAGGTATCATTTTCCACTTTTTTTGGGGCGAGGAGACCGAATATGAAGTCGATTTTGACCAAAGAGTGGAAGAAAATTGGTTCAAACTTCAGCTCTCAAAATTCATTTTTTTAGGAGTAAAAAACTTGGGAAACAGTCTGAAATCACCATAAATTAGTATAATAACATTAGAAGTAGTATTGACATCAAGAAAATTACATGGCACTATCAAACATCAAAGACAATGCGTCAAAAATAGGAATATAATTGAGTTTTTGGGGGCCAAAATTGGTGGAAACCATCAAAAATGGCTATTTCAATTATTGTACATGAAAGAAACATTACTGTAGTTCACTAGAATAGTAAACCCATGTAAAGAGGACTGCAGCATTTTATAATGCAAGTTTTATGGGCCATGGGTCAGCCGGCGCAACTTACCGGACGACAATGATTTGATAAACTTCGATAATGTTACTGATAATGAAGAACCCTGCTGGTCAGTGGTTCTTCGAGTTTCGAATAGTGATGAAGTTTGGAGGTGTCCAAATGAATATTTCGAAGTCTTAGTGGTCTTTGAAGTACTGTCACCGGTAGGTGACAGTTGGAACTGGCGGGATCAGAGTATTTTCGACTCAGTGGGAATATACAAAGTTTCAATAACTTCGTTCTCATCTAAACAGGTTGCAACGATTTCACTGCGAGGGATTTAGTTCGAGGACTCAAACCAAACCTTCTCGAACAGGATTAGAGGCTACGTTGAACATTCCCGTATCATCTTGATAACTGTGCCAATATAATTATAAACCCACTGCCAGGTTGAGAGCATAGGTAAGATTCCGCGGTAGATTTTCATCAAGCAAAAACTCTTAACACGTGTAGGTCGCCGGTATGTGGGCCTAAAGAAGGAACAACTGAAAGGGCGCCCCTATGTCCTCAAGTATCACACCCTGCACCGTCAGACTCTTCTTCTTCTTCTTCCCCTCGATGTGCGACGCTCTCTTTACACCCGGCCCAATGTATTTTATCCCACGCACCAGATCACCTTTGTTTTCTCCACCATCCGCTATCTTCTGAAATGTGGGTCGAACTTGGAGGTGTGTAACCTTCAAAGAAATGAGGAGTGAATATATTTTTCAACTATGCATTCATTGAGTTTGATGGAGCTACCTAATTAAGGTAATAACGAAAATTAGAAGGATGTAGATTATCCTACGAGCCAACTGCTTCGTGACTATTTATTCCTACGTATAGTTTAGAGGATTTAATTATTTTGCTAGTGCACCTTAATTAGATTGTTAAACGAAGAAAATGACAGAAAATCAAGAAAATGCAATATCAAACACATAAGACCACGGTACAGGTAAAAGTTGCGGCTGATATGAATTTGAATTGGAAACGAATGACATAAGTATCGATAGGGATTAATCTGAAAATAATTAATAACCTTTATTGACTAGCGAACTCGTTGACCAGAATTCATGTAATACGTATCGTCTAATGTCATTTTTATGTCCAGTTAGATTAAATCTGCTTCCAGGCCAATTAATATAAATGTATAAGCGATTATTTTCAATTGGGAAAATTGTGGAAATAATTTAAGGAGCCCTGGAAGTGATATCATTTGAGCCGCTGCACCAAAACCTGCAGTCGCCGTCGTAAGTCAACGCGCTCGGCCACCGGCCGACAAAGAATTTAGTAATTGATACAAGTAACTAGCTATGAATATTTTTATTATATCTGTACATCACCGTGTCCTCTAGGGAGGAAACAAACTTTGTGATCTCCTCCCATCATCTATACTAGTACAAATCCTCAACAGAGTTCGTTGACATTATTTTTCAGTACCCATGTGCAGATGTTCCTAAACCCCTGTAAAAAATATAAATAAAATAAAAACGTTGCCCTTTTATTTCGCGCTTTGTGTGATATCCTGTTGCTATGCTGGTGGAGCTGTGTTTTTATATTCAAGTTATTGTGGTTTCCTGTTCGAAACATCACGTTCTACAAAGCTCGACCTTACTTCAATGCAATACAATACAGATGCCTTCAACATGTGTGTGGTTGAACAAAAGATACCATTCAAGGGAAAGGTTCACTGCCTATAGTATACGAAGGATGTAAAATGGAAAATTGTCGGTATAAGTCACACTGGAAGAGCTCAAAATGTAATATCCACTTGTGCTTGAATGGGAGAAACAATTTTTTTGGTTTATTATTTTCAATAATGAACCATTGGAATCAAGCATGAAAAAAAAAAATCTTACCCCCCCCCACGAAATTTGATGGTTTACGTTTTAAGGCTAAATATCTCCGGTTTAGTTCCAAAAGCTGCCACCACGTTGTGCTTCAAATTAGCTAAAACTAATTAGAATACTGTGACTAAACCGCTTGTCCGATTATCCTTCTGAAAACTGATTTGTAAACCATTGTACGTAGAATTGATATGGCACTTTTTTCTATTTTCATTTCAAATTTTCCACAAAATCAAAACAAAAACCCTATTTAAGAACCTATTTTTAAATTTTAAGGTCCAGGCGCTAAGGATAAATTTGAAATTTGAAAATCGGATGAGTATCAACCGAATAGTATTGTTATTACGATTTAGGTGGGGGAAATGCCACTTATGAATGGAGGCCCCACGCCCCTGCCTTAGAAGGGGTGGGCACACCTCCTGGTCTATTGAGAAGGGTCACTGCCCCCGTCAATGACAGCACTATTTGTGTTCAGGCTGTATTTTTAAAAATTCCACTGCTACAGGTCTATTCTTTCTATATAGGCAGTGAATACCCAAATGGAAAACATAAGTTCGATTAGTCAAAACGAAAAGAAGTAAACAAAAAAGGAAAGGACTGCATTCAGCGTAAAAAAGAATTCGGTTGACATCATATTCTGAATCAATGGGTGAACAGTGAAATGCCTGCCATCATGAATCCGAATCATTGGGCCTCAATTCTCAACCGTTTTGCGCGGTTTTCAATTAATATTATTATAAAAATAGTAATAATAATAATTGTCGTGAGTCCCTCCAGGAACCACTCCATCTAGCATTAAGTTCTCGCCAAACATTTGCCCACAAACTTTAGTTGCTACCAAAAAACGGTACGAAGGGGAGACAAGCCGCAGGATCCAGTACACAACCTGGGGCCCCTCCATCAACCCCTAACAGGGGGTTGGAGGGAGAAGGCTCCCCTGGCTATAAAAACTCGGATCCTGCGCCTTTTTAACCATTCCACGCTTCCTCCAGCCGCTGGCTACTCTCTCTCTTCCTACCCTGCTCTCTCTCCTAAAACCTAAAAGATCCTAGATGACGGTGGTGGTCAGCCCATAACCGCCTAGGCAAATTCTCCCAAAAGATTCCAGATGACGGTGGTGATTCGCTCATAACCGCCTGGACACAACCAAAAAGATCCTAGATGTCGGTGGTGATTCGCTCATAACCGCCTAGGCAAAAACCTCTCCAAAAAGATCTCAGACGTCGGTGGTGATTCGCTCATAACCGCCTGGGCAATTCCTCACACCACCGTGATGAATACACGCCAATTTTAAATTCATCACAGTGGTGAACCCGACGTTCACCAAACCTTCCTCCTTTTTCCTTCTCATCTCGACGACGCCGCTTCAGACACCTCATGTTAAATTCACATTTTAAATTCACACCCCTCAATTTAACTTCACATTTTAAATTCGAAACTCACTCACTACCCACCCTCCCACTCGGAGATTTCACCTCTCTCACATCTCCACTCAACTCAGGCCATTTTCCATATTTTTGTGAATTTCGAATTTCAAATTTCGAATTTAAATTTTAACTAAATTTTACAAAATTGAAATTTTAACTCCTCCCAACACAATGGATTCAGACTCACAATCGCCCCCCCTCTCCTCAGGCCTACTACCCTTCAACCCCCTACAACCTCAACATCGGATCCAGCCACGCCGGTACCCAACCCCTTCTCCACCCTCACGGCGGCCACCGCACCCAACCCGCTGACGTCATGACCGCCTCTGCGTTGTTCCCCCTCTCGTTACCTCCCTTCTACTCTCAGGACCCCGCTCTGTGGTTTTTCCAGGTCGACGCAGCGTTCTCAGCCTCCGGCGTCCGCAGCCAGAAGACGCGGTACTCACGCATCATCAGCCTCCTCCCCTACGACATTCTCCTACAGACGTCAGACATCTCACCCGACGCCACCGCTGCGTACGACGACCTCCGCTCCCGCCTCATCTCGCTCTACCAGCCGTCGAAACTCGCACGTGTCGCCGCCCTGTCGCAACCTCAACAGCTCGGCGACATGAAGCCCTCCCACCTCTTCAGGCGCCTGCGACACCAGCTGCAGGGTATCATGACCGCCGACATCGCCCGAACTTTCTGGCTGCGCGCGCTTCCCCACCCCATCCAAATGGCGCTCGCCAGCCACCTCGACGGCCCGGATGAAGACCTCCTCCGTCTTGCGGACACGGTGTACGACCTCGCCCCGTCCGCCTGCGTTAGCGAAGTTCGCACCCCCCACTCAGCACCTCCCCCTCGACAACGAGACATCTCCACCGATCGTCGGCGCCCCCTCTCCTCGAACCGCCGTCGATCCCCCTCCACGGAGCGCCGCCGAACCCCCTCCACGGACCGCCGGCGCCCTAACTCCTCCGACCGCCGGCCCGCCCCTCCCCCGGACAGACGGCGCGACGCTTCCCCGGACCGCCGGACCTCCACCGACGCACGCCCGGCTCGCCGTAACAGGCCGGCCTACCTTCCCGCCGACCCTCCCCACCGATGTTTCTACCACGCCAACTTCGGTGGGGAGGCTCGCAAGTGCCTCGCCCCCTGCCCTGTGAACCCGGCGGGCCCCCCTCCTCGCTCCCACGGGGGGGACCCCCCTGATCACCCCTGGCCTACATCTCCGCCACCACCACCGCGCCCGCTCCCCCACAACGGAACCACGCGCGCCTCACCCCCCACCTCTCCTACGCCATCACCACGACCGCCAACCACTCTGCTGCACCTCTCTGCGCCACCACAACACCCTCTCCAACCACGCCCGTTCCCCCACCGCGGAACGACAAGCAACCTCCCCTCTCCGCCACCACCGCTACGACCGCCAACCACCATACCCCACCCCGCTGCGACGCCACCACGCCCGTTCCCCCTCTGAAGAACGTGAAGCCCCCCCGCGTCTCCTTTGCAGAAGACGCTGCCCCACCTCCGCCGCAGCAACCCCTCCCCAACGCCACGGCTACCCCTTCAACACCACGAACCTACGCCCGCACACCCTCCTCCGCAGCTCCAACCGACGCTATCTTGCCCCATTCAACCCCAGCCCACCAACGGCTTTTTATAAAATGCCGGCGGTCGAACGTCCCCTTCCTCGTCGACACAGGGGTGGCACTATCCATGTTCCCCAACTCCATCCTTCGTCGTCAGGCGCGCTGCCACCGCCAGACCCTCTACGCCGCCAACGGTACCACCATTCCCTCCTACGGGAACTACCGCTCATCCGTCCATCTCAACGGACTTACCTACGAGTGGATTTTTACCGTGGCGGACGTAGAGAAGGCTATCCTGGGGGCCGACTTCCTCGCATATTTCGGCCTCCAGGTAGACGTAAAACACGCGTGCCTGATCGACCCCTCCTCCAAACAACCAATCCCTGGATGGATTGCCGTTGTGTATTAATTTACCATTGTGTAATAATTTACCCATCATTAATACTTCAACTTTTGTTCAAGTTTCAAAAGTACCTACCTACAAAATCCAATAGATCCATCATTTTTCAAATGAAATAATAACGCAGAACAACCAACATTAGAGAGTTTTTGCAACACACTCGTGACGAAACGAAACGGAAAACGACACCGAAACGGAAATGGTGGATAGGGCGACCGAAGTCAGATGCTAACCTTTTTCGGTTCAGTTTTCGTTCAGCTTTGGCGTCTACCGGCTGGTGGAGTCACGCTAACGTTATGTCAACCTCTCTTTCATCCATTTTACTCCATGGTTAATACAAATCTATGTCCACACATGGCGTCAAGTCTGCCAAGACGCCAAGAACCAGCTGTGAATACGACGCTCAACATTTTTATTTTCCAAGGAAAACAGAAGAAGATAGGTAGCGTTATACAGATGTAAGGTTAAATTACGTTTCGTCATATCAACACGACGAAAGCTGACACCGCGAGATCCCGGTATTTTTCGTCGTCACGGTTCGTCAAACTTTTCGGTGTCATAAGTGCGCATGCGCAGCACTGCTTTCGTTTCGTTCGTTTCGTCGTGAGTGTGTTGCAAAAACTCTCTATTACTTCATACAGCTTGATTATAATCAGGTGCTCCCTAGTGATGATATCCCGGCCGGATTAATACCGTTTGATTCACGACCATGTTGACGAAGCTTTTTGGTGCAAACGAACGGCTGGTCGTACAATGCTCCGGGTGGTCTCAAAAAATTATTTAGTTTAACATCAATTTAAAAACGTTAAAAAAACCATAACCTTCCATCGAAAGTTTTCGAGCTACGGCGTTCTGAAAATTTCAACCCCTATTTTGAACCCCTTCGAGGACCAATTAGACACCAAACGGAACCTATAACCCGAATTTCATCAATTTTTTTTTCATGGTAACTAAGAAAAGTGGCCAGTACGGCGTACGGCGGGCAGGCAGAAATATTTTTATTGCATTTTCGGATTCTACATACCTTGAAACGCAAACCATCAAATTTTGAGCGGGGGTTAGAATTTATTTTCATGTTCGATTCCAAAGGTTCATTATTGAAAATAATAAATCAAATACATAGATGTTTTGGCTATCAATACCTACCCATCCTTTCACATGAAGCGAAAAGTCGGTTGTCTGCGTAAGCTAGGCGGGAAAATCTCAAGCTGAAACTGGCGGGAAGACTCCTTTTATTCCCTTTTTCGCTAGATGTCCCACTTCGAGGGAAATCAAATTGATATCCCCTAGCCGAATGCACGAAAAACGCGCAGAGCCAAATAAGCCTATACAAGGAATCTTAGGAAAAAAAGCGTACATACAGTTTCAAGGTCTGAAAGATGACGAGGGTAAGAGGAGACGAGTTAGTTGTAACCGTGGTTGTAACTATAGGTCGTGCACAAGAATAATGCCCTCCGACCCTGCACTCTATAGGAGGATGGGAGAAGCTGAGGGCTCGGCAGCCTGAGTGGGATGCAATGTTGGGACTTTTACTCTGTTATGTTGGCAGCCGTGCTGCTATTCCAAGCCAGCTCATTCCGTTCCCATATCGTGTTTTCCTTGTTTGCATCTTGCTTTTCGTTTCACCATCCTACCTATGTCGTCGTATTAACCCTTCTTATTTTAACTGTGAGTATCATCACAATCCCCGTCATCCTGTTTTTGAACTGAGTATCATCACAATCCCCCGTACCCGTCAGTTTCCGTGTGTCGCCTACACAGATCTCGCGATGGAACATCAACATTCATCGTCAGTAAGAAACCGGAAACCTGCTATCGCAAGAGGCTCTAAGGAGTCAGGCACGGGAAATTGTGTACAATGTGTGCCAGTATTTTACGAGGAAGAAGAAAGGATGACGCGAAATACAACGTTCGCGATGTGACTAGTGCAGAGACGGGCGTCTCTGCGAGAACAGTCGGCAACATTATGAAGGAAGCTGGAAACCAAACAACATCAGATCGGGCGAGACCTTTGTTTGTTACACCAACCAAGTCCACACCGCACAAGAAGGTCATCGATGCTGATGAATTCACCGATGCTGCTGTACGAAACAAGATACGTGAATTCTACATTGTTCGGAAAGAGTGCCCTTCATTGAAAACACTGTGCGGAATTGGCGAGTGACGCAGCTCTCGAGTGTGGTAGAAGTTACCTTCGGAAACGACTGGTTAGTAGCGGTTTCAGGTGGAAGAAATGTCAGTCCAACCGAAAATACACTGCCAAGGTGATGGCACAGGAGCTTCCTCGTCACAATCAGAGTGACCCATTATAAAATAGAACAGACTCGGAAGCAAAATAACATAACATTACATTACATAACATTACATAACGTGAAATATACATATTACATAACATTACATTACATAACATTGCATAACATTACATGAAATATACATTTTACATAACATTACGTCCATAATACATTACGTCCATTATACATAATTGCGAAAGTTATGCGTGTTTGAAGAATTTCACGTTAGCGCAGGCGCAGGGCGAACCGCTGGCTCTATCATGTTGAAATTTATATGGGACCTCAATGGGCCCTACCCGCTTAATCCCTGAGAATTACATTGAAATTGGGTGAAATCTTTGGTTACTACGGCTGTAACAAGGAAATTGAATCTATTTCACGCCAGCGAATGCGCAGAGCGCACCGAGGGTCCGATCATGCTGAAATTCATACTGGAACTCACTAGGCCTTGTCCAAACAACCCTTGAAAATTTGAGCGAAATTGAATCAAAATTGTGAAAGTTATGCGTGTTTGTTGAATTTAACGTTAGCGCATGCGCAGGGCGTACCGCTAGATCAATCATGTTGAAATTTGTATGGGACCTCAAGGGGCCTTATCCGCACCATCCCTCAAAATTTGAGCTGAATCAATTCAAAATCGTGGAAGTTATGGCTGTAACAAGGAAATGCGGACAGACAGACTCACAGACCGACAGACACGGAACCAAATTTGTTCAGTAGGCTTTGAAACGCAAAATACAAGTGGAAATTTTGATTTCTGAAGACAAAAATTTTTTGGCTCACGAAAGTGAACACAAGGCTTCCGCTGCTTCGCAGACTCGGAAGCAAAATTGAGGACGACTACCGTCAAAAAGATCACTTAGTCGAATCGGAGATCGATAGTTTCATCATTTAATTAATTCAAAATTTAATGTTGGCTTCTGATACTGATAGCAGTTCCGATGAGGATTCGGATTTTTCTGATTAGAAGTTTTACGTACCACACTTGAATTACGTAAGTACTAAATAAATAAATAATAAAATAACATTATTTTGTTTCCAATCTTTCCTTTTATACCTACCTACTCGTACCTTCAAAAAAATTTCCTTATTTACCTCGTTGTACCTTTTCAAAAATGTACTCCTAATTTTCAAGAAAACATTTCATAGAAAAATCCTATTACACACGAGTTTGTCTGTCAGCTCAAAGGAGTCACGCTCAGGGGTCCGATTTTACGGGAAATTCATTTTTCATTCACTATGGCTTTTATGACAGTAACATTTTTTATAACGAAAAAAGGTAAGTTTTTATGACGGTTCACACTCAGCTAGAAAAAGGATTACAGGGGAAAGTGCTGCCACTGGACAGGGGAAAAACAAAAAAACGGGGAATTCCGTGTTGAAAATGATTTCCACGTTCTCCGCCAGAGTGCAGGGTCGGAGGGCATTATTCTAGTGCACGGACTATAGTATACTGATGCTCCCTCCTCCCCCTTTCGTGTAATTACGGGGGGGAGCATCGGCCGGGCTGGTAAAATTTTTTCAAAAACTTACCTTCGTCATTCGCCACTCTATTGTCATGTACCTACGCTTATTGTCGCTGTACACTTTTGTCACGCCATCCCCATGCCTAGCAACTGGCGTAGCTCATCAATGGACGAGTTACCGGATTACGTGCTGCTCAGTTTCGATGTCCATATTGGAAGGGGTAGTTTTCTTTCGATAAGCATCCCCACTTTCTACTGAGTTTCTAGTTTGAATGGTAAAATTTGTCTCAAGTCAGGGGCATTGACGGCACTTTTGAAAGTCGATCGGAAAATCAATCGGTAATAGCTGGTAAACGTAATATAAATATAGGTAAACTTACCTACCTAAACCTTTTTTTGAATCAAATTTCTGATTTAGATGAGTTAGTAGGTATCTCCCACCCCTAATCCTAATAATATCCCTCAGTATCTCTAATAAATAAATATCTTGGTGCCCACTAAGCAGAATGTTGAGATATATCATCAGTCAAAATAATTTCATGAGAAGCAGGACACAGAGGAATGACCTTGGTCCATCCAAGGTCGTCGGCTGCCCCCTTCTCATTGCAGACGCTGGCGCCTCCATTCTCAATCCCCCCCCCCCCCCCCCACCACAATCGTAATAACAATACTATTTGCTTGCTATTCATCCGATTTTCAATTTTCAAACTGATTTGAACTCCAAATAAATATCCCTAGCACGCCTGGACCTTCAAATTCTTGAATAACTTTTTTTTTATAGGTAGAGTATCATAGCGGAAAATATGAAAAACGGAAATGGAAAAAACGAGTGTCATATCAATTCTACTTACTTATGGTTTCTAAAAAAAAATCCAGAACGAAAATCGGTTCAGCCGTCCCGGCACAAAACCTTTTCCAACTTTGCCCCGATAGTGCTGCCATCTCTTGAAAAAATTTCTTAATAAAATCGGGGACATTTAGCCTTAAGGTACGTAGAATCCAAAACTGCAATAAAAATATTTCTGTCTGTCCGCCGTACTCATTTTTCTTAGTTACCATGAAACAAAATTGATGAAATTCGGGTTATAGGTTCCGTTCGGGGTCTAGTTGGTCCTCGAAGCTCGACGTTACTGTCAGTCATCTTTGAGGGGTTCAAAATAGGGGTTGAAATTTTCAGAACGCC
The DNA here is from genome assembly GCA_954871275.1 of Leptopterna dolabrata. Taxonomy (NCBI): domain Eukaryota; kingdom Metazoa; phylum Arthropoda; class Insecta; order Hemiptera; family Miridae; genus Leptopterna; species Leptopterna dolabrata. Next base: position 1,691,202 of record OX940976.1, on the reverse strand, counting down.
GTAGTTCGAAAACTTCCGATAGAAGGATATGGTTTTTTTTAACGTTATTAAATTTGTCTTGAGCTAAACAATTTTTTGAGACCACCCGGAGCATCGTACGTCCAGCCGTTCGTGAGCACCAAAAAGCTTCTTCAACACGATCGTGAATCAAACAGTATAAATCCGGCCCGGATATCATAACTACGGAGCACCTGATTATAAAAGGATGGCTGTATGAAGTCGAGTTGTTTGTTCTGCGATATTATTTCATTTGACAAGTGATGGACTATTGGATTTTGTTGGTAGGTACTTCTGAAACTTGAACAAACGTTGAAGTATTATTGATGGGTAAATTATTACACAATGGCAAATTATTACACACCGGAAAATTATTACACAACGGTAAATTATTACATAACGGTAAATTATTACACCACGGTAAATTATTACACAACGGTAAATTATTACACAACGGCTCATCTACCCAGAGGGGGCTGGATTTTGTTGATAGGTACTTTTGTAACTTGAACAAGCGTTGAAGTATTACTGATGGGCAAATTATTACACAACGGTTCATTATTCTATCTCCGTAGAAGGGGAACCTATTACACAACGGTTTAGGTAGGTACCTAGTAACGAGTACGGGGTTAGGTACTAACCTGCGGAGGGTCCGCGATCTACAATTATGTGTGATTGTCTTGTATACTGTCGTGAGTCCCTCCCGGAACTCCAACTCTCTAGAATTAAGTTCTCGCCAAAAACAACCTGTGAAAATAAGGCTCTGGCAATAAACGGTAAGAGTGGGGCAACCGACGGAGGATCCAGGACTCAACCTGAAACCCCACCACCAGGGTGGGGACTTCAGGGTCTATATAACCCCGAATCCTGCGCCATTTTCGCCATTCTACGTCTCCTCTAGCTGCTGGCTACTCTCTCTCTCTCCTCATACCTCCTCTCTTAAAACTCACTTCTCAAATGCTCTCCTAGTAAATTCACACACACAGTAAATTCACACTCACCCATTTCATCAGAGTTAGGTGGAGGTCTCGCCCTTAACCAACCCTGATGAAACACACTACACGCTCGGTGGAGGTCCGCCCTTAACCGCACACACTCGCTACACCAATTTTTCCATTAAATTCACTCACACACATTTCATCAGGATCAGGTGGAGGTCTCGCCCTTAACCGATCTGGACTACACGCTCGGTGGAGGTCCACCCTTAACCGCACACACACTCACTTAAATTCAAACACACACATAAATTTAGTCAGGTATGGTGGAGGTCTCGCCCTTAACCAACCTGACGAAATTTATCACACGCTCGGTGGAGGTCCGCCCTTAACCGCACACACACACACACACAACCAAATTACACGCACTTCATGCCTTCAAATTCTCTAACTTGAATTCACTTTTTACCTTTTCAACACACGCTCGGTGGAGGTTCGCCCTTAACCGCAAACACACCAAAATCAACACACCACAATTTTAGCTCTAAATTCACTCCTATCCAACATCCAACTACCTCCACCTCTCATGGTGAATTTTACATCAACTTAAATTCACCATATATACCATTGCTCAGTGTTTTCTATTACCAAGTTACCACATGCTTTTTATGATTATTCTAATGTGTTTATTCTAATTTTACTGCTAAAAAACGTAATAAAACTTATATCTTTAGTCGTTTATACTGCATCAAAATTCTGTCTTCGAAATACCCACTTTAGTCATATCATCCTGTCCGGAGGACATTTTATATCCCCGAAACCATCATACCTAAAAATCTGAAAAAAAATCAGGTAACATCCTGAGACGTCATAGATCAATACCTACCTGAAAGTTTCAAAATTATAGGGCCAGTGAAGATTAATGTGGTACTGGAAGGGTTAGAAACAGGTGAACCCCACTAACTATAACCCCAAGGTAGCGAAACGAATCCGAATGAAATGGAATTACTACACGGTCGGCTGGCACCGTCAAAGATTTGGCTTGGCGTAAGCAGGTGGTTCTAACGAAATCTGCATTTGAAACTCGCATTTAAGACGCATGAATGTAGACGAACATAATAGCGAGCAAAAGAAAAGGTGTCGACAAAAGGTACACACAGCGGTTGAGCTGTGAAGAGGAAAAACAACAAACGGGCTAGGAACTAAAACAAAAAACCTTTCAAACAGGTCTACCGAGGATTACTAGATGATAATGTGAGATCCTAAAAAATCATTCAAAGAGGTTTACAACCTATTCGTGTCTTGCTGGTTTTGAAGTGGAGCCGAATGGCTGGGAGACCGGACAAAAAAATTAATCCCCGACTCAAACTCCTTTTCGGCTGCAGCTGCACGGCTGGCACCTGGAGAGCGGGTGATGGAGCAGCTCGCGGCTGACGCCGGGGCAGCACAGTGCGGTATTATACGGAGTAATACTGTAGGGGATTTAGCTCTGATTTATAGGGCCCGAAGTCGGAGCCGATTAAAGGATTGAATCCGAGAACCCTTTATTTGGTTCGAACTCTTCCTCCTCTCATCCTACGCAGCATTGATTTCCCCGAGGATGGTGTTGTGTTGCGTCTGTCGTTGTACGGTAATCATCGTATAACTAACATGAAGTTTGATAAACCATTAGATTAGGCCATATTTTGATGGGGCGCGAAATAAGTACCTACTCCCAAAGCAACTTGGATATCGTGAATTTTGACCATCGGTTTTGTCTGGAAGTGGCTGGTTTTGGTCGATGTTTGTGAAAGTTGAGCGACCGTGTACTTTAGTGCGCTCATGACGTCTGAAGAAAAGGAAAAAATGAAAATGAAGCCGATGGAGCCGTTTGGTCGCTTATTAGGTTTTTCGACATTTTGCAGAACCAGAAGGTGCTACGAGCCAGATAAAGAGATATGCACAGCCAGCTAATCGTCAATCGCTGTTTGCACACGCTTTTGTTCAGATCGCAAATGTTAAATCGGGCGAATGGTTCCGGAGTTAAGTGAGTGACAAAAATTTTATGCAAGAGCAGACGAAACTTTTGATTTCAATAAAATGTATGTGCGATTATCTGTGGACCTAACCGCACAAATCACCCAAATTTCCATTTGTTTGGATTGTTCTTTCAATGATATGGTGGTAACAAAGAACTGCGTACAGACAGTCCGACATGAAACCAAACTCGTTCCGCGAAGCCTGAAATGCAAAATACAAGCACAGCATTTGGTTCTGGAGGACACGAATAACATTCAGGCTAAAGTTTGTATAATAACTGCTGAACGTTGCATTTAGGTTTATTACAATAAGAACCTAGACAACTAAAGAAACGTCAGTACAATAAGTTATTCAAGCTTGTAATGTACCAACGTACACTAAGGCATACAAGTCTAAGGAGAACTAAATAAAACAGTACAAGACACAATGACACGAAAATCAAACTCAATCTTCAATCTTCTACCAACAGTGACGGCTCGAATCGTTGATACCGATGGTACAGTATCCTTTTTACCCTAAATCACGACTTTACGGACTAAACAAGACGATAGAGATGGACATCTCGTGGATACGACACATAAGTTGAATCTGCAAGTCTCTCTTTGAGTAAGCAGATTCGTAAGGGACACTCATAGTGAGAATTTAAATCTAGGACAGGGAAAAAATTACGCGGAGAAAAACTAATTTTCTAGGAGCGCCACAACGTTTTTACCTCGAAACCCCCCAATGTGGAGCACACGATGGGAGTTACAAATCGGATTACAACCTCGTTGAATCCACTTGCTGTCTCCGCTCGGATCCTCATAATAAAAAAGGCGACAAGGAGGAAGAAAATTTCATCTGCCAGCATAAAAGTCAGGGGAAAATGCCAGACTTTTCGTACACAAGTGGTGGCGAAGAGTGGGGGGTTGAAGAATGTTCAACTTTAATTAAATCGTCCCAGTTCATGCGCATAGCTTTAGCACGAACCCCTCACGAAGTCCGTCGATAATCAAGGTTTATTTCGAATTCTCGTCTAAAAAGTACCTGAGAGAAATGAGAAGAATTGAGGAACATGGAGTACAGGAATTGATCCCTATCACCGGTGTGAATGAATATGAGACGCACAAGATTAGAATTATGATTCAAATACGTTCCTATCAAAATACGTAAGTACCAATCAACGGGTGTATCACATGCAATAATTAATTTGAGTTACTTACTGAACTACTGAAATGTAAGGTTTGCACCTAGCTTGATCAAAATCTAAATTACGTTTCGTTCGAACACAGAACATAATTATTATACGTTCAGCGCATCGGCATCATGGGTGTGGTAAAGGAATCCGTGAGTTGGAGAGGAATCTATGTAAATCAAATTTCAGCAATAACAAAACTATTGTTATTGAGGGAGAACTCAAAAGATTTTTCATGATATATCACGATCACGTTACGTATGCTCACAATAAAACAGGGCTGGCGGGTTTGGTTAATACGTATGTACCCATTCTGCCATACTTCAAGTTCACATAGGAAGTTCACGCTAATGACAAATATAATTCTGAATAGCAATAAATAATTACCTAGGCTCCATAGCGATAGTGACTAGTGATGCCTTCTTCGCAATTAGAGGGGACCTCCCAAGACAATGTACAATGTCCTCATTGCCCTAAAAATGTTCGCAAGAGAGGCCTGACATGTCAAATTCAATTATTATCTCACCATGACGTCAGTATATTCCAAGCAGAAGATAATAACTCCCGAGCCAATCCTAGCACCTCCCGAGTGGTTGTCGATACATCCCGAGGGGAAATGAATCCATCCCAAACAGAAGTCACAACAACACGGACAGACCCACCTGACGCCTTAGCAAAATTGGCCGAAGTGTATGGCGCCCCATACATGAATGAACCTGGTAGTCGAGGAAATGGAATTTGGGTTGAGTAGGGCCTACTGCAGAAAAATCGTGCAATTGAGCGGAAAACAGTATGACTTACCGAACGGACAAAAGAGTAGTCGATTCATCGATGTTTTAGCTAGTAAAATAATGTCTCTTGTGGCAGGTGAGTATGCTTCTGAACGCGTGTTGGTATTGTTTCTGTGATTTCGGAAGACGCGAAAAAAATGCCTACAGCCAGAGGATATGAAAATCTTGCTGGTAAGACGCCTACAGTTAAGGGCTGGTGGCCATTACGAAGCACTGGTAAATGAGGCCAAGGCACAGGAAAAAAAATTGAAGAGACGAAACTTACCAGGAAGTACTAGTAAGGATCAGGCGGTACCTGCATTTCATCGACTGATGCTTCGTGGAAAGGTTTGGGAAGCTTTTCAAAGATTAACAAAATTGGTACGGAGCAGTCCATATTTAATATGAATGATTGATCGGTAATTAACCCCCTAAGCCCAGTTGATTCACCACGCAAGACAGTGTTGGATGACCTGAAAGAAGAGCACCCAGACTCAATTATACCCAATTCAGAATATTTACAGGTTCGAGAAGGAATGGAAGTACCTACGCTGCTGAGGGCTCAGATCACTGCAGAAGTTGTGGAGAAGGTCTCCAGAAAGTTACTTGGGAGGGCGGTCCCAATGGTTCAGAATGGTACATCAATGAGCGAACTTTCTCTTACGCTACGGAAGATCTATGTAATTTGCAACTAACAGCGGCGGCTGCAGCCCTTGCGAACAAACTGAATGGCGAAGATGTTCACTGGAATACTATCCAGGCACTCACGGCAAGCAGATTGATATTGACAAGAATCCAGTGGTCCGCCCTATACGTATAGCAGAGCGACTGAGGAGACTGCTGGGAAAATGCATGGCGGAGTTTACAGGAGATGAAGTGACGGAAGCTTAAGAGGAGAAACAGCTGTGCGGAGGCTTTAGTGCTGGCACTGAAGGAGCTGTACATGCGATGAACACTACGTCTGAAGAGAGAGCTACTGCACAGTCAAAGTGGGGATTATTACTGGTGGAAGCAAAAAATGCGTTTAACTCGGTGAATCGAATGGTGGCACTTTGGTATGCCAGGATGCACTAGTCAAGTTGTGCTCGACTTCTGTACAACACCTATAAAGGTCATGCCGAATTGGTGCTCAGAGAAGAGGAAACTGGCCTCTACAGCAATGAGCCCAGAGTGACCCCTTAGCAATATTATCATACGGGACCTTAACCTTACCATTAATTGACCTGTTGCGAGAACAATGCCACGACGTGAAACAATGCTGGTACGCGGACGACCCCGCAGCTTGAATTAGTTTCGACCATTTGAGGGAATGGTGGGATAAGCTACTGGAGCTTGGACCAAACACTGGAACAAACAGCGGATATCACACACACGGCCACAAGTCCTTTCTAGTAGTCCATCCGGATGCGGTCGAGGATGCAGAGACGATTTTTCATAGCATCGCTACCTAGGGGGCGGTGTTAAAGACAACAAAGGTAAACTCCTCAAGCTGGTTTTCCGCACTCCCATAGCAAAAACTCAATTATGACTTGTCGCCTTACGAATTTCGGATGGCATCCCGAACCAACGAGCCATCCGCTACAAACGAAAGCCCCATGTATCTACGCCGAAGGGGCATCTATACAGGAAAATTATTACACAACTATTTATCATTTACCTTATGCTTCATGAATAACTAAAAATAATGATTTAATCATTTAATCCCGCGCATTTGTATGAAACTTTATTCCCGGGCCGGCTCCAGTACTCCATTCAGGGCTTTCCATGACGGAACTCGAGGGTACTGACCACAGAAAACAGCGATCTTCTACGCAGAAGGAGCATCTATACAGCTATTTAATAAACCGTTGTGTAATAATTTGCTGCGTTTTTATTGGATTTTCGGATTCTGCAGACCCTGAAATGTAAACCATCAAATTTTGAGAAGGGGCGAAAATAATAAACCAAAATTTCTGTCCGCACGCCGTATTTCGCACTTTTCTTAGTTACTATGAACCAAAATGAATGAAATTTGGTTTGCAGGTCCCGTTTGGGGTCTACTTGGTCCTCGAAGCTTGGCGTAGTCTCTAATAAGACGGGTCAAAGTTGACTTTGTAAGGGTCGAAAATAGGTAAAATGGCTAAAATCACAAAACGATAATATTATTTTACGATTAGTGGTACGGTTCCTCCCTACAGCGCAGCGAGATGATATCACTACTTTTTACACAATAGTCCGAACATTTCCTTGAAAATAAGCTCTTATAGCAATGCTCCACGACTGGAGCTTTCTTACATTTTGTTACTGCTGAAAATGGTACTTACTTGGATTCCTTCCCAACTCATCTACCACATCTATCTGTCAGTGAACTAATTTCATACGAAACTAAATTCTAGCCTGATCAATCTAAGTGCAAATCTCAAGTTTCACTATTTAAATAAGTACATGAAAATTATATACTGGATGCGATACTTACACCCCTTGGTTGACGATTTGCCATTTCTTCCGGCGTTTACTAGAAAACAATTCCATCAATGACAAGGTTTATCGTAGTCGAATTTGGTTAAATCTACTTAAATGAACGGTACCTACTCAACAGGAGGGAATTCAGACAAATACGATTCAACATGTTCAAAAAAACATGCCAAGGACAATAAGAACCGGAAGAAACCTAAGGTCGAAAATTTCAGCAGCTGAAAACTTGTCAAGGTCATGCGTGAGATTTTTTGTGCAGAAGTAATATGTCCCCACTTTCTATAGCCCCGACACTTCTTCAAGTAAAATTCTGTCAGCAAACTAAAACCTCTAGCCCTGCCCTCGTTAGCCTGAGTTCGAATAAACTCAGCCCAAACTTTTCGTATAAATCTGGACTCAGACATTTCTAGTTGGAAATTCTATTTGTTTTCTAAAGGGTGGGGACAAGAAGTTTGACAGCCCCCGCACACTCGCTCTTTACGAAATAGTAGCAACCCTCAACAGTCCTATAACCTTCTTAACTAATTTGGCACCATTAGGTTTTTATGTCGTACTACGGTCAGACAGCTCCTTCAATTCAAATTTGAATTTGACCCAACATAAATGCAAATTTGACGCACATGCTTCAAAATTCTTCATCTCAGAACCCAACGAATATTTTACGTTATTCGGTAGAAATATTTTGTGGTTGAGTCAGTGGGAAGAAAACGCCTAAAAAACCCAACCCACGAACCAACCCCTTTTTTGCGGTTAAAACTGATGCAGAGGGTCGGCAGGGACATTGAAGGAATTTAGTTGAAATGACTTGGACCCTTTTCCCTGCCCTAACTCATCTTCTTAAGTACTTCCTATCTTCATCCTTTCAACCCTTCCTCGGCTCTACGATAAAAGACGAGTAAGAAGTTAGCGACCTCCGTCTGAAGACAGTAACGGTTTTCCTGCAGCAAATGGATGGTTCCTCCACGCCCAAGTTCCTGGGACAGCCACCTAATTGCTCTGAGAAAACTGGATCAACTGGCCTACTGATTACAGGTGAAATCTGAAGTGTGACGACGTAATGTTAATTGGAGGGAGTCACTTCAACAACTGTACTTCATAATCAACTTCCGTTTTCAAGCAATAAATGGAACTTTGCTAGTAGATTAATAAATGCATAATGTTTAGTGGCGGATGTTGAGCTGTAAGTGGTGTAGATAGATTATTTCAGCTGAAACACAAACAATTTAATCCCATAAAGTAGGAATGAAGTATTTTACCGAAGACTAACATTATATGTTTAGATGGGGTAGGGTGGCTGGGGGTTAAATTTGGTTGTAGGTCCATTTGGTTTGTTGGTCTGAAGATCGGCGTTCCTATCAGTCGTCTCTGAGGGGGATAAGTAGTGGGCGAAAGTTTCAAAACGCCGCAGCTCAAAAACTTTCAACAGATGATGGTTTTTTTGACATTTTTACATTGATTTCGAACTTCAGGATTTTCTGAGACCATCGGGAGAATTGTACGTTCAGCCGTTCGTTCACAGTAAGGCCCTGAAGTTTGAACCGAAAAGCTTCGTAAACGTGACTGTGAATCATACGGTATACATAACTCCAGCCCAGATATTATTATATCATTATCACTGATAGGGGACAGCAGCATGGCTTTTCAAAAATGATCTGATGGGATGATCGGGTGGGGGACCCTGGGGACGAAATGGTGCGTTACAGGAGATGGAGGCGGTGGAATAATGCATATTTATGACACTGCAATTGCCCGGCCTGCACCGATAATCGAATTAGAGTTTTACCTGGGGGAAACACAAGGGTAGGTATTGACCACAAAAAACAGCGATCTAAACCGGATGGGTATCTATAGAGGAATCTAACAACCCGTTGTGTATTAATCTACAGCGTTTTATTATACTTGCTCATGGAAGTAATTACAACGCCTATGAGTCTAGTACCTAAAAACATCCATTCGGTTCTACAGTAGGTAACTACCTCACCTGTTCACATCATTTGCGACAGATATCACCTCATTTTTCTTTTCCGCTGATATCCCTCATCAGTCACTCAACCGGATTTCTTTCAGTTACGTTATCCTCAACCTTGGCCCCAAGCTGACATTTCCTCTCAAGAACTTCGCATCCCTTCTATGTGCGTGGGTATTTCCTGACTGCATACCGGAGAAAACGCTGCAAATCCCTGCACAACGGTTTATTATTTTGTATAGAATACCCTTCTGTTACAAATCACAGCTCTATGTATAGATAACCCGTCTATATAATATGATATGTACTATTCTATACATATTATGTAGATCGCAGACCCTCCGTAGGTTAGTACCTAACCCCGTACTCGTTACTAGGTACCTACCTAAATCACGAGTTAAATGTTGCTAAAATAATTCTGCCGATGACAAACAGTAGGTACCTAACAAAAAGAAACACACATAATGAAGTTCTGAAAAGAAATTGTTGATGAGGAGTGAAAAAAGTTGCAAAAGTACCTACCAACAAACTCCAGCCCCTTCTACGTAGATGGTATAATGAACCGTTGTGTAATAATTTACCGTTGAGTAATGATTTACCGTAGTAATAATTTACCCATCAATAATACTTCAACGTTTGTTCAAGTTTCACTACCTACCAACAAACTCCAAATTAAATAATATCACAGAGAAACCAACTCGACTTCATACTCCGCCAATATAATCAGGTGATCCCTACCAATGATTTTATCTCCGCCAAATTTCCTATTGTGGGCGCGTCTCTGGTTACGAGATTTGGTTTGAATTGTATACAATTTCATTCACACTGGAGTCGAAAATGCCTGTCGGTGCAAACTTCGGGGCCTTACTGTGAACGAACGGCTGGACGTACGATGCTCCGGATGGTCTTAAAAAACTCGCAAGTTCAAGAACTATTTAAAACCGTAAAAATGTTTACGTAAAAAAATGGTATAGGCGTTTTGAAAATTTCAACCCCTATTTTGAACCCCTTAGAGATGACTCACAGTAACGTCGAGCTTCGAGGACCAACTAGACGCCGAACGGAACCTATAACCCGAATTTCATCAATTTTTTTTCATGGTAACTAAGAAAAGTGGCCCGTACGGCGTACGGCGGACAGACAGAAATATTGGTTTATTATTTTCAATAATGAACCATTGGAATCGAGCATGAAAAAAAAAATTCTTACCCCCCCTCAAAATTTGATGGTTTACGTTTCAAGGTATGTAGAATCCAAAACTGCAATAAAAATATTTCTGTCTGTCCGCCGTACGCCGTACGGGGTACGCCGTACGCCGTACGGGCCACTTTTCTTAGTTACCATGAAAAAAATCTTCTTACAAAAAAAAAAAAATTCTTAGTTACCATGAATGGGCCCGGACGGGGTTCCTGCCATCCTGCTGAAGCAATGTTCACATTGTTTGACGTCTCCCCTAGCCTCCCTCTTCAATAAGTCGCTTGAGACAGGACATTTCCCCTCTAAATGGAAAACTTCCTTTGTGACACCCATACACAAGGCTGGTGACAAGAGCCTCATCAACCACTATCGTCCTGTTTGCTCTTTATCCACAATACCGAAGCTCTTGGAAAAGCTTGTCGTCGAGCAACTCTCCCTCGAGTTCTCTTCGTTCGTCACTCGAGCAGCACGGTTTCCTTCGCGGTCGTTCGACTACCACTAACTTGTTAGTGTTTCAGGATTTCATCATGGACGGCTTTCAGCGGGGTTTCCAGACCGATGTTATTTCGACGGATTACGCCAAGGCATTTGATAAGTTGTCCCATCTCCATCTTCTGTCACTACTGAATTCCCTGGGTGTCCATGGAACTTTTTTGGAGTGGATGCAGAGCTACTTGTGTGGCCGTCAGCTCATCGTTCGTGTCCGGGGTGCTGTACCCTCTCCAATCCTTGCATCTTCTGGGATCCCGCAGGGCAGCCATCTGGGACCTCTCTGCTTCCTTTTGATGATTAATAGTGTGGTTGGGATCTTCGAACCTCGTATACGGTGCCTGCTTTTCGCGGATGACCTGAAGATTTTCTGTCGGGTCGAGTCTTCATTGGACTGTGGGGCTTTGCAGAGGGCAGTGGGTCGCCTGGAGGAGTGGTGCGGCTCAAATCACCTATACTTGAATCCTGCAAAATGCTCGGTGGTTACCTTTCACCACGGGACTAGGCCGGTGGTCTCCAACTATATTCTCGGTGGTGCTCCTCTGCGAAGGTCGGATGATATGATCGACTTGGGAGTGCTTTGTGATGGCCGGTTGAGCTTTTCCCAGCACATCGAGGAGGTTGCGAGTAGAGCAATGCGTGCTCTCGGTTTCCTGAAAAGGAACACTAGAGAGTTCACAAGCATTCCCGCTATAGTCACGCTGTATAAGGCACTGGTTCTCCCTATCCTCGAATATGCGTCAACTGTCTGGTCACCCATGTATGCTGTGCACAAATACCGCCTTGAAAGAGTGCAAAATAAATTCCTGCGCTATGTGGCTATCAAGTTGGGTATCCCGTCAGCCGATGTTGATTACGAATTGTTGCGGCGGAAGTGTCATTTGGATACCCTCGAGAGTAGGAGATGCTTGGCAGATCTGGCACTGCTCCACAGGGTCTTGAACAATACCATCGACTGTCCGCCGCTTTTCTCGAAGTTTTACATTTCTGCTCCTCGCATCGCCTCGCGCTCACCAATGTTGTTCCACGTCCCTTTCTCCCCAACCAACTATGTGAAGAGCCAACCCCTTCGTAGGCTCCCTCGGACTGCGAATTTATTTCTAACCATTAACCCGGAATTCGACTTCTTCCATTCCTCACTCTCTTCCTTAAAGACCTTGTTATATTCCTCCCCTATCAGTTATTCATGAAGTATTTTAGTTTTTCTTTTTTTTTCAAGTTCTTTATTGTATTATATAATTTTTCACTCCTCTTGAATGTTATTATGTAATTGGGCTCGCCCGTGAAATAAATAAATAAATAAATAAATAAATAAAATTGATGAAATTCGGGTTATAGGTTCCGTTTGGCGTCTAGTTGGTCCTCGAAGCTCGACGTTACTGTGAGTCATCTCTAAGGGGTTCAAAATAGGGGTTGAAATTTTCAAAACGCCTATACTATTTTTTTACGTAAATATTTTTACGGTTTTAAATAGTTCTTGAACTTGCGAGTTTTTTAAGACCATCCGGAGCATCGTACGTCCAGCCGTTCGTTCACAGTAAGGCCCCGAAGTTTGCACCGACCGGCATTTTCGACTCCAGTGTGAATGAAATTGTATACAATTCAAACCAAATCTCGTAACCAGAGACGCGCCCACAATAGGAATTTGTGAATACGGCCAATCATTGGTAGGGATCACCTGATTATATTGGCGGAGTATGAAGTCGAGTTGGTTGTTCTGTGATATTATTTCGCTTGAAAAATGATGGCTCTTTTGGAGTTTGTTGGTAGGTAGTGAAACTTGAACAAACGTTGAAGTATTATTGATGGGTAAATTATTACTACGGTAAATCATTACTCAACGGTAAATTATTACACAACGGTTCAGTATACCATCTACGTAGAAGGGGCTGGAGTTTGTTGGTAGGTACTTTTGCAACTTTTTTGACTCCTCATCAACAATTTCTTTTCAGAACTTCATTATGTGCGTTTCTTTTTGTTAGGTACTGTTTGTCATCGGCAGAATTATTTTAGCAACATTTAACTCGTGATTTAGGTAGGTACCTAGTAACGAGTACGGGGTTAGGTACTAACCTACGGAGGGTCTGCGATCTACATAATATGTATATAATAGTACATATCATATTATATAGACGGGTTATCTATACATAGAGCTGTGATCTGTAACAGGAGGGTATTCTATACAAAATAATAAACCGTTGTGCAGGGATTTGCAGCGTTTTTTTATTGCAGTTTTGGATTCTACATACCTTGAAACGTAAACCATCAAATTTTGAGGGGGGGTAAGAATTTTTTTTTCATGCTCGATTCCAATGGTTCATTATTGAAAATAATAAACCAAAATTAGATAATAGAATCGAGCATGGAAAAAAAAAAAATAAAAATTAACCCCCCCCCCCCCCACCAACGCAAAATTCGATGGCTTTTGTTTCACGGTAAGTAGAATCCAAAAATGCCGCAAATTATTACACAACAGTTTATTATTTACCTATATAGATGCTCCTTCTACGCAGATCACTGTTTTCTGTGGTCAGTACCCTCGAGCTCCCCCGTGAAAGCCCTACATCGAGTACTGGAGCCGGGCCGGGGAGTTTCATAATTCATCATCTTCATAATTTTCTTCAGTTATTCATGAAGCATAAGGTAAGTAATAAACCGTTGTGTAATAATTTACCTGTATAGATGCCCCTTCTGCGTAGAGGGTATAATAAACCGTTCTGTAATAGTTTAGCGTTGTTTAGCAATTTATCGTTGTGTAATAATTTACCGCTGCGTAGTAATTTACACAATAATTAACCGTTGTGAAATAATTTACTCATAATAACCTTTGTGTAATAATTTACCTGTATACATGCCCTAAATCGAGTATTGAGCCAGCCCGGGAATTACATTTCATAATATTGTTGTTATTCATGGAACATAACGTTTATTAAAGTTACAAAAGTACCTACCAACAAAATCCATAAGAGCTATCATTCTTCAAATGAAATAATATCACAGAGCAACCAACTCGACTTCATACTCCGTGAACATAATCAGGTGCTCTCTAGTAATGATTATCTCGGACCAATTCCCAATTGTTACCGCGTCCCTAGTGATGATATTTCGGCTGAATGTATACAAGTTCATTCACCCTCCTGTTGAAAAAGCCTGTCGGTACAAACTTCTGGGCACTTCTGTCAACGAACGCTGGACGTACAATGCTCTGGGTGGTATCAAAAAACTCCCAAGTTCGAGAACTATTTAAAAACCTAAAAAAATTCCAGGTAACGGCGTCCTGGAAACTTCAACCCCTATTTTTCACCTTAGACATGAATGACAGTAACGCCGAGCTTCGAGGACCAACTATACCCACATGCGAACTATAAACCGAATTTCGTCAATTTTGGTTCACGGTTCGGGGAAAGTGCGAAGTACGACGGACAGAAATTTTTTTATTGCATTTTCGGATTCTACATACCTTGAAACGGAAACCATAAAATTTTGAAGGGGGTTAAATTGTTTTTTTCACGCTCGATTCCAAAGGTTCATTAGGTACTGAAAATAGACCAAAATTTATGTCTGTCCGCCGTACGCTGTACTTCGCACTTTCCTTAGTTACCATGAACCAAAATTAATGAAATTTGGTTTGTAGGTCCCGTTTCGGGTCTAGCTGGTCCTCGAAGATCGGCGTTAAGGTCGAAGATCGGCGTTACTGTCAGTCATCTCCAAGGGGTGTAAGTAAAATAGGGGTTGACATTTTCAGAACGCCATAGCTCGAAAACCATGGATAGAAGGGTGGTCTTTTTTACGTTATTAAATTTGTCTTGAGCTGAAATTTTGAGCTGAAAAATTGTTTGAGACCACCCGGAGCATTGTACGTCCAGCCGTTCGTGTTAACAATGTAATAGCGTCACTTGAGGTATAGGCCGCGTCTTGGCGGCTTCCCGGAGCGGGGTTCCCCTACCCCCCTCCGGGTCTGTAACAAGGGGTATAAAAGGCGTTGTAATTCACCAATAAATAGGCAATCAAGTCACAAACCGACTACTGAGAGTCTCGTGTACTTACTCCTATCTATAGCTCCCGCTGGATCATCACACTGGTCACCCCGACGACGAACACGCAACCTTCACCCGCTACCGGCTTCTGCGAACAGCGTCCCGCCTTCTCGCCTCTAGCGACTGCTCAACGCGCACCTTCGCCGGCTTCCTGCCTTCTGCGAACAGCGTCCAGCCTTCTCGCCTCTAGCGACGGCTCAATACGCACCTTCGCCGGTTTCCTGCCTTCTGCGAATAGCGCCCCGCCTTCTCGCTTCCAGCGACGGCTTAAAACGCACATTCGCCTTGACCTTCAACGGACTTACAAAGGTCCTTTTCAGGACCACTGTCTGTTTCAGCCTTTCAGTTTCAGCCACCTCGGACTTTCGCGACCGCAACACCGGCAGAGCAACGTACCCTTGCCCCGGCCATCTTCGGCCTAACAACGATTCTTTATGAACCATCGTCCTCTTGCGATCGACAGTGAAACCCCCCACCACTCGTCACGACCAATCAGCGTCCTCTCTCAAGCGACCAATCAGCTGTCGCCTCCAGCGAACCAATCAGAAAGCATCTCGCCCTTCCCGCTGCCTATTTAACGAGAGCGACCATCAACGGAGCATTCATTCCTCGGATTCACACCTTCAGGAACAGAGGAGAAGAAAAATGGAGACCAGAGCTACTAAGACATCGGAACCGGCACCAGCACCTCTCAAACTGCGGCCTTTTGACCCGACTTTCCCGCACGTCTGGTTCGCACAGCTCGAACTAATTTTCGCCCAGGAGGGCCTCAAGAATTCAGAAGCCCGCTTCACCCGTGCCTTCCTCGCGCTCGAGCCTCGTCAAGCAGACCTCTGCATCGACATAGTCGCCTCGCACACCGCAAGCTACCAGACGTTAAAAGACCGGCTTATCGCAGCTCATGCACCCTCAGATGGCTCCCAGCTCACAAATTTGCTGCACCCTTCGGTAACAGACGAGCTTCCTTCGGCCCTCGCCCGACGCCTTCAACGTGCACTCCCGCGGGTACTCCGGCCTCGCTCCTCCGACAACTCTTCTTGCGAGCAACATTCTTAAAAACCAACTACTGAACAGTATTTCAGCAGTTTTGCATCCCCCAATCGAATCATGCCATATATTATGAACTTCGGTCCAACTGATCTCTTCCCAGGTAACGTTGCCTAAATCAACCCAAGCCACTGCATCAGACAAAGAAATGAAGAAGAAAGCATAATTATATTTCTTATATTCTTTGTTATTAATATTATTAATCATGCGGACTTTTTGGTGGGAACACGAAAGGTTGCAATCATTAAGCGCACCTAAAAGACCGAGATGGAAGATGAGTTAACTCGTGAGTGGGAATCTATGCTGTTGGCGCATTATAAATAAATAAATATATATACATAAGTATATATAAGAAATGGCAATAAATCTAGATATGGATTCAGAATGTGCCACAACTGAATTGTATGGGAAAAATTAGACGACAATAATGTGCTACACATCATAATTTGTATGGCAAATTCATCATTAGGAAGAATTGTTACCTATTATTGTTCATTCAAAGGTGATCCATAAGCTAATTACTCGTGTTGGAGTAGATAATATTATACCGTCTAAAATATTTTATTTAGTATATTCCAACATAGGTACAATAAAACTTAATAGACGCATAGGGGATAGGGAGTGCGGGGATTGGAACTCCAGCATATTCAACTGCTCAACTTCGAACCTCGAGTAATCGAAGGAAATGGACGGGTCTAATAGATTGATGCAATTGTCCTTCAAGTTGTAGTTCCCTATCAGGGCCCTTCGCTCTAGTACAATCCAGCGGTCAGGAAATTTCATTGGTACCCGATGGAGAGTTTAGGGTCGGGTGTCGTGAGCCCGAGTGCAGCACTTTGAGTGCTTCCTGTCAGCTCATTCAAGGGCTACTGGTCGACTTCCTTCTAACAGTCTTCCGCTCTTCCGGACCCTCCGATCTCGGCTTGATTTCAACGGAGTAGTTGGAGTGGTCCAGACCTTCCCAGCACATCGGGATGCATGGTCTAATTATCTCTGGTCTACCATCACTCACAGGCAGGTGAAGATGTTGATGCTTCATGTGTCTTCAAAGCCACATTTGTATTGGTTCTCGTCTAATTTTCTAGAGATGTTGGGCAAAAATTGATATGTGATGCTTGGTACGAAGAAGAACCCACCCCAGAACCAAGGTTCCATGACGAGCCAGGACCCTCCCTAGAGAACCTGGAACTGATACTTAATAATTACTTCTTAAAATCAACTGTGGGTATTGGTGACCTCACATCCGCCGGTCGTGAAAATGTTGATGCTTCATGTGTTTTCAAAGCCACAATTGTATTGGTTTTCGTATAATTTTTTCGAACCGAAGTGTGGACTGTCTGAACTTACGTGGTCAGGCAAAAATGATGATGATGATGGCTTTGAGTAGCTAAGACAAGTAAGGCAATAAACGTGAGGCAAAATTTATTTCCTTCAAAATTAGCGTATTTTTAACGCGGTTGTCTCGGAAACTACGCAAGATAGCGGAAAAATGAATGGAGTCCATCTTGTAGCACATTCTGTCAGCATAGGTAGTGTTGTTATTGCAAGGACGCATAGCTTCCGATATATAAGCGGAAAACCGAAAGAACGGACCTTCTACGTGCCCTCCTACACGCCGCTCGCAGCCTAGGAGTGGGGACTTTCAGTATGTTTACCTCCTAACTAGTATAAACAAAGTCCCAAAGTCAAAATTGCGTCCCTTCCATTTCCCTCTACCCCTCCCCCCCTCCAAACCATCCACCTCTTGAGCATTCAATGACTGGACTTATACCCTTCTGCGGAGATGAGAGGTCTGCTGGATGCCTGCAGACTCGAACCACAAAACCAAACCACAATTTGGTACCACGATGTTTCTGTGCTCAAGTTCTCCCACTAGATGTCCATCAAATTTCAGCTCAATCACTGGATGTTCGGTGTTCAAGAAAAATTGCTAGACAGGAACAATATACAAGAAATAGGTCAATAGAACGTTAATTCTTATCCGATTTATTTTTTGATTCGAACACAGAATCTGACTTATGGTGCGCTGACGTCCAGAACACAGTTTTCAATAGAAGAAAATGTCAGTTCTACCCCGATACCAAAAAAATAGGTAATGAAGGAATAAAATAAAGTCTTTTCTTCGAAAATTCGCTAGAAGAAAAAAAGAATCGTCACAAAGATCCCAGTCTTGAGACTCACTATATCGTATAACAAAATCACATCAAACCAATTGTATTTGTAATAAATTGTGGACCAGTTCTAGCAGGCGGTATGACATCCCAATTCGGATTTTCTTCCTTGAGCTCCTCAGCCCATTCACATTTCAGTTCGTGAACTAGGAATATAAAAAGGATCGAGACGGGTTCACCTCCACCTAAGCTGCCCCTGTCAAAACTAGTCGGTTGGGTTTTGTAGGAAGCGGCCGACGAGGGAGGTCCTTGAACAAGTTCGAAGCACCCGAACTCTGAGGGCCTTGGCGGCCACCCGGCCACCATCCATCCAATGTCAACCTGACGAATAATTCGAACGAGGAAGTCATTGCATAACTTCCTGGCGCTGAGCAAAGCGCCTTTTGTTCACGCCGTTTTTAAGGTTCCAAGACGCCTCCGCAACCTATTCGGTTTTGATCGTTTCCCAGTAAGCGAAGCGGGATGACGCTAGAGCCTTGACGCTCCTTCTTTACTTGTGGTTGATTCCTCGCCAGAATCAGCGTTGAAGTAGCACAATTTTATCGAATCTTCAATTTTTCACTCAACGCTTCAAGCCTATTATTGAGCTTCCGGGAATAAGACAGGGGCAAGACCCCCCCCTCCCCACCAGTCGTGAATAGGGATGCTTCCTGAGGGACCTACAACTTATACGATTAGCTGAAGCCAATGGCAGAACACCTGACCATAACCATACCTTCCACATTTTATCCCTACTTCCCTGAGATGTATTATAGGTACCTTGTCAAATCCATGACAGCTAAACTAGCTTGCTCCCCGTCAACCCGTGTCTCAATAATGAGGTGACGAACAGTGAACGCTTATCGTATCGTAAAATATCGTCTTTCGATTTGTTTATTTCCATTAGCTTTATACGTAACACTGACCGTTACAGTCTCTTGTAACGAGCTGAAATGTAGGGGGGGGGGGGGGGGGTAGCGAGGGGATGTATAGCCTTGTGACAGAGTGTGACAGTGGGGGTGGACCCTCGGGAGTCCCCTTCCTAGACCAGCGAGATTATCACCGGTTAAGAAGGGATAGGTATCGATTAGGCTTCCGCTCACCGATCCCGTCTCCACCGGACCAAAAAATGACTCGAGAACAGCCGCACTGTTACAGCCTAGAATCCTACATGGTCACAATCGAATAACAAACCCGCATAATTCCAATTAAATGCCATCAAACCCCCTTTGATGAGTCCTTTGCGTATTCGTTGACAGGAATTCCTCATAGAATGTGGATAATAAAACAAACCTTTCGTTCACCACAATGTATATTTAAGCATGAAGCTTTTCACTCAGATTCTGAGCGTCGACAGGCACCTGGCACCTGATGATGCTTAGAATCTGAAAGAAGACGCTCAGAATCTGAGAAAAGACGACGCTCAGAATCTGGGTGAACGAAAGGTGTTTGGCTTTCCTCATGGTATAACCTCCGGTGTTTGCTTGGTTACCTCAAGGAATACCTCCCCATCGCTTTTTTCTTGACTTCAGAGATTAACAAAGCTCCCCGCCAAGCAGCGTTGAAAGCCGTGCTACGTTGGCGTGCAAAATAGATATCACTCCTTTTTGCGGCTGAGGAGTTTTTTTTTACGCACAAATTTTTACAACAGGATTGTTTTAAGGGGATATCACATAATTTTGCATTGATAGTTTTATGGTTATTTTTGACACCATTAACTATCCAACGAAGTTCAATTAAAACAAAAATAGGGATTATTAATCTTATTTATAATAAAAAAATTGATTTTATTATTTTGGAACGACATCAACCATCTGCCAGCCAATATTTCATTATTAATATTAAATATATCTTTATTTGAGATAGTTTAGCGATCAACTGAATATAAAACTAATTTTAACTTAAAAAAAAATTATTACCAAGATATTTTCAATCTTTGTAATGGATGAGGGGTTTAACTACGCCGCCCATACAGCGTAGTTTCCCCCTCTCCATCCTCTAGAAAGGTAGGGAGGCAGTGTGACAGCTGCCCCCGGAGACAATGGTTTGATTATAACTCAATGCTTCCAGGAGTTGACGATTCGTTTCCGCGAATCGACCGCCCCTTCAGCCGCGTGTCAAAAAGATCGGGAAGAGCCCGCATCCAAGATGGACGGGATTCCCATATACCGTCACACTCCTCCCCTTAAAAAGATACTTATTTGAGTATGTGAAGTTAGACACGGGACTGAAAGTAGTATGGAGTTCTGATTCAGGAAGGTTCATCTGAAAAACTCCAAAGCTAATAGCTTCCATCGTAATGGTACTACAGAGAATTGTTAGTGGTGGAGAACTTAGCTCCTTATCAATATCACTTGGCCGACTTGGACAAAAAAGAAAAGAAGTCGTTGTCAGAGGTTCTGGTTCAGGAAAGTCCATCTGAACAACCTCTGGGTGACTAACCCCCATCATAAGATGGAACAACTGGGAAAACAAGGGGAAAAATTGGCATTGAACGCCAGGCATTGAGCGCCTTAAGAATAATAATCAACTTTGATAATAATAATAGTAATAATAATAATGAGTTTGATTTGATGAAAAAAGAAAATCCAATGGCCGAAGTGTATATTGATTGACAAAGGGGTTATTAAAAAGAGAAGATATTAAAAAGAGGATTCCTTCTGGAAAACCTCAGAGCTATTCCTTCTGGAAAAGCTCTCAAAAAGTGGAGGGGGTACCGAGGATAAAATCCAGCACATACCCACCAACCACGCTCTGCTACCATGTAATGGATGAGGGGTTTAACTACGCCGCCCATACAGCGTAGTTTCCCCCTCTCCATCCTCTAGAAAGGTAGGGAGGCAGTGTGACAGCTGCCCCCGGAGACAATGGTTTGATTATAACTCAATGCCTCCAGGAGTTGACGATTCGTTTCCGCGAATCGACCGCCCCTTCAGCCGCGTGTCAAAAAGATCGGGAAGAGCCCGCATCCAAGATGGACGGGATTCCCATATACCGTCACATCTTCTTTAAAAAAAATTTATCCAAAAAAGCGGTGCATAAAAGTATAAATCGCGAAGTTACTATAGCGCTCCAAACGTTTAAAAAAATTAAAGAAATAAAAATGTGAAAAACTAGGTCATTTGCAGAGTTTTTAAACAGTTATAACTCGGCTAGTACTGAACGGATCGGGTTCAGATTTTGACTGATTCCTCTGGGCCCCAGTGAACATTGCGTGCCAGTTTCAGGTTTCAAAACCCTTTCTAGCCTTCCCCTCCTCAGTGGAAACTTTGTGGTGAATGGAGAATTTTATATCTGCCTACTTTTGGTAAAAGCAATTTTAAGACTGAGAAATTTTCGGGAAAAAAATGTCTCTTGGTAACATCGAACATCTTGATTGAACTTGTAACTATGAACGTTGGAGGCGGATCTCTTATAAGATGAGCAAAGAGGGTAACGTACTGAAATAGGAAGCCTACGATGCCATTTTCCAGCTCATTCGACCATAATACAAGCGTCGTTCACGCTGAGTTAATCAAAAGAAAACGCGCAGCACATCAAAAATAGCATGCATATCTTTCTTGCACATCTATGAATGAAGGTGTAAAATAAAAACCACATTGTACTTACTACGTGAAGTAGAATATTCAGAAATACGTCCCATACCTGAAAACAGATAGAGGTACATTAATTAATCTACTACTAATACCTATATAAATCTCTTTGTCTGTATGTCTTTCCGTTTGTCGGTACCGATTACTGCCAACCGGCTCAACCAATATTCACCAAATTTGGTACGTTTACGCCCTTCGGAAGGGAATAGGCTACTTTAGAACACCGTGCGCAATGCGCAAACGTGCGTAACTTCTGAACGGGTGGACCGATTTTGATGGATATTTTTGCATCGTGCTCTAGGGGGCGTAAATACAGGGGGGGGGGGGGGGGGTCAGAATCCATTTTTACCCGTGCGTCGCACAGTGGGGCAAACGTGGAAAAAAGTCAATTTTTTGAAAAATAAGAATTAATTGCCGGAATAATGGAATCCTATAGTAAACTTCCTGTAGAATCAAGGTATGATAGCAGTTTTCAGTAAAAAAATTTCATATCCTCAAATTCCTTAAGTAAAGTGAGAAAATCATAAATTTTGCTTAATTTTTAAGCGTTGTTATAAAAAACATAACACTTTTCTAAAAATTTATTTTTAAAGCGTAAGGGTTTATAACGATCATGAAAACACCCAACAAAGAAATGAGAGCATTGCTTAGGACAACAATACGCTTAGGAGGTATTTTGAAGAAAAAACACACTCTTTTTCATTGTCAATTGCATGTTTTGTGACTTTCAAAAAAAGCTCCACAAGTCTCCAACGTGGCTGTTGAATATTTCTTTTCCAGGCGTAGTTAGGTAGCACCTGTATAAATTTCAGCTGCGCATATTTGCGCGTCTGACCTCTGCTCTCATTCTTTCAATAAGAAACAGTAGGCGTCGGTCAGAGCCCTACGCAAATGGGCTTGTTCAAACATGTGTTGTTTATTCAATTGGTTGAGTATTCGGCGTGCACTTTTATCACGCTATGAGAATCCTTTTAATACCACGTCAGTCTTCTCGGTTAGTCGTTCTCCAGAGATGGAACCAATACAAATTTTATACGGTGATTTGTATAAAGTTCTATTTAACGGAGGTGATATTGAGCAATATATCGTGGGTAACTTCACACATCTGAAAGAAGATGAGCTCTCCTTGTTGATAACACAATTAAAAAAGAGGTTTCTCACTCATTTTAATCAAAGGTGGTCGACAGCTGCCCGTAACAAGCAGAACTTTTTAAGAAAATACCGCGATTGGATGAAGGGTGAGTTTATGATTAATTTACCAAATAGTGATGACAGGGCTTGTATGCAATCCGCGGAGGGCGGCTTTCATAGAATCGGACGACCTGAAAAACCTTTTGACGAGTGTGGTGAGAGGGGTAAGAGGTTTAAAATTGCAAAAATACGATCGTTGAACGATCAAAATTTGATAGATGCAGCTGGTTCCTCAGCCGAGGTTGATAAGTCACCAGTGTTTACTGCCGAATTTGCATTAGCTCTTTTCCTCCAAGCCAAGATGACCAGGTTTCAGTACGAAACTATCAGAGCTGCAACTAAAAGTGCAGGTTTTAATATCTTCCCCTCCTACAAAAAAGTGGCTGAGGCAAAAAAAAATTGCTATCCAAGTGGTGTTAATATATCGGAAACCGGTGGTGGGGTTCCGCTACAGAACTTGCTTGATCATACCGTGGATAGAATATTTCAAACAATGACAGAGGAGGAAATTGATAATTTGAAGGACCATAATGTCACATTACATACGAAGTGGGGATGTGATGGGGCCTCAGGCCAGCAAGAGTTTTCTCAATCGTTCTCACAAATCAATGAAGGAAAAACTGACGCGAACCTATTCATGACGTCTATCGTGCCTCTGCGAATCACTGCAACTGATAATGACGATTCCATTAGTTGGTTGAATCCAAGACCTTCGTCAACACTATATTGTAGACCACTGAGATTTGATTATGAAAAGGAAACGGATGTAGTAGTTAAGACAGAAATATTGAGAGTAGAAAATGAAATTAAAAATCTGCAAGATATGAGACTGATTATAGGCACTCGTGCAATTACTGTAAAACATGTATTGCATTTCACGATGTTGGATGGGAAAGTAGCCCAAATTTGTACTGATACCACGGCTTCTACCAATTGCGTCATTTGCGGTGCTCGTCCAACGGAAATGAATAATGTGCAATCAGTAAAACAGAGACCTCCAAATCGCGAAGCTTTTAAACTGGGAATTTCTCCTCTCCATGCCAGAATTAAATTTATGGAGTATATTCTTCATCTTAGTTACAACTTAAAATTTCAGGCATGGAGGACCAATGCTACAACTAAGCCAATCAAAGATGCCGAGAAGAACCGAATTCAAAGAGAATTACTGAGTCAACTTGGTATAAGAGTTGACTACGTGAAGCTGGGCTACGGATCGAGCAATACAGGGAATACCTCGAGAAGATTTTTTGCTAACCCCTCAGTTGTAGCTTCGATAACTGGTATTGATATAACATTGATTTGCAGATTAGGGACAATCCTGGAAGTGATCAACAGCAGCAGTCATCAGATTGACGTTTCCAAATTCGCCACTTACACCCAAGATACTGCTGAATTAGCTGTGAGGTTGTACCCGTGGTACTATATATGCCATATACACTACATAAGATATTAATACATGGGTCCGAAATAGTTGAATCTGCTGCTCTGCCAATCGGTCAACAAGGACTACAAACATTTCAGAACTCATTACACAAGAAAAAATTCCCGATTGAACACCAACGAGGATATTTTTCATAAACTGCTAGAAACGTCTGACCCCTTTATCACTTCCTTGCGTCCATCTCCAAAGAAAAGGCTTGAAGATTTCAGCGCGGAAGCTGAGGCGTTACTTTCGTAAATGCAATGCGCTGTCAAATTTTGACTTTTCAAGGCATCCCGAATATGCTGATGCGCAAAAAGTTCAAAAATGAGTTGTAGTGAAGTTATTTATTTCATTTTTTTGTTATTTCAACAGAGGACATGAGCAAATTTTGAGAAGAAGCAAAATTTTCAGGTTGTTCCGAAGAAAATGTTCAGTTAAGTTTGATAATGAAACTCTTGTAAAACAGATAACATCGTTTTTTCTAATGTATTTTTCCCCTCTGAATCGAATGAAACCACTCCCAAGTCGATATCATTATCCGTTTTCGAGATTCGTAGTTTTTTCCGTATTTTGGCCATTTGGCCCCACTGTGCGTCGCCCGGGAAATTACAGAGAGCTTCAAAGCCTGAACCGAACTGGTTGAAAGTTGTCATATTCTCCCATTCACCACCAATTTCAATACCTCATTGAAAGTTCCACTTCTGGTATTAACAATGAGAATGAAATATCATCTTCTATTCTCTGTGGTATCAAAGGCGAAATGATGGCGAAAAAGAAAAACGTCGCGAGGGCAGTGGGTGGCAAAAAGAACGGATTCTTGGTGACATAACGCCCGTTCTATGTAGAACATAAATAACATAAATAGGTATATTCTTCGTAAGACGGTGAAACAACGCCACTGCACAAGTTTTTCATGACCTTCGCACCCACCGATAGCTGGTCTAAGACGACAGAGGAACCATGGACCCTCTAGAACGTCTTGGCTGGTCCCACAGCCTGAGAATCCCCCGGGGTTGTGCATCACCTTCTACACAGAAAAGCTATTGCAATAATTCAATTTTCAATTCAATTCAATAAAATCAGTTTTTTTATTCAGCAAATATTTTATACAACAAATATAATGATTTTTAGAGAGTCTATATACATTAAAAAAATAGGATATACAACAAAGCATTTCAATTTATTTCAACGCCCGAAGGCATGCGCTTATTCACGCCAAAATTACGCAGTTATTCTACAATGCGCAATACAAACCCCAGAGACTACAAGTCAAGTGATCTTTTTAAATCACTTGGATGAGAAAACCCAGTGATTATACACTCACTTGGATCAGGGAGCGAAATGAGACAGCTAGTTTATAATATAAGGTAAAGACACACAAAATATTTTGAAGCGCAATCATGCATGGTGGGGAATAACAACATAGCTCTGCGCATCACAAGCTCATTTGATAGAATACCATTACCTATTACAGGTTCGAAAAATGGACCATGACGAAGGGAAGTGTGATGGAGACCACAAGTATAACTGCACATTTTATTGAGGCGTAGGATTCGTTGTTGATTCTCGGCTCGAATGTACTGAGTCAATATTGAAACACATGGATATTGAATATTTCCTACCCGCGCTATTTCTGTGAATGCATGTTGAAGTAATCAATAAACTGGACTGACGTATTATGCAGCACTTACATCTTTTGTTCTCCAATATGCTAATCAAATCTGCATGGTATTATGCTGTTATATGCAATATAGACAAGACTAATTCACTATAATATCATCCGATATTAATTCGTAGGTTTAGAGGTAGTGCATATTATATAGGTGTAATGCTAATGCATACAAAATTATGCATTCATGAGCAATAAATGTTATGATAATAGAGAAGTAGGGATGAAGATGAAACTGGTACATATGTGATTCGGATTAGATAATAACATATCTGACCCTCGAGCCACTCAAGGGTTATGCCGGTGTAAATCTTATTAATGACGCACGAGTAATTTGAACGAGTCCGATTTTTTATTTGGATAACCTATCCAGGAAAATGTAATGAAATAAGACAGCTCTAAGGATGAACTTTCATGTACAGCGATTACAATAATGCTGGATGTATAATATCAGGTATATAATTATTATATTCCTGTTATCAACTGTAGTGAATATGACATGACCCGTACAGAAACAGCAGTCAGCAAACAGAGGACACTCCTGGAAGTGCGTAGGTAGGTACATACAACTGCCGGAAATTTGAGAAATTACGTACCACACACTGCTATTATTAGCAAACATAAGCAGATCAGCTGAATACAGACGAGACCAAGGATAGATGGACCAGCAAAAAGAGAACAGCACACATCACAGAAAGTGAGATTGCGTCGAAAACACCGCTGCATGCAAAGTGGCTCCCATCGAATTGTTACAAATTAGCTGAAAAATCTTTATATGTATATTTAGTGAAAAACCACTATTTTCGAGGCATGACTCGGTTTCTTACATTGGGAACTTACAAGGGAATGAACACTGTTCGGACGTAGGTACATAAACGCCCGAAGTAGTGCGTCTAGTGTCCGTTCGAGCGCTAGCTGCGGCTAGCGGGGTCGATCAGAACATGAGGTTTCTTTTAGGTCTTAGAACGAACGAATGTAATTGTGCTTATATTAGGAAATTGCATCAAGCATCACGCCAGCCATGGGCGGTGCAATTTCGATCCGACGAACCAGAGTTGAAAATAATGTACGTTCATGTAGTTCTTTGGTTTTTACAAACCTGAGCCCCTCTCGAACGGGAAGATGGCGTTCAACCTCAAAAAGTGAAAGTTGAGAAAGTTTTTTATCGTTGTTATAAATTGTATCCAAGTTAATCGTTCTTACCCGTTGTGCAATTAAATTCGCTCAAGCGAATTTGGACTGTGTTTTTCGTTCCCGATCATACACTTTTGGTGCCGAAACCCGGGAATTTAGCGGAATAGCTGAGAACATTCCAGTGTTTCACTTTCGTTCCTTTCGTTCACTTGACGATGAGTTCCAACGTGGTCATCCCCGATCAAGGAAATGAGGTCTCAGCTAAAGTCATCAAGAGGTTTAAGGCCAATCAAAAGGCTCTTTATAAAACACTCTGTTCATGGGCGATTAAAGCCCAGTCGTTGTTGAAGCAGTCACAGTGGTCCGAGGAGGCCCGATCATGTGCGGGCGATTTGGCGAAAGCTGCCGACAGTCTGTTCTCGCAGATCGAATCCGCCGATTTCAATTGGGACGTAAGTGAGTCCCTTTTATCCCAAGTAGCCGATCTGCAAGTGGCGTTAGAGATAGGACTACCCACACCGACTTTGCAGCCTTTAGAACGTTTGTCGGAAAGTTCGAACGATCAGAACAAACTCACGTTCGATGCAGTAAAGTACATGAATGTTATGCTGCCTACAGTTCCATCATACGACGGGAACATTACGAATTTCGCCTCATTTCGCGGTTTATACGATCGAGCGATTCAAATGTACAGTACCTACCGGACGAGATTAAATATCGGGCGCTCGTCGAGAAGCTGGTTGGTCAGGCTCGTTCGGCCCTTACTAGTTATCGTTCCGACGGATCGGACTATCAGGCTCTTTATAACTCCTTGATCGCGGAAAATTCCGGTCGGTATCGTCTCGCACGTCGATCCTTTTCGAACCTTAAATTCGTACCTACTATCAAGAAAAATGATGTGCAGCAGTTGGAAGCGTTCCTGAGTGCGGCCCGGTCTTGGATCCGTTCAATGGAAGAGGTTGAGACACACAACCTCGAGTCGTTCCTGCTGTTTGAGGCTCTCTTCGCTCGCATCGACACCACGCTGGGGGATAAATTTAATCGTCAAGAAATGGAGGTCGAGGATGTGGTTCCGACTCATCGGAAACTGCTGGAGTTCCTAGACAAGGAGCTCAAGATCGCTCAAATGATCCCTTCGACCTTTCAGGGTTCATTCGATCGTGATAAAAATCAAATTCGGCTCAAAGACAGGCCCGTCGATCATCCCCTACTCCTCATTTGTTGAGCATTCAGGAAGATACTCTTCGACTCCGGTGCCACTATTGTGAGGACCACCATTTCCTATATCGCTGCCCCAAGTTCTACACCGTTCCCGTGGAAAAGAAGTGGGAATTCCTTCGCCTACACAATCTCTGCGAGAACTGCTTTTCCTACCGACATGACAACGTTCAAGACTGTCCTTCTCGACGACGTTGCGGCTGTGGACGAAGACATCATGCCTGGCTTCATCGTTCAAAAAGGGAGGTATTGTCGAGGGGTGCTCAGGGTCTTCCTCCCCAATCTGATAGTTCAAAGGGGGGATCGTGCCAAAGGCGCAATTCGCCTGTCTTGGCACAGTCACCACCGGTTACGAGCACACCGGCCCTCTCTGAGATCAACTTGTGTGAGTGGGCCTCGGAGGAGGTCGGGGGCTCAGAGGTGGCTGACCCTCTGTTCCGTTCGGCTAGATCTTTTACCGATTGCGAATGAGGCTGCTCCACTGGATGGGATCGGGCCGATCCTCCGACCCGTTCTGTCCGTAGTGATTGGTCTGATCCCTCCAGGGGGAAAGATGCTATAATAATCGATCCTTGTTCAAGTCGCACTAAAATATTCGTTCGTTCCAATAGGGCCCATTGCATTGATCATAATAACCTATCCGGTCCCACAGGTAGGATGTTCGATCGTAAGTTCCCAGGCAGTAGCTCGGCTGCCGCTTTAGGTAGGCGTATGTTCGTACCTAGGACCACTGAGGAAGGGGGCCCCACTCTGTTGAAACCTTGCGGTGATATACCCAGGAGTGGAGCTTCCCATTGCACTACTCAGCTGGTTAATTCTAAGTTAGTTCCTAGAAGTCCCTCTTGTTTTGTGCAGCCTTCCCCAGTAGGTGTTAGTTCAGGCACACACGACGAGCCTCGACCGTCGAACGTAGCGAGAAACCTTCCGGAGTCTCATGCGTTCAGTAGTAGGGAAACTAATTTCCGGGACCAAGTTAGTTCAGGCGCTCAGCTAGTGGCGGGAAGTTCTCTTCCGGCGCTAGGTTCATTATCTAGATCATGTGTTAGGCATCCACGATCAGGAGGCTTAATACCTACCACACTCGTGCATGTGTTCAAAAGGGAAAAAACTAGGGGCCTCGTAGGGTGCGCTCTCCTGGACACTGGGTCTGAGGTAAATATAATTACGCTCAAATTCTGTCGAGCGCTCAAATTGGAGGTCCTCCCCTCAGAACGACGCATAGTGGGAGTAGGGGGAAATTCACACTCTGTTCCAGGATTCACTTCGTTCGGACTGTTCACACGTTCAGGTAGGCACATTCCAGTCACCGCCTTCGTCTTAGACGAGGTGACAGCTCCTATCCCGTCAAGCAGTTTCTCTATCGATCAGTGGCCCCATATATGAGAGTTAGGGTCTGAGTTGGCTGATCCGTCTTTTTACACTAGGGGTGAAGTTGACCTTTTACTAAGTGCCGATCTAGTCATACAACTCATAGAAGGGAACGCGTACCTCCGGTAGGACACTCACCATGGCTATTACGTTCTGAAGTAGGCTGGTTGGTGCTAGGTCGAATTGAAACACGGAAGGGACAGATAGTGAAGTTCGGGGATAAGAATCACCTTCAGTGGTTCATTCCAACCGAAGCCCCTAGTCAAGTGTTTCCCTTCAAGTCCGAAATTGGCGCTAGCTCCAGTCCCGCTCTAGTGAGTACAGCGCAGCCGGCATGGAAGGACGTTCGGTCAGCTGAATATCGTAAGTGGGCCATTCAGGACATTATTGGAGCATTCCGACAAACCTTTTGTGGAGGCAGTGTACGAAAGGGAGAACGTTCAGGGGAGGCCCCTGTTCCACCTAAGGAACGTCGCTCTCCTCCCCCTCGTTCAGGAGTTCCACTTTTTCACTCCAAGGGTGCTCTGTTAGAGCCGGTACGCAATTTATTCTCTGTAGTGCCCCCAGTGGAGTTCTCATCAGTTAGTCCACCATTGTTCAGCTTGGTTTTAAGGGGGGTAGTACCTGACAAGGTGAATTTTGGATCCCTGAGTTCTGCACCCATACAGGTTCAGAGTTCCGTTCACGAAACGGACGTTCTTCTAAAGCGAATGTTCGAGATTGAGTCAGTTGAGGAGGTGGAGCCTTGGACACCTGCTGAGCGGGAGGCTGAGAATATTTTCTTAGATCAGGTACGCAGGGACGGTTCAGGTAGGTACACCGTTCCATTGCTCCTTGCACAGGATCGAAATTCGCTAGGTCATTCTCGATCAATAGCACTACGGCAACTTTATCGATTGGAATGTAAATTTAGGCGAAATCCTGATCTTGTTCCACCGTATAAAAATTTCATGCGTGAGTATGCCGCTCAGGGTCACATGAGACCTGTCGATGACCTCGCTCATTACTATATGCCTCATCATGCGGTTCGTCGTCTAGGGGATCCAGCAGATAAGATCCGTGTAGTTTTTAATGCGTCCCAGCGGACGGCAAATGGTCGATCTCTGAACGAAATCTTACACGTGGGTCCGAAGTTACAACCGGACATTTGCTATATTCTCCTCCGATTCCGCTCGTTCCCCTATGTGTTCATTGGCGATCTTAAACAAATGTTCCGCCAAATCTTACATCCTAGAGAGGATCAAGATCTTCTCCGTATTGTTTGGAGAGATTCACCGGATGACCCTGTTCAGGATTTTGCGCTCTGTACAGTCACTTATGGTACAGCTCCGTTCCTGGCGAACCGGACCTTGAAACATTTGGCAGAGACTCAGGCCAAGGACTACCCCAGGGCCTCCCTAGTTCTACTCGAGCAAACCGATCTGCTTCAGGGTATTCCCCAAGATCATTGCCTGATATCGGGCGAAACAATGGACTTGGATCCCACAGAAGGCACGCCCCTTAGAATGTTAGGAGTGGCCTGGGACCCTCGTACTGATACGTTCTTCTTCAAAGTACCAACTACGCCTGCAGTTCGAACCAAGAGGGAGTTGGCTAGTGAGGTTGGTAGAATTTATGACCCCGCGGGCTGGGTCATGCCGGTTTCGGTCTTCGCTCGAATGATCCAAGGTGAGGTGTGCCATGCACGTTTTGACTGGGACGATCCACTTCCCCTCTCCTTAGTTGCTGATTGGTCGAACATCGCTAGATCCATCGATACGCTCACAGAGCTGAAGATTCCCCGTCACGGTGTCTAGTCCCATTCAGTGGCTAGTAGGATTTGCGGACGCCTCTGAAAAGGCATACGCAGCTGTGGTTTATCATGTCTGCGCACAAGAAGGTTCATTTGTGACCCGGCTAGTCACCGATAGAGCTCGAATTGCCCCCATAAAGCAGGTTTCAATACCTAGGCTAGAACTACTCGCGGCCGAATTGCGAGGAAAGACCATGAACAAGATTCGGCCACAATTCGCTCATGCTCAATTGGTTGCGTGCTCTGATAGCACAATCATCCTGTCCTGGCTCACAGCCGACCCAGCGCCGTTATGGAAGGTATTTGTGGGAAACCGTGTAGCTAAGACTCTCTCTTGTTTGCCCCAGGAGCTTTGGTTCCACGTTCAGACGCAGGACAACCCCGCTGATATAGCATCTAGGGGAGCCCTGCCCAATAAACTGATCCAGAATGAGCTTTGGTGGAATGGTCTTCATTGGTTGCCTCAGACCGGTCCCTGTGGCCTATTCGCAGAATTAGGCCCAACCTCAGTCAAACGAGTGTGGCTGAGGAGATCAGAACCCTCAGGTCGCATGCCACCGCTCTGGAGACGACTGACGAGCTGGAGAAAAAATTCAGCTCATTCGGTCGGCCGAGAAGAGTGGTTGCCTGGATCTTACGTTTCGGACGAAACTCCCGCGGTCGAAGAGTTAGGTTTACAACAGTTCGGAGAGTTCCGGTCGAACCATTGGCAACTGAAGAGCTGCGGGCAGCTGATCTAGTTTTAATACAACGCGCACAAAGTCGACACTTTCAGGATATTCATTCCGCCTTAGACCGTTCCACTCCCCGTACCAAGCTCATGAGACAACTCGCTATATTTCGATCACGAGACTGCATCATTAGAGTGGGGGGCCGTTTGGAGCATAGCAGTAGCGCATTCGAGACTAGGCATCCAGCACTCTTACCAGCCAAGGATCCGCTCACCCAACTTATCATTCGTCAGGCTCATGAGAGCTGTTTGCATGTCGGTCCGAGGGCGACCCTAGCTCACCTGCGTACGAAGTTCTGGATTATAGATGGTCGGAATGCGGTCGCTAGAACTCTTGCAAAATGCACCCGCTGCTTTTCGATCAAGCCCATAGCCTTTCAACCAGAAATGGGTCAGCTCCCATCAGGGCGGGTTCAGGGAACGTTCACATTCGATAAGGTCGGCATTGATTACGCCGGCCCATTTTCGGTCTCCGTAAGCGGTCTCCGTGGGGCACGAAAAGTAGAAATGTACTTGGCCGTGTTCGTTTGCTTTGCCACCAAGGCGGTGCACTTAGAAGTAGTTATGGATCTGAGCACTGACAGTTTTCTGCAGTGCCTAGAAAGATTTATCGCTCGAAGAGGGGTGCCCTCCGTCATTTGGTCGGACAACGGTCGCAATTTTTTGGGGGCAGCCAACCTCCTTAGGAACATTAGGATTGCGCTGGAGACAGGCGTATCGATCACGCTTGCCGAACGTTTGGCTGCTAGGGGGGTGAGCTGGAAGTTCATACCACCAAGGGCTCCTCATTTTGGGGGGTTATGGGAAGCTGCGGTCAAGTCAGCAAAGCGACTTATTAGGGTGAATTTGCGCGATCATACGGTCAATTTCCAAACGTTCAGCTCTATAGTGGCTTTTACCTTGTATCCTAAGTTCTAAACGACTAGTCGTCATAAGTCCGGATGATCTCCGGTCCTGCGTATAACGCCTATACTTAAGGAATGTTCTCTGGTCCTCAATTTAGACTGGCTGAATTAGAAGTTACGCT
This sequence comes from Leptopterna dolabrata, assembly GCA_954871275.1. Classification (NCBI taxonomy): domain Eukaryota; kingdom Metazoa; phylum Arthropoda; class Insecta; order Hemiptera; family Miridae; genus Leptopterna; species Leptopterna dolabrata. Next base: position 1,657,822 of record OX940976.1, on the reverse strand, counting down.
GTGTTAAAATTGTAAAATTTATCTGTTTCTTGTCAGTTTTGTTCAAGACACCTATTAGTAGTTTTTCCAATCTGTTCTTCCAGTAAAGTAGTATAAGATGTGTTCAGTTGTAGACCAGTGCTCCGGAGTTGTTCAGCGCCAGTCTTTTGCTGTGTAATAGTGAAGTTTGTCAAGAGGACCAGATAAGCCCATGTCGGTAATTGAGAACGTTGCAGTTCCACCCCCTTATGCTGCTTGTTGCTGCCCCAAGGAGAGCGTGTTACAAGCCATTGGGGACAATGGCTTCCTTTTAGGGGAGGATGGTGTAAGATGTCGAAACCACGTGTGAGACGTCCGAACATCGCCATCTTGCATTCGCGATCCGGGCAGCCCACGATCAATACGCGATCGATATCGCCCGGCGGAACCACCGGCGCGGAAGCCATCTGCGCCACTTCCCCACGCCACGAAGGGGCGGATTCGCGAAGGGAGGGGCGGTGTATAAAACTACTTGCGGCCGCCATGACACCACACACGAGACAAGAGACTTCCCAGAGACCAGACCTGCGACTATAGAGTATTTGTGATATAGTACTGCATTTAGTTTTCGTTAGAGTTGAGATTGAGACAGAGCCTTCAGCCATTGATTAGGGATTATTTTGTGCGCTTAATATTGTTGAACCGGATCTTTCATTTTGCTTTCCCCTCCGGAATACGGAATTGTACGACGACCGCGAGAGAAGGAGAGTGGAGGCCAGCCAGGAAGCACAGGGGTACAACGTTGAGTTGTAACCGTTGTACTGCCGCGGAAGTATCCTGTTTCAGGTGATACCTTTTCGCCATTGGGTTGGACGCCGAAGCAGCGGACCGCACGAGCCCGAAGCCAGCAGCCAGGGGGCTGCCCAGACGAGTTCCTGCCAGGTTCCCAGGAAGAGGTAGGATTTACACCCTTAACCGTTACGATCCATTTTGCGACTATCACGTAGCAGTGCCCTTCAGGTGTCCAATAATTCACGGCATTTGGCCAGAAGTAACAGGAGGATTCTTCCGTTCTGTTGCAGAACCCCTACAGGTAGAACTTGCTACCCCCGAGCCTGAGCCTAACATTGCACCCCTCGACCACGTGCAGTCGTACCCACAGTACCCCGTATCACACCCCTTCAGGAGCATTGCACCCGACTCTGGTGATACCATACACCCCACAACATTCGTTCAACACATTGCACATATTTCGTTGACTATCTTAAATTCAGTCCCTTTGCCTTGTATCGAGCCCCGTTATTTTCGCGAACTTCATTTCTCTTGAAAGTCTGTCTCTAAATTGCCGTACCCCGTGGATCCCCTTTAACTTGTCAGTTTATTTCGTTCAATGAATTCTCTTGTTCATTTAGTTCATTGCATCACTTGCCCAGGACCTTCAGTCATTACGTACCTTGCTCGAAGCCTAGTTCTAAATTCTCTTTCAGCAACGTGTCTCCTGAACTCGAGCCAGTACTGTGCAAAGCTGTCTCGAGGCCAACTGCCTCCTACAAATCAGGTAACAAATGAACGTGTGTGAATTCCGCCAGTAATTACCTCGCCCACTAGCTTTGCCATCCATCTTGTAAGTAGGGAATTTAGGAATTCAACACGCTACAAGGCCATCCTTAATAGCCGGCCTCTTGTGTTCCAATCCGCCTCGCCGGATGATATTCTCGTTCTTACACCAGGTCACTTCTTGATTCAAAGACCACTTACTGCTCTCCCGGAATCGGAAGGCTGCCTGGACTCCAGCTCGCGCCTTATTCCCAAATGGTGGTTTGTGAACCAGACCGTACAGGGCTTCTGGAAGAAGTGGAGTAAGGAGTACCTGCTTGATCTGCAGGCACGGGCCAAATGGAATACTCCTGACCGACCCCCTGTTTTAGGAGATGTAGTGTTGATCATGGACGATAACCGTCCACCGCTCTCTTGGCCCATGGGCGTGATTACCGATCTTCACGCTGGTTCTGATGGTATTGTTCGGGTAGCCAAAGTTAGGTCCACCAATGGAGAGCTGACACGTCCATTGGTCAAGCTTTGTCCCATGCCCAAGGAGCAGCCCGAATGACAGGCGTCATTGGGGGGGGGGATGTTCGGACGTAGGTACATAAACGCCCGAAGTAGTGCGTCTAGTGTCCGTTCGAGCGCTAGCTGCGGCTAGCGGGGTCGATCAGAACATGAGGTTTCTTTTAGGTCTTAGAACGAACGAATGTAATTGTGCTTATATTAGGAAATTGCATCAAGCATCACGCCAGCCATGGGCGGTGCAATTTCGATCCGACGAACCAGAGTTGAAAATAATGTACGTTCATGTAGTTCTTTGGTTTTTACAAACCTGAGCCCCTCTCGAACGGGAAGATGGCGTTCAACCTCAAAAAGTGAAAGTTGAGAGTTTTTTTATCGTTGTTATAAATTGTATCCAAGTTAATCGTTCTTACCCGTTGTGCAATTAAATTCGCTCAAGTGAATTTGGACTGTGTTTTTCGTTCCCGATCATACAAACACCTCTGGGACTTCTACTGAAAGTGGTGAATGAAAATTGAACCTCGTACATCGCAAGGGCAAACGTGAGGGGTCCACAATAATTAATGTTTCTTTTCTTCCGGCACAAACTGCGTTAAAAAGAAATGTGCCCGTTCTTTGTCTTTCCGCGACCGTCCACGAGCTGAAGCGAACACCTGTGATGGAGGTTCGACGACCCCGAACTTCCCTTCACTTCAAGTTCCACGCCCCAATCCCCGCAGGATTCCTTAGTTAGCATACACGATCTCCTCAAGGTTGACCAGAGCCTCCATCGGCTACAACTCAACTTCTTTTCGATTTGAGGGGCAGGAAACAATCCGGATCCGATACTTCTATTTTCCTGAACTCCTCCGCTCGTTTGTTTTTGGTGCGGTCGGTGCAAGCCGAGCAACGAACTATTTCCTTTGTAGTCCTAACAAAGACTGAAACCGATTTCTGCTGAGGTTAGGAAATGATGATGATCCGTCCAATCAAAACTACTGACCACAAACATATGAACTCAGATTTAAACAGCCTCAATACCAACACACATAAGTTAATAATCATATACTCACCCCTCTCCCCAAAACACACACACACATATCACCATTCATCTCTCAAACAGCATAGTACACCCTTGCATCCACGTTCTACTTACCGACCATGTATCGTGACAAGCTTGATCTCCCTTCGATGGCCTGCAGCACCCAGAAGTAAACCCGGTTTAATTAATCCCATAGACAATCGTAGATCCACCGAGACAAAATATTTGATACACAGTTACTTGATTGGAGTCGAGGGCACCAATACAAACCCTAAAGCTGAATGTGCATAACCGAACAACGGTTAACTCTTCACCTCTCATCAGAATCATGTGAAACTTGAAAAAAGCTTGCGAGTAAAAAGTTCCCACGGATATACTCAAAGGATTGAATCCAGGATAATTGGGAGGAACAAATTAAAAAACACTTGACTAGTGTTGCTGCACCTCTCGAGACACAATACAAAAATAGTTACAATAAATAATTCACAATGAATCAAATATACTACTATGAACACTGGAAATACGGCAGGACGCTCTAAAATTCTAAATTGCTGGCTGAACAACGATCACCAACGCACGATAGTGCAGGCGGAAGTAGGGACATACCTACCAGCCAAGGAGGATATTACAGGTAACAATAACACCACAAACAGCACTGTTATCAATATTTAAAAAAAAAATGCAACCGTAAAGTTTGATCAAGGGCATAAAACAATGCACCCCAGTGAAATGTACATCATTCCAGAAACAACGGATTAGGATTTATGAGCCCCACGCATTAATATTCATGGCACAAGAGCATTTCATCGATCGTGGAGCAGACCGGTGAAGTGCTCACGTGCTGAGTTAGAGGGCGTTCATTTTCATGACCCATCACCTCGAACCTTCCCCACCGTAATATTATACAGCAGCCGCGCAAATACAGTGGACGATTTTTCATTCAAATTTTGTGATAATTATATGACTTGATCCAGGGGATGTGAAGCACTTAAAAAGCATTCAAGCTTTTCCAGTTACACCGTCGTAGACCAGAGTTGCAAATAAGTATTAGTAAGTACCTGTATTATTGCAATACCCCCCTCCCACCACCGCTACCTAAACTTACAGTTCAGAGGACCAAGGGATCGGCTGCCAAAGTGGCAAAACTAGGAACACACACCAGTAATATAGTCAAACACTTTGCCATGGTTTACAACATATCTAACAAATCTTTTTTTTTTCATACCCTTTTGTATGGTTTTGATTTAGTTTTTGTACAGTCCTAATGGGGACATGTTTCTGCAAGGTATTTTATTTATTAAAAAATATTTTTAAAAAACAGATTTTTCTTCTTTGATTTTGCTTCTGAGTCTGCGAAGCAGCGGAAGCCTTGTGTTCACTTTCGTGAGCCAAAAAATTTTTGTCTTCAGAAATCAAAATTTCCACTTGCATTTTGCGTTTCAAAGCCTACTGAACAAATTTGGTTCCGTGTCTGTCAGTCTGTGGGTCTGTGAGTCTGTCTGTCCGCATTTCCTTGTTACAGCCATAGCTTCCACGATTTTGAATTGATTCTGCTCAAATTTTGAGGGATGGTGCGGATAAGGCCCCTTGAGGTCCCATACAAATTTCAACATGATTGATCCAGCGGTACGCCCTGCGCATGCGCTAACGTTAAATTCAACGAACACGCATAACTTTCACAATTTTGATTCAATTTCGCTCAAATTTTCAAGGGTTGTTTGGACAAGGCCTAGTGAGTTCCAGTATGAATTTCAGCATGATCAGACCCTCGGTGCGCTCTGCGCATGCGCTGGCGTGAAATAGATTCAATTTCCTTGTTACAGCCGTAGTAACCAAAGATTTCACCCAATTTCAATGTAATTCTCAGGGATTAAGCGGGTAGGGCCCATTGAGGTCCCATATAAATTTCAACATGATAGAGCCAGCGGTGCGTCCTGCGCATGCGCTAACGTGAAATTCTTCAAACACGCATAACTTTCGCAATTATGTATAATGGACGTAATGTATTATGGACGTAATGTTATGTAATATGTATATTTCATGTAATGTTATGTAATGTTATGTTATGTAATATGTATATTTCACGTTATGTAATGTTATGTAATGTAATGTAATGTAATGTAATGTAATGCTATGTTATTTTGCTTCCGAGTCTGTTCTATTTTATAATGGGTCACTCTGATTGTGACGAGGAAGCTCCTGTGCCATCACCTTGACAGTGTATTTCACTTTTCGGGTTGATTTCACCGTCCTTTTCTAGATTTTTCACCGGTTAATTGAAAAAAGTATTCCCTCCCGCCTGTTTTCCGTTTGGAAACTCTAACCTAGGCAGGCGGTGCACAAGACTAAGCGTTTTACTTTGATTTTGTACATAATGTACCTTTAATATCTAGCAGGAAAAAAAAACCACAGTCATGCAGCATGGCTATAAGAGCGAATTTTCGAAGTTTTCGGCATCTTCCTCCTCCGCCTAAAATTTTCTGAAAATTAATTTTCGGCCAATGTTTTCCCAACTTGATACCATACAAAATTAAAACAGGAGTAGTTTTACGCAAAGTAAAATTTGGGGTGGAAGGAGGGGGAGGGGGAAATCAAAAATGTTTTGAATACCAGAAGAGTAGGTATTGGGTACGTAACAAATTTTTTGTTCCATTTTTTGCCGAGTAACACCTCGGTTTGTAGATTTTCCAACGCTGAACACGATGGTGAAGTCAGAAATGCGATATCCCATTCCGTTATCAGATTAGAGCAGACGAACCAGGAAGAACATCTCAAGAAATAACCACGTTCCTTGATCTTCAAAGTGCTCCAGTTTGAGAATGGAATGAGATATCGCAATTCTGATTTCACCATCGTGTTCAGCGTACAAAAACCTTTAAAATGAGGTGTCACTTGTCAGACTTTTTCATTTTGGGAATTTATGGGTAATTCCCCCCCTAAAACTCCCCAAAACTCCCCCTTAGGGTGACCCGATTCTGCCCATCTTCGAACTTAGCCTGTCGATTGCTAAGACAGATTTTTCGTGCAAATTTGAACTTTTTATCTCAATTCTTTTGAGAGTTATCGTCTGGAATGACACATACATATATAAATATATACCTATATAAATATATAAATATATAAATATATATATAAATATATATATATATATATATATATATATATATATATATACATATAATTTTTGGTGTCTTTCGGCAGGGAATTCAGGATGGTCTGAAACGGATTTTGGTATAAAAATCTTTCGGAAATTCGAGTTTTAAAAATTTTGGACCGAGAACAATAGCTTCCTTTTCTTCGAAAATTCGCTAATTCAACTCCCCCTCAAAATCCGATAGTGCACCGGTGTAAATCGGATAGAAACCGAAATTGTAACTAAAAATGCAGCAAATAATTACACAACGGTTTATTATCTACTTGTATAGATGCCCCTTCTGCGTAGATCACTGTTTTCTGTGGTCGCTACCTTCCCTCGAGCTCCCCCCCCCCCCCCTCAGGAAAGCCCTAAATCGAGTACTGGAGCCGGCCCGTGAATTACAGGTTCATTAAAAATGCGCGGGGTTCAATGATTCAATAATTAATTATTATTTGTTGTTATTCATGAAGCATAAGGTAAATAACAAAACGTTGCGTAATAATTCACCTGTATAGATGCCTCTTCTGCGTAGATCACTGTTTTCTGCGGTCAATACCTACCCTCGAGCTGCGGTCAATACTAAAACGAGTACTGAAGCCGGCCCGGGAATAACAGTTTCATTAAAATGCGCAGGATTCAATCATCAATAAATTATTATTTTTTGTTATTCATGAAGCATAACGTTACGTCTTCAAGTTAAGAAAGTACCTATCAACAACATCACAAAACAATCAACTCAATGTCAGACAGCCATACGTGATTATAATCAGGTGCTCCCTAGAGATGATAATATATGTGGGCCGGATTTATACCGTTTCATTAACGATCATGTTGAAGCTTTTCGGTGCAAATGACAACCTATGTATCAACCCTTCGAGGTGACTGACGATAACGCCGAACGGGACCTACAAACCAAATTTCTATAATTTATTTTGGTTCATGGTCACTAAGGAAAGTGGAGGGTACGGCAGACGGACAGAAATTTTTTGTAGTTACATTTTCGGATTCTACATACCTTGAAATGGAAACCATCAAATTCCACAAACCTTGAAATGGAAACCATCAAACTTCGCACTTTCGGTGCTGTGATAAATAACATGCACATAGTTCCGGCTTGAACAAACCTTATGCTTCATGAATAATCAGTTTCAGTTATAGAATTGTTGTATCCACCGAATATTTTTATGTAACTGTCATCCCCCGGCAGGCTCCAATACTCGATTTTGTACTTCCCTGCGGGGAGCGCGAGAGTAGACGGTACTGAACACAGAAAACAGCGATCTACGTAGAAGCGGCATCTGTACAGGAAAATAATAAACAGCTGTGTAATAATTTGCAGCGTTTTTGTTTTTGTGTAATTCATTTTTCGGATTATACGTACACCGAAACGTATCGTACAACATCGAACTTTGAGGGGGGTTTCAACTTTTTTTCATGCTCGATTCCAAAGGTTCGAATTTAAAATAATACAACAATGTTGATAAGCGGAGAACGACTGCATCGAACATTGGTGATTAAGCCTGTACTATGTTGTATAGTTGTACTATCTTGCCAGAGGGATGTGGACCCGCCATAGTTTGATAATGGAGGACTAGGATACTAATCTACTACTAATGGAGACTAATGGATACTAGGAGGACTTGCCAAATCTCAACTAATACCTGAATCCCTAGAAGACGGTCAGGAAGACCATGATACGTATTTTAATAGTTGATTAAAAAGAGCAGTCAACTTGCTAAATCTCGATGAAATCGTGGAAACCCATTTCATAGAAAATCGGAACTACTGAAAGGTTGCCTACTTCCACTAATACACGAAAAATACACTGTTATACCGGTTTCGGTGATCAAACCATCGTCAGTTACAAACGTTATTGTTTGTAAGTTATTGAGTATTTTTCGGGTATTAGTGGAAATAGCCAACCTTTCTGAGTACTGTTTCATAATAAATAAATAAATAAACTCCTTTTTTGAAATTCTTTGATGGCTTTCAACCTATGCTTTTGTCCTTACCTGACATCAACACCACAAAGCATTACTTAGGAACGATAAACTTACGCTCGAGCAGTTTAGAACAGTAATAGAACATCAACAAGTACCTACATACTTCAACCCACGTTCTTTTAATAGATTACAAGGCAAGAGATTTTTCCGAGATAGGTAGCTACCTGAAAACGTTGAAATTTCTTCGAGTCAATCTCCTAAAATCATTATCTATGTATTATAATTATGTTCTACATAAGCAGTATTAATTCCTTTACCCGATGGATTGATGAATGGCCTGTTTCGTCTAGTTTGTTTCAGTTGTGCTGACAGATATCAGGGAGAGCTTTCTAACAATTGGCAATAATTATGCTCACAATTAGAAGTGCCCCGGCAAAATATTAAGGAATTTTGACAAAAGATAGGCACACTGTTATTTCCGAGTTGTAAATGAAATGAACAAGATGACATGAAATTTGCCATTAGCGGCCCTACAGGAATAACCAACCCACTGAGTAGACTATCTCCGGACAACTTCCCTCTCAAGACCAGTGTGATCTAGTGTGCTAGTGTCTAATAATCTAACAACAGACCATTACTACGGAGACGGTACTAATCTCATACGTTAACAACGAACTCGATGGAGACAGAGATTTTGCAGTGCGAACGCACGGGCTTACTAGGATCAACCGAAAGCCAGTGGCGTGCGCTCGAGATAAAATCCTCCTTTAGTACATCCAAGCGTGACGACCACGGGTCTGTCCCGATTGGTTTATCAGCTCGTTTCATCGTGTACAGCTGATGCCGTTCGAATCCCTTGCCATAACATGGGACTACTGGAACTGGGGCCTCCAGGCTATCGCTTAACGCTCTTAGGGATAATTAATTTAATGGAAAACTTCACTGTTGGACAGGGGTAGGATACCTACCTGTCTATGATCAATACAGGGGTAGGTGCATGACCAACCATGTAGATCTGACAGCGGGTGGTAGCCATAAGAGCCATTTCCTCAGGAATGCGTATTAAAAGAGCCAATTTTTCGTATCAGAAGAGCTAAGAAGAAACAACAGAGGAAATCCAAAACTACCAATATTCATCCATAATTCTGAATTTTTATTGGAAGGGAAGGAGTGAAATAAAGAGGCGATAATAAGAATGTGATGCTGCCGTGGTACCCCTCAAATGTTTATACCACTCCTATGTAATACCTAAGCGATTTAACCAAATAAACGAAGGGAACGACGAGCTGAGCGACGCCGAGGGGAAAGTAGGTGAAGGGTCCCCTCCATCCTGCTGTGGTGATAACCGCGGGGCATTCATCTTCTTCCTCCTGGCCTCTGCTGTGGTGATAAGCACGGGACGCCTTCCTTATCCTCTAGCACTCGCTGTGGTGATAACCGTGGGGTGACTTCCTCTCTCTCCCCTAGCACTCGCTGTGGTGATAACCGCGGAGTACTAGCAAAAGACTCCCAAGGAGCACCTAATACCTGCTGTGGTGATAACCGCGGGTATTAGTTTTCCTCACATCCTTCCAACTAACGCCTGCTGTGGTGATAACTGCGGGGTGTTAGCAAAAGACTCCTACGGAGCACATCCTTCACTCGTCCATCCAAACCAACCTCATCCAACCTCACCCAAACCAACCTCATCTAAACTCCGCCCGACTGCCATAAGACCACACAGGCTTACGACAATTGGTAACCCCGACGTCCCTACCTGACAAAACTGACACCCCCCCCCCCCCCTACTCAACAGCCGCAATGGCTCTACCGCCATCGCCCTACGCGTCGCCGACGCACACACCCACAACGCCAACCTGCAACCTCACACTCTCACCGTCGCAGCCAGCGCTACTGCTGAGGCCGTCGCCACCTCCGCCTGTGCCACAAACGCACCTACCGACCATGCCACTCCTCACACTGATGCTCTCAAGGCTTAGGACAGATGCATTAAATGCTTCGTCAATAATTATCACTAGTCAGGTGAAGTTTAGTCCGCTGAGCACTCTCAGTTTTCGTAAATAATACCGTTTGACTTGACTACTACACCTTTCTGGTCTTCCAGCAGGCCCTTTTCATACAACTTGAGTGGCTCTTACAATACATACTGACTGGCTCTTTTATTACTCCTAAAATCACCTTATTAGCGAATTTTCAAAGAAAATGTAGCTGCAGCTGTTGGGCTCGTTCCAAAATTTAATAGATGCTCCCTGTGAACCGGAATCCCCTCGTAATGTATGCGACTGTACGGTATGAGTGTTCGTGAAGTTTTCTGAGATTCTGTCAGCGGTAGAAGCAGTCAAGCAGCATGGCTTAAGGAGCGAATCTGCCTTTGACGTAATCCACAGCCTAGCCTAACACATCCAGGAGTAAGTGGTGCTTACAAACTGCTACAGACCCAATTTTTGTGGACTTCCATGTCCAAGGACTGCACTGCCTTCATTTGGACCTGCCTTCAGTGTCAGGCGTTCAAAGTTCACCGTCATACTGTCAGCTCCCCCCACCCCCCTCACCACCATATATATTCCTTGTTCCAGGTGAACGACTCTCGCATGTTCATCTAGATATTATCGGCCCACTCCCACCTAGCCACGGATAACGTTATTGTTGCCCTGAAAAGTTGGTGGACCTGATCGGAATGACATTGAGCACTGTCTCAAGGGTCATAGTTGGCAACAAAGTTGGAGAACCGCTTGAGATCAACTCAGGAGTCCGCCAGGGAGACTCACTATCAGCAACACTCTTCAACCTGGCGCTTCATGAAGCAGTGAGGCAAGTTGACAAGAAGGGCACAACAATCGATCGGACTTGGCAGATAATTGCATACGCAGATGATATTGCGATCATGGGCTGCAACCTGGAAGCAGTAAGAGAGGCTTTTGGGATCCTTTGCAAAGAAGGACAAGGCATGGGACTGCAGATCTACAAGCAGAAAAAGAAGGACCCTAGGATCTCTACAGCTGTTTTCTCACCATGTTCGGCACCTAAAGTGCACTTTGGTCAGTACAGCTTTGATCGGGTGTCCAGCTTCACTATCTGGGCAGCTCTGTCAACGACCAAAATAAAGTTCACGAGGAAATTTGTTCACGACTGATGGCCGGTAATCAAACTTTTTTTGCTAACAAAAACTATTCAGAAGTCGACTGCTCTCCAAATCCACCAAGGTGAGGCTGTATTGGACCCCTTGTGGGTCCGGTGGTATGTTATGCTTCAGAAACATGGATCATGCGAGCTGAGGATGAAGAAAGGCTGAGGGTATTCGAGCGAAGAATGATAAGAAGAATTATGGTGTAAAACGTGAAAGATCCGGATGGGTAATGAGAACAAACGAAGAAATAAATCAGATACTCAATGGACAATAAATCGTGCGCTTTATTAAGGCTGGAAGATTACGATGGTTAGGTCATGTGGATAGGACGGTGACTGTCAGTGGGCCAAGAGAATGCTTAGAGCCAGATTAGGTACCAGAAGGAGATGGCTGGATGAGGTGCTCAGAGGTATGGCAATAGCTGGAATGAGATGGTCTCAAGCAACCGACTGAGTACGGTGGGGAAGAGGAGTTGAGGAAGCCAAGGACCACCAAGGCCTGTAGAGCTGTTTAGTAAGTAAGGTGAACGACTCTCGCATGTTCATCTAGATATTGTCGGTCCACTCCCACCTAGGCAAGGATAACGTTATTGTATAATGTGTGCTGATAGAGCCACAAGACGGCTCGAGTGCTTCCCTTGAGTGATATCGCTGCTGAATCAGTTGCAACAGCTTTTGTCAGTGGGTGGACATCCAGATTCGGAACGCCACTACGCGTAACCACTGAACAAGGGCGTCAGTTAGACTCTGTATTATTTCGATCAGTGACACGCTTGCTGGGAACACATCACATCCAAACTGCGGCTTATCACCCTGAAGCCAATGGCATGGTGGAACGTTGGCACAGGTGTTTAAAAACGGATGTCCCTGGTACTAATAGGATGTGTTCGGTAATCAATGAAGATCTTGGTGCACCACCAGCTGAGATGGTGTACAGTACCACATTCGACTACCTGGCCAGTACTTTCATGGGATCGAAACTAAAAGAGATACCCCAAGTCCGACTGGGTACTTCTCTCGGATGATGGAACAGCTGATTCCTGTACCAGTGGCCATACACATTAGTCCAAGAAAACTTTTGTCCACAAAGATTTGGCCACATGTTTTCACGTCTTTGCCCGTCACTAGGCAGTACGAAGCCCGCTACAACCACTGTATGATGGCCCATACCGAGTACTCGAGCGTCAAGACAAATTTTTCAAGCTGCGCATTAAGGAGAAGGGTACTGTCGTTGTGATCGATCGTTTGAAGCCCGATTACCTAGCAGCGACGATAGAAGCGAAACCCGATCCTCCTTCAACGTCACTGCCCCCGTCGACGCCTCCGAAGAAAGTAGTTCGCACAGGAAGGGGAATCTGTGCAGCGATGCTACAATATTTATTTGTTTTTATTGTTAAATTGATCATCCTAGTTGTGGCTTCTAAATTCATATGTTTCGGAAGTTTCCTGTTTACTCGTTTCTCAACAAAATTTCAGTTTCCGTGAAAATTACAGTAGGTATGTTACGAAAGCAAACATCGGTAAATACACTGCTGTTCTTCAACCACCTCTTATCAATCAATTAACCCATCAAATTTTTCATATCAAGGCATACAAATTATGTAGCCAACGCCCAAATGGGAAATATAATTAGTTTCTGACGTGCACGACCCTTACACACCTTATGAATTTCAACTTCGTATGAAAACTCAGCCTGCGTCTATGAGGTTCTCGAGAAAACCGTTGGCGCATACGCATACGCCAGACGAAAGCTAGTAATGGAAATTGAAGACATCCGTATGGGACATTTGCAAACCAACCTGCTGGGATAGCACATGAGTATCACATTGTCAGCTCAGTAACACTAAGATTTTATAGTCGTATAAGGAGATTGAATCTTGAGACCCTTCAGAAAAAAGATAAGATGTACTTATCTTACCGATGAAGCCTCAAGACATGAGAAGCAGGATCGGATTAAAAGGCGATTTGAAGCGAGGAAGGCCATGTCAAGTCGTTCCTTCGTTCCTTTGAAAACGGGTGCCCTCTCAATCGAATGGCGAATGGCCATAATCAATAGCCGGCGAGGTTGACTGGCGCGGGGGACGCGTCCGCGGGGTCTCCCATGAGGGGTAGGTAGACACTCACACATAGCAATATACACTCCACAATACACTAGAGAGAGGAGGAGAGGAAGGGAGTACAATCAAAACAATGAGCAACACAAAGAAAGATAATGAGTCCAAGGTGTCTGTTGCGACCGGGGTGACCCACGCCCCATCCCCACCAACTGTAGGTGGAAAAGGTGTAGAGAGAGGAGCGGTGAAGGCTGGGGGAGAGGTTCTGTGTGGAGAAGGAGGTTCTGCTGTCGTTACCCCGTCAGGGCGCGGCACCAGGCCTCGGGTGGGCTCCGTGGGGTCTGGCGACCTTCGCGTTGCCAATATGGACCTCTGGGGTAGGGAGGAGGCGGCCGTGAAGAAGGCGTTGGCGGAATTGAATAGCTATGTGGCCAGTAACTTCTCGGAGGCCAAACATGGGCCTTACTTTGAGAAGAGACTGGCCAGGGTTAAGGATAGTATGGAGAGGGTGAAGGAGGAATACAACCGGACCGCCAGGCTTGCCGGAAGAGTGGCAAGTCTGGAGGAAAGGTTGTCCCTAGCGACCAGGAGAATGGAGGAAATAAGCGAGTCCATTTTGGATAAGCTTGAGGAGAAGATAGGTCAGGGAATTGTGGATGAGGTGGAGAAGGCAGTAGGTAGGGCGGTGGAGAGGATAGTTAAGAAGGGGAGAGAGAATGTAGAGATGGTCATGGGTGCAATAGAGGAAGAGAAGAAGGAGATAGGTAGGTTAGAGGATAGTCTTAAGGCTAAGGTAGAAGTTATGATAGAGAAGGCTATTAAGAGGACGGGGGCTGTAGAGAAGGGGATAGCAGAGGCAGTTAGTCAGGGTTCAGATAAGGCGGTAAGTAGGATAGAAGGTATGGGAAGGGAAATAGGCAAGAAGGTGGAGGAAGTAGGTCGTATAGGTAGGGAACTGGGAGATAGAGTAGACAGAGTGGCTGTTCAGGGGGCAGAGGTAGGAGATAAGGTCCTGAAGGCGAGTTTAGAGCTAGGGGCGAAAGTCGATGTAATAGGGCAGGGGATAGATAGTGGGCAGGGGTTGACTTCGGGGGCAGTAGAATCCGCGGTTAACCAGGTTCTTAGGGAACGTAGGGAGGAGCAGGTGCCTGGGACATCAGCGTCCTCGGGGGGTCCCTGGGCTGAGGTTGTTAAGAAGGGGAGAAGTAGGGGCCCTAGGGTAGCGCTAGCGCCGGGGGAGGGAGTAGAGGGTGGTAGGAGGGCTTTAAGGGAGAAGCTAGCATCAGTGGCTGGTGGTAGGGAGGCGGACATGAGAGTTCGGGGTGTGTGGAGTGAGGGGAGAGGCCTGGTCGTGGAACTCCATGATCAGGAGGAGTTGGAGAAGCTTAAGTGCAAGGCTAGGGAGGTAGGTATCGTGGTTAGGAATTCGGGGGGTCTACAACCATGTGTAAGGTTAGATGGGGTAGAGGTAGGATTTAAGAAGGAGGACCTCGCGGATGCCATTTGGGCGAAGAACGCGAGGGATTTAGGAGGGGATAAGGAAGGTTTTATTAGAGGGTTTAAGCCAGTTAGAGTGCTAGGAGGTGTTAGGACGGGGAGGGTTGCATGGGTGGTTAGGGTGAGCCCGACGGTCTTCAGGACCCTTGAGGGGCTCGAGAGGCTGTATTTGGGGTTAGGGACAGTTAGGATTCAGGAATTTATAGAGGTAGTCCGTTGTTGGAGGTGCAATAAGTACGGGCATATAGGGAGTAGGTGTCGGGATAGGCCAGTGTGTGGAAGGTGCGGGAGTGAGAGACATGTGACAGGGCAGTGTGATGCGCGGGAGATTAGGTGTTCCAACTGTTATAGGGAAAATAGGAAAGCCGACCACGTGGTGTTTAGCACCACCTGTCCGCTATATCAGGCGGAGGTCAGGAGGGTGAGGAACCGAACTGATTATGGTTAGGTTCCTCCAGCTCAATGTGGATAGGAGGTCCAAGGCAGCGACGGAGGCTAGGACGGTGGCCGTGAAAGAGGGCATTGGGGTTTTGATCCTCCAAGAGCCCTACACGGTCGAGGGGAAGCTGGTTGGGATGGGTGTAGGCAGTAGGGTGGCGGTCTCCCATGGGGATAAGCCCTGGGCGGCCGTCGTTGTCTTGGACCCGACTCTTGCGGTCATGGAGGTTGGTCTTTTGAAAGATGAGTATTGTGTGTGCGTGGAAGTTAGTGCGAAGGGAGAAGAGAGTGTGTACGTGGTTAGTATGTACTGTAAGGCTGGGGTGGCGTATGATAGGTTTTTGGAAAAGCTTAGGCAGGTTAGGAGGGTTCTGAATGGGAAGCGAGTGATTGTGGGCATGGATGCGAATGCGAAGAGTGAGAGATGGGGTGCTGATAGAACAGATGAGGATGGGGAAAGGTTAGGTATGGTGGTGGATGAGATGAGCTATCTACTGATGAATGATTGTGAGCAGGGGCCCACCTTCGAGTCTCCGCGGGGTCGGTCATTTATTGACGTAACCTTAACCGCGGGGGCCGCAAGGGGGGTCACCACTGAGTGGAAGATCAATAGGGATTGGACAACTAGTTGGCATATGGCCATCACCTTTCAGGTAGGGCAGGGAGTAGATAGGGATAGTGGGTCAGATAGGAGGGGCGATAACAGGTTCAATATAGGTAAGGCTGATTGGGATAGGTATAGGGAAGTGCTAGGAGAAAATGTAGAGAGCTTGGGAGAGGTTAGGGTTAGGACTAGGGAAGGGGCCATCCTTAGAGTAGAGAAGGTGGAAAATCTTATTATTTCTTCAGCTCGGGCGGCTATTCCTGTGGTGAGACCTCACCCCAGGAATGTGCCTTGGTGGTGCCCGGAGCTGGAGGCCAAGAAAAGGGAGGTGATAGGGCTTAGAAGGGAGTTTCAGAGGGAGAGGGATCCAGAGGTTAGGATTAGGAAGAAGGAGGTTCACAGAGTAGCTAGGCTGGGTTATAATAAGATGGTTAAGGAAAAAAAGAAAAGTAGCTGGGAAGAGTTCGTTACTAGGGAAACAGAGGGGAATGCTTGGGGTCTAGTTTATAAACTTAGTAGGAAAAAAGTTAAGCCTAAGGAGGTCTTAGGGTGTATAGGTCAGGGGTCTGTTAGCATGGAAGAGTCGGCTAGGGTTTTGTTGGGGGAGTTGTTGCTGGATGATGATGTAGGTAATGAAGGGGACTGGCATAGGGATGTTAGGAATAGGAACGCGAACTATAGGAATAACAGTAGGACTTATATATCAGAGGAGCATGTGAAGGAAGCGGTGTGGGCCGTCAGGCTGTCGAAGGCGCCGGGGTATGACAGGATAGTTGGGGAATTTATTAGGGAAGGGTGGGCTATATTGAAAGCCTACCTAGTGGAGATGTTTAGGGCCCTCCTCAAGTATGGAATTTTTCCAAGGAGGTGGCGGAGAGGGGTAGTGGTGGCCCTGCTCAAGGGAGAGGATAAGGATCCCTCCCTGAGCAGATCGTATAGGCCTATCACTCTCCTCCCCGTGCTGGGTAAGATTTTTGAAAAGATAATGGTAGCTAGGCTAGAGGGTATATTCTATAGGGAGATGAGTGATAGGCAGTATGGGTTTATGAAGGGTAGAAATACAGAGGATGCAATGAATAGAGTTAGGGAAATTGTGGAGAGAGCGGAGACGAAGTATGTAATGGGGATCTTCTTAGATATGGAGGGCGCCTTCGACAGGGCCTGGTGGCCTCATGTCCTGGCTGCCTTAGGGAGCGAGGAGTGAATGGAGATGTGTGGAGAGTAATGTGCGACTATTTGAGGAGTAGGACTGCAGAGATGGATGTAGGTGGTAGGAGAGTTTGGAAAATGTGTGATAGAGGGTGTCCCCAGGGCTCTGTCATGGGGCCCCAGTTGTGGAAGTTGATAATGGAAGGTTTGATTGAGTGTGTGACTGGTATGAATGTGGGTGAGGATGAGTGGGTAGACATAGTGGCGTTCGCAGATGATGGGGTTATTTGGTTAAGGGTAGGTCTAGGGCACAGCTAGAGGAGAGGGGTATGAATGTGATGAGAGTGGTGAGTGAATGGTGTGTGAAGAGTAAAATGAAGCTTTCAGCAACAAAAACGTTAGGTATGATGCTTAAGGGCAAATTTGATAGGGAACGGCGGCCCAGGTTCTCCATGGCGGCCTGACCCTCAAATTTGTAGATAGCTTACGTTACTTAGGAATAATATGGGAAGAAGGGTGGAGGATTAATAGGCATGTAGATAGTGTAGTAGAAAAAGGTAGGAAAGCGATGGAGGGGTTAGTCAGAATGGCAGCTAGGGATTGGGGAATTAAAAGGAGAGAAATCATGAAAGTTTACCACGGAATGTATGTCCCAATAGTAGTTTACGGTGCTGGTGCATGGGGGGACCTGCTGACGGCCCATACACGTAGAAGGCTGATCAGCGGTCAAAGAAGGGTGCTGGTGTCAATGGTTAGGGCCTATAGGACCATCTCAACGGATGCGGTATGCGTGATAGCCGGGGCCTGCCCGATTGATATCGAGTTGGGTAGACGTTGGGCAGGTTACTGGCTGAGAGTGAATGGGAGAGTAGAGTGGCTGGGTAGGATAATTGTAGGGGTTAAAAGGAAACGTATGCTTGAGAAGGTGTTGATGCATGAATGGCAGGGATAGATGGGATGTGAGTATGAAGGGTAGGTGGACGTATGAGTGGTTACCAAGTGTGTTTGAGAGGGTGAATGCTGAGTGGATGGTCTTCGACTTCCACACGACTCAGTTGATTTCTGGTCATGGGGATTTCGAGGACAGGTTGCATGGGTTTAATTTAAGGGAGAATGGGTTGTGTGAGTGTGGAGAGGCGGGCACCGTCCATCATGTTGTCTTTGACTGTGCTCTATTTGCACAGGAGCGCATGAGGGCAGTGTCCAGAGTGGGAGAGCTGGGGTTGCAATGGGATAAGAGTGTGGTGAGAGTGGAGGAAGGGTATGAAGTGTGGAAGGGGTATGCTTGGGAGTCTTGGAGAGGAAGGAGGGGTGTCCGTGGGCCCTGCCATTGGGGCCAGCTAGGTAGGTAGGTGGATCTTCATTGTCTGTGATATTAGGTGATAGGTTTGTGATATTAGTATGTAAGTTAGGTGAGGGTCCAGCTAGGTAGGTAGGTGAGTAGGAGTAAGTAGGGCATTATTGTCTGTGATATTAGGTGGTAGGCTAGGTAGGTAAGTAGGTCTTCACTGTCTGTGATATTAGGTGATAGGCTTGTGATATTAGGAGGTAAGTTAGGAATGTGTAGCTAGGGTATAGATAGGTAGGTTAGTCTAGCACAGGGGGCGCGGCCGAATAATGAAGTAGCCCGCCCCCTTAGGTTAGGTGAGGTGCCCTGGGGTTTGGACCTCTGAGCCTCAGGGCGTTTAGGTGGGTGTTGGGGACCGTATCCCGTATGGCTTGGTGTTAGAGGGTCAAGTCCAACCCCTCAAAGCACAGAGCCATGCAAAGCGGTAGGTCCTCCTGAGGGTATCCGATGGAGGGCTGGGCCTGCGACCATTCTAGGCCTGAGGACTCGTGACGGGGGGGGACTGGGTTTGAGATTGCCTGGTCCCCTGCAGGCTCGGGTTCCTCTACCACGGGCGGAGGGAGCCCCAGGCCACAGGAGCAGCGCCCTCGGGCAAAGCTCCACCGGCCTGCCCTCCAACAGAGGTTGGATTCGTGGTGGTCGTGAACTTTGCTAGAAGGTAGGTGGCCCATCCCCTTTTCCCTCCTCCTCCGATGTTGGGTGGGATCC